>QXEO01000542.1:5247353-5613333 GCA_007115705.1 Dactylis glomerata | reverse complement strand
TGTGTTCTTCCATAATGACCCAGCGGAGTCCTTCTCTTGGATGACTGGCCAGGATGTGTTCACTGCCACGTTTGCTGATTTCTGTGATGCTCTGGGCTATGGGGGTGGTAGGGATGGAGGTTTCAAGATTCACTCTGAGGCGCCCTTTTCCGTGGAGAAGATCTCTCGCATTTGCTATCCAGATGAGCCATCTCTTCCTGCTCCTGCTATTTCAGGGATGTACTACTACTACAACGCTCTTGCCAAGCTCTTCCGTCAGAATCTGGTGAGTAAGGCTGGAGATGATGCTAGTGTCAGGGGCTATCACAGGAACTTGCTGTACTATTGCCAGCCTGACAAGCTTCGGAAGATAGATGGTTGTGACTTCATTTTTCAGGAGATGAAGAGATCTACTCTCAAGCGCATGACTCCCAACTACTGTCAGTATGTGCAGCGTTTGATCAACAGGCAGCCCCGGACTCAGACTGCTCAGGTGCGTGGACAGATTCTGGAGATGGAGACATTCTCAGTGGGTTTCCAGGGTGGTTTTGAAGAGGCTCCAGGCTTGCACCCTGCTAGGGCTAGAGGTCGCTCCATGGATGCTCCTGATCCTCACCATGCCTCTGGCTCTGGAGCCAGTCACCGTCGTCATCATCGCCATCATAGGTCCTCTCGCAAGAAAGGTGTTGCTGCATTCTTCAAGAATCGGTGGGATATGTGTCGCAGCACTTATGATGTTGCTCATAGGAGCATGGAGATGAGTCAGGAGACTCGGTGGAGGCAGAATGAGTTCTTGGCAGCTAGAGGCAGTGCAGTTCCTCCTGTTGGAACCGAGTTGGATCCGGTTCCATATGTCAACTATGTCATGCCGCCTCTTGATGATGCCATGTTTGCTGGTGTTGAAGACTTTGAGCCACCCTCTGAGCCAGAAGATGCTGATGAAGAAGAAGGTGCTCATGGAGAAGATGATCCTGAGGGTTCTCCTGTCCCCAGTGAAGATTTTTGAGCGCTAGCATCTTCTACTCTCTTGTCCCTTTTTGGTGTTTCGATGCCAAAGGGGGAGAAGAGTGTAGAGTCTCTAGGAATAACGTCGCATGACACAACCCTCGCTTTCATTTTCCTTGGTTCTTAAGTGGCTTGTGTCCATTTGCATTTTATTTGCCTTTTTATCTCTCAAACTCCGTGGAACCCTATCGTGTGTGGACAAGTGTGTACTTTAATTATGCACTATGCACTTTATGTTTATGTTTGGATATGTATATGCTTGCTATATTTTTATCTATCCATGATATTATCTTGTCCATGCCATGCTTGGTTCCTATTGATGGTGGGGGAGCTCCCTATAGTCTAAATCTTGCACTTTGCATTCCAAAAGCAAATTCTACCATATGCATATGTTATGGGGGAGCACTCTCACTACTCATTAGATACCATGTTTGTTTCTCCTATGAGACTCTAACATAGTTTGTCATCGTGAATCAAAAAGGGGGAGATTGAAAGGACATTTGTTCCTTTCTACTTTTTTGATTTACAATGACATGACTATGTTTTGTGTGAACTAATATTTGAATTATATGCATACAGGTTTAAGTTCACAGGTGAAGGGGTTCTAATGCATAAAAAGAAAGATGGTGGAATCGCCTGCCAAAAGTGGCCTAAGTTGGTTTGGCCGGCTCCCAGACCGGACCATCCGGTGGCAGACCGGACCAGCCCGGCGGGGCCGCCGGATTGCTGTTCTGAATGGGTTTTCGGCGGGGCGCCGGACACCCGGCGAGAAATCCGGTCCCGCCGGACTTACCGCCGGGGCGTTCGGCCCAGAGGCCGGTGCCGCCGGACTTATCGCCGGGATTGCTGCTGTGTGCTCCCTCCAACGGCCTGATTCCCACCCACCTATAAATACCCCTTCGTCCAGCTGGGGTAGGGTTAGAACTTCACCAACCATTGTTCATCCTTGAAGCTCTCACCCCCCCATTGCAAAAACACCAATTTCCATAGATCTCCCCTTCTAGCCAACCAAAGCTCTTGATCTTTGGAGGATTGAAGGAGGAGGCACCGATCTACATCTTCACCAAAGGAATTTCATTTCCACCTCCATTTGCTTGGAGGATTTGCACCTTGGGGATCTTGTGACCCTAGGTGTTGTAATTGGTTGATTGACTTGTCTTTGTGGTGATTCTTGCCTCCGTGGCTTTCTTGGGAGCCTCCAATTGAGTTGTGGAGTTGTGCCCCAAGCTCCGTGTAAGGGATTCGTGGTTCCCCCAATACCACCGCTTAGTGGAAACGAGCTAGCCTCCGTGGCTTGCTCACCGGAGAACAAGGTGAACCTTTGTGGCGTTGGTCGACTCCGTGTCACCACACCTCTCCAACGTAGACGTACTTCCCCTCAAAAGGAAGGAACTACGGGAATACATCCTTGTGTCTCCGGTCTCCACTCTTCGGTTATTTCTTTCCCTTACTTGTATCTTGCTAGTTACTTGTTTACTTGCATGCTTGCCACTCATAGGAAATTCACCTAGTTGCACATCTAGTGAATTTACTTTGTGTCAAGCCTTAAATTTGAAAAAGATTAAAAATTGACTTAGCGCCTATTCACCCCCCCTCTTGATGGGTTCGTAGCATAGAAAACAAAAATTTTCCTACGCATGAACGCATAAACTGGCCAAGAAACTCTACGAGATGGTAGCAACGGATACTCACCCTCGACGACCGTGAGCGGGGATTACGTTCCCGCACAAACGTTGACGATGGAGAGTTGGTGAAGACGCACGTAGTCGACGTAGTTGTTCACTTGATGTAGTCGACGTCGTGGTTCACTTGACGATCACAAGATCGTGTAGCCGGCGCCACAAGTGGCAGCGCCCCCGTACTCGCACACACGTGCAGCTCGACGTCGACTCCTCCACGCCCTCGGTCCAGCGGGGCAGCGGAAGAAGGGATCCGCCGGACACTCCTCCACACACTTCTCCAAGTGTGTGAACTACGAACTACTATTCCGGCAGAGCTTCGCTAAGCCAAGACGGAAAGTGGGCAGCAACTATGCAAAGGAGGGAGGATCAAGAAGTGTGTTTCAAAGGAGAGAAGGGGGGGTTTATATAGAGGAGGAGGGGCAGCCAAGGGGTGGCCGGCCAAGGTGCCCCCTCCTCTTCATTTCCCCTTCTTCATTCCCATTATGGTGATTACACCCTCATCAACATGAGGTAACCCCCATTTCAATGCATGACATTCATGCCAATTAAAATTCACACTTATTGATTTAATAAAACATTTTTATTTCTTTAATATTTGTTAATTCATTCAATTAACAAACATTAACAAATACACCCTTGAGTTATTTCGATATCCCGAAACAGTTTCGGTACTTTTCTGAAACAACCCTTATGCTGTCCTGTAATTCGATCGGAGTATCGTATCCACTCAAAAACGACGACGAGCCTTAAGTGTGTCACCCTACGGTTCGTGAATAACGTGGACATGATCGAGACTCCTCTGCGATCAATAATCAACAGCGGGATCTGGAAATCCATGATGACTCCCACTTACTCAACGATGAACTAGTGATCGTGTGAACCGGTAACGAACATAGTTAATTCCTTTTGTCTCGCGATATTATTACTTGTCCGAGATCCGATCATTTGGTATCAACCATACCTAGTTCGATCTCGTTCCCGACAAGTCTCTTTACTCGTTCCGTGATAATGCATTCCTGTGACCTAGTCACATGCTTGCAAGCGATTCCAATGCAATATCACCGAGAAGGGCCCAGAGAATATCTTTCCGTCATCCGGATGGACAAATCCCACTCTTGATCCATGAGCCTCAACTAATACTTTCAGAGTACCCAAATCAACCTTTATAATCACCCTATTACGGTGTGACGTTTGATATCATCAAAGTACCCTTCCGGTATCAGTGATTAACATGATCTCATGGTCTAAGGATTAGAACTACTTCGCATGAGTTTGATATAGCAATGAACTTGATGACTTGATCGTATTGCTATTCGTACTGTGGGTGTGTGTGTTCATCACATCATTCCTCTAATGATATGACCCCGTTATTAACAACATCCAATGTTCATGATCAGGAAACCTTGATCATCAGTTAATCAACGAGCTAGTATAAAAGAGAGGCTTTACTAGGAACCCTTTTAGTTTATTAATCACACAAGTATTAATGTTTCCGATTAATACAATTCTAGCATGAAAAATAAACATCTATTATGAACACGGAATAATATAATAACAACTTTATTATTGCCTCTCGGGCATATTCCTTTCAGTCTCCCACTTGCACTAGAGTCAATAATCTAGATTACATAGTGATGAATCTAACACCCATTGAGTTCTGGTGCTGATCATGTTTTGCCTTGGGGAGAGCTTTAGTCAACGGGTCTGCCACATTCAGATCCGTGTGCACTTTGAAAATCTTTACATCACCATCCGCGACATGTTCACGGATGGAGTGAAATCGGCGCTTTACATGCTTGAATTTCTTGTGAGACCTTGGCTCCTGAGTATTGGCTATGGCACCATTGTTGTCACAATAGATAACCATTGGATCCAATGCACTCGGAACCACACCCAGTTCGGATGTGAACTCCTTCATCCAAACTGCTTCTTCTGCCGCTTCTGAAGCAGCAATGTATTCCGCCTCTGTAGTCGATCTCGCTACCACGCTTTGCTTGGAACTCCTCCAGCTTACCGCTCCTCCATTCATAACAAATACGTACCCGGATTGAGACTTAGAGTCATCCGGATCAGTGTCGAAGCTAGCATCGACGTAACAACTTGCGACGAGCTCTTCTTCACCGCCATATACGAGAAACATATCCTTAGTCCTTCGTAAGTACTTAAGGATATTCTTAACCGCCGTCCAGTGTTCCAAACCTGGATCAGATTGGTACCTACTAGTCAAACTAATAGCATGTGCCACATCTGGTCTTGTACATAACATGGCATACATGATAGAGCCTATGGCAGAGGCATAGGGAATCTTATTCATTTCTTCTCTATCTTCAGCTGTAGCCGGACCTTGAGTCTTACTCAAGATCTTTCCTTGCAACATAGGTAAGAACCCTTTCTTACTATCTTCCATTCTAAACTTCTTTAGAATCTTGTCAAGGTATGTACTTTGCGATAGCCCAATTAAGCGTCTCGATCTATCTCTATAGATTTTGATGCCTAAAATATACGCCGCTTCACCAAGGTCTTTCATTGAAAACTTACTGTTTAAGTAATCTTTTACGCTCTTCAAAAGTTCTGTATCATTTCCAATCAGCAATATGTCATCCACATATAATATTAGAAATGCTACAGAGCTCCCACTCACTTTCTTGTAAATACAAGTTTCTCCATAAGTTTTGACAAATCCAAACCCTTTGATAACTTCGTCAAAACGGAGATTCCAACTCCGGGATGCTTGCTTCAGTCCATAAATGGATCGCTGAAGCTTGCATACCTTGTCAGCATCCTTAGGATCAACAAAACCCTTGGGCTGTACCATGTACAACTCTTCCTCAATGTTACCATTAAGGAACGCGGTTTTCACATCCATCTGCCAAATTTCATAATCGAAAAATGCAGCAATTGCTAACATAATCCTAACAGACTTTAGCATCGCTACGGGTGAGAAAGTCTCATCGTAGTCAATTCCTTGAATTTGTCGAAAATCTTTTGCGACAAGTCGTGCTTTATAGACGGTCACATTACCATCAGCGTCTGTTTTCTTCTTGAAAATCCATTTATTCTCAACGGCCTTTCGGTCATTGGGAAGTTCCACCAAAGTCCATACTTGGTTTTCATACATGGATTCCATTTCGGATTTCATGGCTTCATGCCATTTGTTGGAATCTGGGCTCATCATCGCTTCATCATACGTCGCAGGGTCATCGTTCTCAACAATGGCATTTACGACAAGATCACCGTACCATTCAGGAGCAGCGCGTGTTCTTGTCGACCTACGAGGTTCGGTAGTATCCTCTTTTGGAGTTTCATGATCTTTATCATTAGCTCCCACTTCATTTGGTGAAGTCACCACCGGAACGGTTTCCGGCGCTGCGCCACTCGCCAATTCATGAAGAGGAGGTTCAATAACCTCATCGAGTTCTACCTTCCTACTATTCACACCTTTCGAGAGAAACTCTTTCTCCAAAAAGGATCCGTTCTTAGCAACAAACACTTTGCCTTCGGATCTATGATAGAAGGTGTACCCAATTGTTTCTTTAGGGTATCCTATGAAGACACATTTTTCCGCTTTGGGTTCGAGTTTATCAGGCTGAAGTTTCTTCACATAAACATCGCATCCCCAAACTTTTAGAAATGACAGCTTAGGTTTGTTTCCAAACCATAATTCATACGGTGTCGTTTCAACGGATTTAGATGGAGCCCTATTTAAAGTGAAAGCGGCTGTTTCTAGCGCATAACCCCAAAAAGATAGTGGCAGATCGGTAAGAGACATCATAGACCGAACCATATCCAATAAAGTACGGTTACGACGTTCGGATACACCATTTCGTTGTGGCGTTCCAGCGGGAGTGAGCTGTGAAACTATTCCACATTCTCTCATATGTGCGCCAAACTCGTAACTAAGATATTCTCCTCCACGATCGGATCGTAGAAATTTAATCTTTCTGTTACGATGATTTTCTACTTCACTCTGAAATTCTTTGAACTTTTCAAACGTTTCAGACTTGTGTTTCATTAAGTAAATATACCCATATCTACTTAAGTCATCAGTTAAAGTAACAAAATAACGATATCCACCACGCACCGGCACACTCATAGGTCCACATACATCGGTATGTATGATTTCCAATAAGTCTGTCGCCCGTTCCATTGAACCGGAAAACGGCGTTCTAGTCATCTTGCCCATAAGGCATGGCTCGCATGTTTCAAATGATTCATAATCAAGTGATTCCAGAAGTCCATCCGAATGAAGTTTCTTCATGCGTTTAACACCAATATGACCTAAACGGCAGTGCCACATGTATGCGGCTATATCATCATTTGACTTAATTCTTTTGGCATTCACATTATGAATATGTGTTTCATTACTATCAAGATTCAAAAGAAATAAACCTTTCTTCTCAGGTGCATGTCCATAAAAGATATTATTCATATAAATTGAACAACCATTGTTCTCAGACTGAAATGAATAATTGTCTCGCATTAAACAAGATCCGGATATAATGTTCATGCTCAACGCAGGCACCAAATAACATTTATTCAGGTTTAAAACTAATCCAGATGGTAAATGTAGAGGCAGCATCCCGACGGCGATCACATCAACTTTTGATCCATTGCCGACGCACATCGTGACCTCATCCTTCGCAAGTTGCCGCCTATTCCTTAGCCCCTGTTTCGAGTTACATATGTGAGCAACCGAACCGGTATCAAATACCCAGGTGCTATTGCGACTACTAGTAAGGTACACATCAATAACATGTATATCATATATACCTTTGTTAATCTTCCCGTTCTTCTTATCCGCCAGATACTTTGGGCAGTTGCGCTTCCAGTGCCCCGTTTCCTTGCAGTAGAAACACTCAGTTTCAGGTTTAGGACCAGCCTTGGGTTTCCTCTCAGAACCGGCAACAGATTTGCCGTCCTTCTTGTTTCTACCCTTGGACTTATTATCCTTTCTACCTCTCTTGAAACTAGTGGTCTTATTGACCATCAACACTTGATGTTCCTTTTTAATCTCCACTTCTGCAGTCTTAAGCATTGAGAGAAGCTCGGGGAGAGACTTCCTCATGCCCTGCATGTTGTAGTTCATCACAAAGCTCTTGAAGCTAGGTGGGAGAGATTGGAGAACCCGATGTATTCCCAACTCATTGGGAATCGTTATTCCCAAGGAGATGAGCTTATCGGCGTACCCAGACATTTTGAGTACGTGCTCACTAACGGAGCTGTTCTCTTCCATCATGCAGCTAAAGAACTTTTCTGAAGCATCATAACTCTCTACGGCAGTATGGGAGTCGAAGATCAGTTTCAACTCTCCCATTGTATCATAAGCGTTGCTGTTCTCGAAACGTTTTCGCAGCTCCGGCTCAAGTCCATACAGTATGCCGCAATGAACTAAACTGTGGTCCTCCTTACGAGTCAGAAAAACATTTTTCTCTTCATCGGGAGCATCTTCTGCAGGCGGGTTACCTAGCGGTGCCTCAAGCACATAGCCCTTTTGAGAGGCATTGAGGAGGATCCTCAAGTTAAGTGCCCAGTTGGTGAAGTTGCTACCGTTGGTGGCTAGTTTTTCTTTCTCCATGAACGCATTGAAATTCAGAGCAGGTGGTGCCATGATCTACAAATTATTTGCAAAGTTAACTTAGACTAAGTTCATAATAGAATGAGTTCAGGTTAAATCAAATTCTACGTGAACTCCCACTTAAAAACAACATCCCTCCTAGTTTTCTTAAGTGATTACACGAACCAAATCCACTATACCGCAACCGATCATCACGTGCAACGGTATAGTTTCAAAGGCGAACATCGCCATGTTCATCATATCAACCATATGACTCATGCTTAACCTTTCGGTTCGTGTTCCGAGGCCATGTCTGTACATGCTAGGCTCGCCAAGTAGAACCATAACATTTGCGTGTGTAAAACTGTCTTACACCCGTCATATGTGAACGTAGAGTCTATCACACCCGATCATCACGAGGTGTCTCAAAACGACGAACTTTCGTGACGGTGCATGTTATGGGAGAACACATTTTATCTTGATATTTATGTGAGAGGGATCATCTTATAATGCTACCGCGCGATCAAATCTAAGCAGAATAAGATGCATAAAAGGATAAACATCACATGCATATATTATGTGATATAATATGGTCCTTCACGCACTCGATCTCCATCTTGTGCGTCATGGCATGATCTCCATCATTCCACCGGCGTAGCACCAAGGTCCATGGTGCGCCAACTTGGTTGTCTTCCTCCATTACAATATATCACTTGGATATATATATACGGCACGCAGGCCATTTAAATATAAAGACAACCATATGGCTCCTGCCGGTTGTTTATATCTTACAAAAAGGATCATCGCATACAATTTGTAACATAAACAACTTGACCATATCACATCACATGCCCCTGCAAAAACAAGTTAGACGTTTCTAATTTGTCTTGCATATTTTACGTGGCTTGGGGCTTTCTAGGAAGAACCGTTCTTACCTACGAACAAGAACCACAACGGTGATAAAAATATTATTAACAACTCTTTGTAAAATAGATCATAACTATAGTGGGAGAAACGTGCACCCGCAAAGCCACATATGCCGAAGCATGTCAAGTGTGGGACAAGTCTCGTGAACGTGGTCACGTAAGGTTAGTCTCGGGCAGCTTCAATCCCACTATGCCACTATGATCCAAAATACCAAAAAATTGCAATAACATGATCATCAACGCCCACATCCACATGTGTTCTAACCGTGCATACCAACTACGCATAGAGATGGCTCTGATACCACTGATGGGTTCGTAGCATAGAAAACAAAAATTTTCCTACGCATGAACGCATAAACTGGCCAAGAAACTCTACGAGATGGTAGCAACGGATACTCACCCTCGACGACCGTGAGCGGGGATTACGTTCCCGCACAAACGTTGATGATGGAGAGTTGGTGAAGACGCACGTAGTCGACGTAGTTGTTCACTTGATGTAGTCGACGTCGTGGTTCACTTGACGATCACAAGATCGTGTAGCCGGCGCCACAAGTGGCAGCGCCCCCGTACTCGCACACACGTGCAGCTCGACGTCGACTCCTCCACGCCCTCGGTCCAGCGGGGCAGCGGAAGAAGGGATCCGCCGGACACTCCTCCACATACTTCTCCAAGTGTGTGAACTACGAACTACTATTCCGGCAGAGCTTCGCTAAGCCAAGACGGAAAGTGGGCAGCAACTATGCAAAGGAGGGAGGATCAAGAAGTGTGTTTCAAAGGAGAGAAGGGGGGGTTTATATAGAGGAGGAGGGGCAGCCAAGGGGTGGCCGGCCAAGGTGCCCCCTCCTCTTCATTTCCCCTTCTTCATTCCCATTATGGTGATTACACCCTCATCAACATGAGGTAACCCCCATTTCAATGCATGACATTCATGCCAATTAAAATTCACACTTATTGATTTAATAAAACATTTTTATTTCTTTAATATTTGTTAATTCATTCAATTAACAAACATTAACAAATACACCCTTGAGTTATTTCGATATCCCGAAACAGTTTCGGTACTTTTCTGAAACAACCCTTATGCTGTCCTGTAATTCGATCGGAGTATCGTATCCACTCAAAAACGACGACGAGCCTTAAGTGTGTCACCCTACGGTTCGTGAATAACGTGGACATGATCGAGACTCCTCTGCGATCAATAATCAACAGCGGGATCTAGAAATCCATGATGACTCCCACTTACTCAACGATGAACTAGTGATCGTGTGAACCGGTAACGAACATAGTTAATTCCTTTTGTCTCGCAATATTATTACTTGTCCGAGATCCGATCATTTGGTATCAACCATACCTAGTTCGATCTCGTTCCCGACAAGTCTCTTTACTCGTTCCGTGATAATGCATTCCTGTGACCTAGTCACATGCTTGCAAGCGATTCCAATGCAATATCACCGAGAAGGGCCCAGAGAATATCTTTCCGTCATCCGGATGGACAAATCCCACTCTTGATCCATGAGCCTCAACTAATACTTTCAGAGTACCCAAATCAACCTTTATAATCACCCTATTACGGTGTGACGTTTGATATCATCAAAGTACCCTTCCGGTATCAGTGATTAACATGATCTCATGGTCTAAGGATTAGAACTACTTCGCATGAGTTTGATATAGCAATGAACTTGATGACTTGATCGTATTGCTATTCGTACTGTGGGTGTGTGTGTTCATCACATCATTCCTCTAATGATATGACCCCGTTATTAACAACATCCAATGTTCATGATCAGGAAACCTTGATCATCAGTTAATCAACGAGCTAGTATAAAAGAGAGGCTTTACTAGGAACCCTTTTAGTTTATTAATCACACAAGTATTAATGTTTCCGATTAATACAATTCTAGCATGAAAAATAAACATCTATTATGAACACGGAATAATATAATAACAACTTTATTATTGCCTCTCGGGCATATTCCTTTCACCTCTAGTCGCCCGTACCGATCCTTTCATGGACCCTCCCGATCTTCGGGTCGACGGCGGCGGCGGATCGCGATGTGTTCTGGAAAATTGATCAGGTACTTAGGTTTTTTCCGTCGGGGGGTCTTTATAGGCAAAGGGGCATCGTCAGAGGTGGACCGAGGTGTCCTCACACATAGGGGCACGGCCAGGGGCTGGGCCATGCCGCCCTGGTGTGTGGGGCCCTCGTGGCCCCCCTCCGACTCCTCTTTGGTTCTCTGGAAGCTTCCGGGAAAAATAAGACTTCAGGAACTTGTTTTGTCCAATTCCGAGAATATTTCCTGTGTAGCTTTTCTGAAACACAAAAACAGCAGAAAACAGGGAACTGGCACTGTGGCAACTTGTTAATAGGTTAGTTTCGAAAAATGCATAAAAGTGCCACGAAGTGTAACGAAACATTAGGCAAATGGTGTAAAAACAAGCATGGAGCATCAAAAATTATAGATACGTTGGAGACGTATCATGCCTCCGCCCCTAAGACTATGGCCGGGGAATCCTTCGAGCCAGAAGACGGCGGAGAACTCTTTGACTTCATGGACTCGTGAGTGTTCATCTGTTTGTTTTCATATATTTAGCTTTTTATTGTCGACCTTGATAGATGACTTTGTCTTTTTCTCTTTTTCTCAGTGATGAGGAGAACCCGAAGAGATTTGCTGCTGAGGCCCCCATCACTGATACTCTTGTCATCAACGAGCCGCCGCCACAAGAGGTTGATCCAGCAGCGAAACCTCAAAAAGCTTCAAAGAAGCCTACCAAGAAGGTAGTCACTGTTCGTAGCTCGGGGCGCTTGAAGAAAGCTTCCGACGCCGGTGCTACCCTTGAGGCCCATCAATCCACAAGCTCCTCCGACGACGCGCGTAAACATACTGTTGTATTTACTTCAATTTTTGCGCGTTGATACTCACGTCCTATTTTCTGGACAGAACCTGATGAAGAGATTTATCGACTTGGGCAATGAATGCGTCGAGTACCTGAAAGTTGCCAAGGCCTCTGAAGGTAAGTCTCATTTTTTAACACTTGCTTATCTTTGCATGCCTGTCTCTGCTTCTTTGCTTGACTTTTTATTTCCTCTTTGTTTAACTCAGGTGCTCTAAAGGCAGCCAATGCTCGCGTTGCGTCGCTGGAAGCCGAACTCGAAGCTTCCAGGACAGCTTTTGATGCCGCCACTGCTGCCAAGGTCAATGCTGAGAAGTCTGCTAAGTCAGCATTGGCTAAGGCAAAAAAAGCAGAAAAGGACTTGGCTAATGCTAACAAGGAGCACCTCCAGCGGGAACATGCCGTGGCTGAGCGGCTAAACCAGATGTCTGCTGCTGCTGGAGGTACATACTA
The DNA here is from genome assembly GCA_007115705.1 of Dactylis glomerata. Lineage (NCBI taxonomy): Eukaryota > Viridiplantae > Streptophyta > Magnoliopsida > Poales > Poaceae > Dactylis > Dactylis glomerata. Next base: position 5,600,842 of record QXEO01000542.1, on the reverse strand, counting down.
TACTTTCTTTCATTTTGTCGGCTTCCTTGCTCTCTTATGCTTGCTGATGTATTCCTTTTCTCCTGTTTTGCTGTTTCCTTGGTTTTGCAGAATATAGTGAAGTGTCCGCGTCGAGTTTGCAGCTTGACGAAGATCCTCTCTTGGCCGCGGTCAGCTTGCTGGAAGCGAACTAGATATCTGTCCAGGAAATCATCGAGTTGGTTAACCGCGTACTTACGCGGATTTTTGTCGGGTTGTGGCCCAAGAAGAAGGCCAATGTACCGGACTTGAAGAATCTTGCCAAAGCCTTCGACACCGATGACGACCCCATACTTACTATGAAGGGTCTCTCCTTGAAGCGAGGTGCCGAGGGGGCCATTGCATTTGCATATGCGCATGGTGAGGAGGTGAACTGGGAGAAGGTTAGCTCTTCCCCCGGCCGTCCTTGTTTGGAACTGAAGCCCTTCTTCGAGAAGGCGAAAAAGTATGCGCCGGGCATCGTGTCGATGATTTCCCCTTCGGCGGCTTCCGCGACCGGTACGACGCCGATTTCTTCAACTCCGGCCACAAGTGGATCTATGCCTCCTCCTGATGCTGGTGCTGCTTCTGCTACGCCTTCTTCTGCTACGGATCATGAGGCCGAGGTGGCGTAGACTTGGCCTCCCTTGTAATTTTAGTTTCATTTTGATGTAGCAAACTCTCTAGTCGCATGTAGCCCAAGAACCTTAGTCAGAGGGCTTATGCTTTTGTAAATATATCCTCTTTTGCGAAATGTCGTGTTTGGTTTAGCTTCTGAGATGCTCCTCTCTTCTTTTTCTTTTGCCTTCTAGCCTGTGCGTGCTGGTAAATTATTTGGTCGCGGTCAAGCTCCATCTTCTGCCGAAGCTTTCGACTCCGGAGTTTCGTTGCCTCCTTGTCCTGTTTGCCGATGCGATGAGTATTCCTCAAGGATTGCAGATCTTGAAAGCTGTTTGACTTTGTCTAAACGCCAAGCGCAGATGGCCATTGGTAAAGCCAGCAAATCTTGCAGTTTTATGAAGCAGATATCCATACTCGAGGATAAGGTATCGAGTCTGACAGCTAAAATTGTACATTTGGAGGAGTGCGATTCCTTTCTCGTTGGTATTATCGAGTCTGCTTATGGGTTGCTGCGATGTAAGTTTTCCTGCAATTTTTCTCTTTTGTTTTTCTGCTGCAATGCTGCTGGCCCATGATTTTTGCTATTGTAGGTACTTGCCTGGACTTCGTCAGTGAAACTCGCCGTGTTTCTAAACGGATCGCGGCTCTTGAGAGATCATCAGGTGTAGTCGAAACTTTTTGGTCTGATCCCCGGCGCCGCAGTGCTATTGTGCTTCTCCAAGATCGTGCTCAACATATTGGAGAAGCGGTTGATGGTTGTCGAAAAGCTCTGACTACCATGCACTCCGTGATGCTTCCTCGTAATCCTCTTCCTGGAACTTTTCCACAGCTGCTTGCTATTTTTAGGTCTACTCAGCGTATTCATCGTCTGATAGAGCTTAACTTGGTGGCTGGTGCCAATTTTGCACTTGGTTGGACACGCAAGTGGCACCCGAGGCTCAATTTTATTTCCATGTCACTAAGCTTGCCTTCGGGAGGAGCTCAGCTACGAGTTCATATGGATGTCTCCCTTCAACCAGCTAGGAGGCTCATAGCTAGGTTGCTTCGAGAGGATGCCGCGTTTTTCCGCAAGCATCACTATTTAGATCCTTTGGGCGTAGACGATTTTGATCAGCCATTGATGTAATATTTGTGTGCGTATAATGCGAGAGTTTGCTGTTTTCTAACTTTTTTGTGTCAGAATTTTTTATCCTCAGAGCATTGCACTTTTGTGTGTATGTTAGTGCGCTTACCGCAACTTTTGAAGACACGTAAACTCAAATAAGAGGAACTTTTATCTTTTATTTATGCGTATAATGTAAGATACATGGGATAACCCAAGAGATCCGGCCAATGACCTGTGTTCTGGATCTAGAGGGCGTTGCCCTGGAATAACTCGTGGCTTTTACAGCCTTATTTTCCTACTCTATTTATTCACCTATGTCGCTTGAGTCTTCTCTTCTTCTCCTGTAGACTTCTCTTGCTCTGGTGGCTGTACCCAAGGTTTCTTTACTTCTGGTTCCTTGGGGTTTCCTTCGAGTTGCTGCGTGACTCCTGTAGTCGTGCTTTTTGTTTTGTAGTTGGGTTCCCTGTAGCTTGTCATCATGCTGAAGTTTTGGGCCATCTTGTGAAATTCCTTGTCGCACCGGTCTGATAACTCGAAGCTTCCTTTGACTGTAATAATTCCTTTGGGTCTTGGCATTTTTAGTACAGATAAGTGTAGTGAGGCACTACCATGAATCGCGAAAACGCGGGTCGCCCGAGGATCGCATGATATTGTGATGGCCAGTCTATGACTTCGAAGTCGAGTTTCTCCCTTCTGTAATTTTACCGATTTCCGAAGCAAACGTTGAGTGCTATTCAACCAAGTGGATAGTTAGCACTCCCTAGGACTATTCCGTGAAAGGAGCAGTCAGTTGGCTTCAGGAACTCTAAGGAAATGTGCATTGCCCGTAGGGTTTTTGCGTATATCAGGTTTATTCCACTTCCTGCGTCCATGAATATTCTGTCGACATCGTACGTCCCTATTTGGGCTTTGAGTACCAAGGGCGCGTTTTCTGGCCGAGGTACTGTTATTGGGTGATCATCTCTGCTGAATTTTATGGGTTGCTATGACCAATGTAGATATTCCGTTGTTGCTGGTGGTGAAGTTATTGCGAGGTTAACTTGTCGAGTTATGCTTTTCTCCTCTTTGTTCGACTTGGGCATTGGTTGTATCATTGCTGTGATGTGCCCTTTAGATGGAACGTATCCTTCCTCGTCGTCACGTCCCTGGTTTGATTGATCTTGACCCTTGGGAGCTCCACTGTTTCCTTGTTGGGTTGCCGGCATGTTGCTTGTGTTTCCCTCGTATCCCTGGCGTTTTGCCTTGGCTTGCTTGCTAAGTGCTGCTTCTTGTAGTTTCAAGAACGTAGTGCAATCTTTCATTGCGTGTCTGGATACTCGTTTCCCATCGACGAACGCAGAGTGGATATGACATGGTCCGTTGAGCATATCTTCTGGTGATGGGTTGTACTCTCTGGATTCCCTTGGCGGAAACTTTTTGTACTCTTCTCTGCCATAGTTACGGTATCCCGAACTTTTGCGATCGTTGCCTTGGTAGCTGTTATCTTTATATCCTGCGGCTACTTGGCTGTGGGAGCCGTAGTTGTCATAATTACGGGACCTTCTCCTTTGACCTCCATATCTGTTTCCTCTATCATCTTCTGGCGATCGCGTGCGTTTATTGTTGCACGCATCTTCTCTATCTGCAAATCTATTTGCCACATCCATTAGATCTGATACTGTTTTTGGCTTGATTCGGCCCATCTCTTCGACTAGGTCTCCTCGTCGTAACCCGATTATGAATGCATCTATTGCTCTTTCGTCCGAGACTTCGACTGCCAAATTATTGATAATACTCCACCTTTGGATATATGTTCTTAATGTCTCCCCGCGTTGCTGTACGCAGTCTTTGACTTCTTCTATGGATGCTAGCCGCTTGTATGTCGACTTGAAGTTACTTGTAAATTGTTTTGTGAGCTCCTCCCAACTTCCAATTGTTTCCTTTTCTAATTTGCTTAGCCATGACCTCGCTGCACCGGTGAGGTGTAATTGCAAACTTTGCATTGCTGTCTCCTTGGTTCCTCCTAATAGTTTTACTGCTTGTAGATAATCTGAAAGCCATGACTATGGCTCCTAAGATCCGTCGTACTTTTGTTGATCATGGGGTAGTTTGAAACCTTTGGATACTGGCGTGATGCGAACCCTACGGGTAAAGCATGGCGCTCCCATCTCCTTTTCATCATCTTCGTAGTCATATGTTCTGTTGGGAGTTCTGGATCGTCGGGTTCCTTTGTTCTTTGGACTATTGTATCATCCAGGTGATGGCGTCCTAGATCGGCGACTTTCACTTCTGTGCCGAGGACTATTGTGACGGCGTGGTGATCTTGGTTTATGGGTTCCTTTGTTGCGATATGCCTCCTCCTCTTTTGCTGATAATTTGTTGCCTACCATCTTCAATCCATTTAACGCTGCTCGGTGCATATGTTCCCTCGGGTCCCCTGGATTTGGTCATGTTGTATGCAGGTATGCTTGAGCTGCCACCAATGCTGCTTCCGGAGTTTTTGGGATAATATTTCCTTGCTCGTCGACCGACAGGAAGGACGAGTCGAGGTTTTTCGAGATACTTTGCCTTTCTGAGTACTCTAAATTCTCATACCTCGATCCATGTCGATGATGCCTTCGGTTTGTGTACGAGGCATCACTACGTGCTCTGCGAGCAGCGTCGCTTGCTGCAATGGCTGAGTCCTTCCTTTTCTGTATTCCAATCCTCTCCTTTGCTAATTGCTTTGCCTGTTGCCTTAGGGCGTAATGGTATCCCAAAAGCATGTTTTGGCTGGAATTTGTTGGTATTGGCGTACCGTGCTTCACGGCTCTATTGATTGTTCTCCACTCATCTTCTGATAGTCGAACTTTTACCCTTGTTGCGAGAGAGTCAGCGGTTTCTCCTTCTGCTAAGTGATTTGCCCCTCTGTTTATATTTGCTGGGTTAAGCACTGGGTTGTTGTTGTCGTCGAGTTCTTCTGAGTTATCTCCTGTGATGGCGAGTATCTGATACCGATTGTCGAGCTTGCTGTTGTGACTTGAGAAGATCGAATTGTCATCTTCAGAAAGTTCTAGTCCCGTTTTCTAGGTGTCTGTTGATTGGTCTGAGGTGTCATCGTGGTAGATCGTGAGATCTTCGAGTTGCACTTCTAGGTCAAAATTCTCCATGGTTTCGTCGCCTCCTGCGATTTTTCCTTCTTTTGTTTCTGCTAAGCTGACCGGCGAGTTTACCTCGCTGGAAAAGCCTTCTGATGACTCCGACATTGCTACTATCTCGGGTTCACTTGCCAACGGACCCGTTTTCATCGGATCTGAAAGGCGAATCGAACCTAGTGATCCGACGCGAAAGTTTAGACTTCTGATCGTCAAATCCGTATCTTGATCCATACTCTCGAATACTTGCGTGAAACTTGACTGGTGAGGTTGAAAATCGACGGTTCCGAAGGGTATCTGAATTTCGTCGACTTGCGAGTTGTTGTTGGCTAAAAGCGAAAAAGCCGTCGAGTTCATGATGCCAACGCCCGAAGTCCCCACGGTCGGCGCCAATTGACGAGGGTTAAACTCCACAAATGTCCTAGATGAAGGACTTAGGATCGGGGAGACAGGGCGTCGGATGAACTCGAAGGTAAACTCAGTCAAACAAGGTGGCTATGAAAGTAAACATGGGTGTAGAACCTGGCTTGCTTTCAATCTGTCCCACACCGTCCCCTCCTGGCCCCTTTATATAGGTGGCCAGGTCTCAAGGATCGGGTGGGATCCGATACAGATTACAATATCGACATACGACATGAACTCGTATTTCGACTAGTATTACAATTGGGCCTAGCTTAACGGACCTCAGGGGTACTCAACTAACGGGCTCTATTATCTATACCCTTGTCATTAGAGGAAACAACTGTTTATTTATCTCTCTATATGTGCATGCGGGATTTTCTCCAAATCCCATATTCGAGAATTACAGTAGTTACAACATAAATAATAAACTTAATAATAAAAATTATTGTCTTTAGGGCATAACTCCTTCAGTCTCTCACTTACACTAGAGTCAATAATATAGTTTAATATGTTTTCAGATCAAACATATTACTTTAAGTGTTATCCACGCCTTGCTAGTGGTTCAGACTTCATAATCAGATATGACGCTTCAGATCCTAATGATACTTGTCACTTTCACATGCCCTTTTGTCCATGAGGAATTTTGGGACTATGGAGACCGTGTTTCACTTTCTTTGAATATCTTAATATCAATCAAATCAATGCCACAATATTGCTACCGAGTGAAGACCTTTTATGACCAGAACCTCGTTTGGCTCACAAACAATTTACTCAAACCTTTTCACCTTTAGTTCAGAGAAGAACACAATGAAAAGACACTCATGTTATACAGATTAGGACTACTAGTATTACTTAGAACTTCTTCTAATTACCCTTAAGACTTTTGAACTTTAACTATTTTAGGTTCATGTATTGAGAACAATAATCAAGTCAATCGTAAAGCAATGACTATGATCATCTCACAATCTTAGAAATGGCTTTTATTCATCAAGATTTCGATAATCCAACTTAAGGAGTTATCTATGATATTCATCATTGCTATAGACTCTAGCAATTATAAATATCCATGATATATCTCATATGTCCTTTTAATTTTCACAACTCTTCTTTTCAAAATTATTTTATTTACTCCAATAAAATATGTTAGCCACATAAAATATTCTATAGTTAATCTACCTCCCACTTACTTTTACATCCTTAAGTCCTTAAATGAGATTTCAACTAACTTAAAATATCTCATTAAGACCATTAATTATTTAATGATATTCCTCATATTACTTGTAAATTCTATTTGGAAAATTCTCGTGATTATATCAAATACAAGTTTTTTGATAAAATCCTATATTTGATTTGAAATGGAGGAAGTTAGTCGGATGAAGAAATATGAAACCAAGTCATAATTTGTTGTGCACATCTGAACCAAGAGAAGCAAACGTCGACGCTAGTTATCTGTTCCCGCTAATCCGCCCATCTCAATTTTTTTGGCCACAATGATAAGGGAAGACCAGACAGATCCAAGCCGTGAATTTCTTTGAACGGTCGCAGATTACCCAAACCCTAGGTCTATACCAAAACTTCTGTTCCATTCCTTGGTTCCCCAATCCCATCCCCAATTCGCACATCACAACCCACCACCACCACCCCTGAAACCCTCCTTCCCGCGCCTCACCAGCCATGGAGGCCGCGGTGGCGGCATTGGAGGCGGCCGCGGAGAAGACCGCTGGAGCGGCGTTGGCTGCGAAAGAGGCTGCGTTGGCGGCCTCGGCTGCAGCGACGGAGGCTGCAGGGGCGGCCATGGCCGCGAAGGAGGCCGCGATGGCGGCGGCGGTTGCCGCGAAGGAGTCAGCAGCAGCTGCGGCGGCGACCGCGAAGGAGCTGGCGGCTGCCATGCTCTATTCTAACAAGCGTAGATTCCATGAGATCGACGGCGGAGGGAGCGGCGGCGGCAACCGCGATAACAGGGGAAACCTCGATCTCATCGGCGCCTCTCCGACAAGGTCCTCGGCAGCATCATCTCCCTCTTCCGCCAAGGAGCCGGCAGCTGCTGCAGCGGCGACCGCGAAGGAGCCGGCTGCGGCAATGCGCTATTCTAAGAAGCGTATATTCCATCAGATCGGCGGCGGAGGGAGCGGCGGCGGCAACTGCGATGACAGGGGAAACCTCGATCTCATCAGCTCCCTCCCTGACGCGGTCCTCGGCAGCATCATCTCCCTCCTCCCCACCAAGGACGGCGCCCGCACACAGGCTATCTCTCGCAGGTGGCTTCTCCTATGGCACTCTGCGCCACTTAATCTCGTGGTTCATTTTGAAGCGGGCAAGAAGCACAAGCTCATCGCCTCGGTCTCGAAGATCCTCTCTGAGCACCGTGGCCCTGCCCGCCTCTTATCGTTCCGGTTGTCCATCCATGCCATGGTGCGCGGCTGGGAGCGCAGGATTGACGGCTGGCTTCGCTCTCAAGCCCTCGACAGCCTACAGGAGCTCGATTTCAGCTACACGCTCGACATGCCGCTGTCTGTGTTCCGCTCAGCACCCACGCTTCGCTTCGCCAAATGCAGCTATTGCAATTTCCCCGAATGGATTTCAACGCTGCGTTTGAATTTCCCGTGCCTCAAGCAGCTCACCCTGTGCAAGGTCACCATTACGGAGGACGGTCTCAACAGCTTGCTCTCTGGCTGCACTGTCTTGGAAAGCCTTGAGCTGAGGGAAACTAATGGCATAGGTGGCCTCTGCATCAGCTCCCAGACTCTTAGGGCACGAGCAATGGGACAGTGGTATGGTATTGCCCCACGTAAGCACGAACCTAAAAAGTATACGGAGTAATATGTATGAAGAATATTGGTTCAATCCATGACACTTTCTCTCTTCCTCAAAAGCTGTTTTAGTTTCTCTCTTTCTCTCTTATCTTTTTCTCTCCCTTTTCACTTTTTATGTTGAAGAGTCAACCTTCTCCACAAGAGACCGTATCTCCAAAAGTATATCATCCAAGTTTAAATTGGACCACCCGAACCTAGCTAAAGCTGCGAAGCAGCACCCATAAGGCTATGCATTGTGCATGCCCTTAGGAGCTTAGGCTTCTCCTCTGGCTGTAAAGATAAAGGTGTTGTGCAGCTAGTCATCAAGGACGCCCCGTCTCTTGAAAGGTTGCTACCACTTAAACCAAACAGTGGTCCAGTGATCATCCGGGTAGTTCGGGCACCTAGGATGTGTTCGGTTCTGGAACCGGGGAGGATGGAATTCCTAGGGCATGGAATGGTTCCGACCCTGTGTTCGGTTCGGAAAAATTTGAGGAACGGAACGGTTCCATTCCTAGGGCATGGAATGGTTCCGACCCTGTGTTCGGTTCGGAAAAATTTGAGGAACGGAACGGTTCCATCCTTTGTTCGGTTTTGTGTTCGGTTTTGGAGAATGGAATGGGGTAGAATGAGGTGGTGACCTGGCATGCCGCCACCCCCCATGCCGGCACCCTTGCCACGCAGGCATGCCGCCACCCCCGTTGGCGGCAACCTTGATTAATTATTTCTAATCTTAATTAATTATTGCTAAACACGATTAATTATAGCCTAATCTTGATTAATTATTGCTAAACTTGATTAATTAGAGGAAGGCACTGTGCCATTCCACCTCGTCCGGCCGATTTGGCCGGATCGGTCCGTTCCGCATCTGGGAGGAATATTCTATTTCGGGGGACTAGTTGGTTCCGTTCCTTCTCTCCAACCGAACACAGGAATTGGTCCTAGGGACGGAACCGACCCGTTCCATTCCTCCAAATTCCAGAACCGAACACTAAACTGGAATTATTGGGTATCCTATCTAAAGTCGTATCCAAATGTGACTTTGGAATATTTGCTATTCAGGTAGCAGCATCCTTCATTCATCTCTCGTTGTCATTGTTATAGGCATGCTATTATTTGTGTTTACATTTTTTTTCTGCAGAAAATGGTTGCTGTCAGCTTAACAACCAAAATTCACACCATGAAGGTTTTGGTTGTCGACTCTGTTGGCCCTAATCTGGATCCAATTGTCGACTTCCTTAAGTACTTCCCCTGCTTAGTGAGGCTGTATGTCATTGTAAGTATACATATGTCAAAATCAGTATTTGGTGTACTTATGATCTTGCCAATTATGATTCTGCTAACCTGTTAGCAACCGCCTTTATACTGCTTTTTCTCTCTATCTCCAGTCACACCCAACAAAGGACATGGACAATGCGAGGAAGTACGACCCGTTGGATCCAATTGAGTGCCTTGAGCGCAGTCTAAAGAAAGTGGTGTTAATGAATTACGATGGTAGCTCCGTTGACTTTGCAAAGTTCTTTATTTTGAATACTAAATTGCTAAAAGAAATGGACATCGAAGTTCTTGACCACCGAACCAAAGAATGGATGGCTTATCAATACAGACAGCTATGCGTGGAAAATAGAGCTTCTCGAGATGCTCGAATTGAACTGAAAATCAGTACTACTAAGAAGCATAGTTTTAAAAACCGGACCGGTGACCGAACCGGCGAGGCCTTCGGTTCACGGTTCACTGGTTGGACCGCTGGTTCAAACCGGTTTGTTGTTGGTTTTTTAGTTGTAAAATAATACTTTTTTAGTTATAAATGTTATAGTATATAAATAAATATGTGTGAAAAAATATTACAGAATTTGCAATTTGGCAATAATCATTTATCAAAACATCACAAATAACCAAGCAGGCAAACAGAAACAACATTTACAACAACTATCAGGCTATCATTTTTCAAAACATCAAGTATCACTATCAGGCTGTCATACTGTCATATGTTAAGAAGATATAAGTATAACACTCAACTTGTATAACCAACCATCTAGGCGGGACACGGGACACGGGAGCAGCAACTATGCGGGAGGACTGCGGGAGCGGCCAGCGGCGCAGGCGGCGGGTAGACTGCGGGAGCGGCCGGCGGCGCTGGCGGTTGGTTCCGTCGCCAAGACCAACCATCTAGGCGGGACACGAGAGGGACAGCACAGACTGGCGGCCGAGCCGAGGACGGCGAGCAGTCGAGGACAGACTGACGGAGACGGAGAGGTGTGGAGGCGAGCAGAGCTTCCCCTCAAGCGGCGGCCCTGGCGACGCCCCATCCGTCTCTCTACTCTTTCTCTGCTCTCTCTTGTTTCTGTCAGTGGCGGCGTGGTAGAGAGGGCACTGGGAATCGATCGAGACAGGAAAACCTAAAGGAGCCGATTTCAACAATTTCCTAAACTGTCCCTTTTTTCACAGAAAAATAAGTCGACTAAGGGGTATTTCCGAAACCCGCATTGAACCAGGCGGTTCAACGTAAACCAGTGGTTTGCCGGTTTTTACCAAAACCGGCCGGTTCATCCGGTTTTTTCCGGTTCGTTAGCATGTGCGGTCCTATGCGCTTAACAGACCGTCAAGGCCTTTGGTTCCGGTTTTTTCCGGTTCAACCGATGAACCGGTCCGGTTTTTTAAACTATGCTAAGAAGTACTACAAAGAAATGGATACCCATGATTTGTCACTGGTCGATCCCTTTGGTAACAGGTACTTTCGTTGATTTGCCACCAAAAAATCAGTACTAAGAAGTCCTCCATGCTTGCATACAAGTGCAGTTGATGCCCATTCCCAAGGTTGTGTTACTTTGTCAAAAGCACAATATTTTGTATGTCTGTATTCATATGTAATCTAATACTGTGCACCCTTAGTTGATGTGTGATATGTTCTATGGTGAACTCAGGATTAAACCAGGATTGAGGTGGTGGTGTAACTAGTATGTAAGCTTTGGAAAGTTTGTTATAGCTCGCAACAACTGTTGCGGCTCTCCAAATAATATATACCGAGTTTGCAACATGATTAGTTACAAAAAAACTCATCTATATCTATGCAAAAAGCTACTTTAACACAGGTTTCAAATCCAAACCTGGAAAGTGTAAGATCCTAACAGAATGCTAGTTTAAGCTGCTAAGTTTAGTTGGTATTGGTTGCTCCGTTGCCGTCTGGTGTTGTATTGTAAGCTGGTAACATCAGCAGTTACTATATCTCTGTTTTAAAGAATTGCTTTAATGAAAAAGGATGGCATATGTTCCTTTTGTGTAAAACTTATTCCTTCCCAGTGCATGCCAACTTTGTCTGCGAGGTTTTGAGATTTTATATACTATCTCGAACTGTAAATATAGGAGCTGAACATTTGCAAACTTGGTTTTGCTCACAATGCTTTTTTAGTTTACAGAAGTCCTATCCTTGACAGAATTGGTCTTTGTTACCTTGCATTTATGATACAACTGACTAGAGCAAGAGTGTTGTCATGCTGAAAATTGTTGGCCAGAGGGAAGAAACCTGATCATGACAACTCTGATATTAGACGAAGCTGATCTTTCTGAGATGTGGCAATTCCATGGCGAAATTTCTGTAACTTTGTACACCAGGTCCCTATAAAATTAATTAGCATTGCCTACGGCTCCTATCCAAAGCTCATCTCTGTCCTAGTCCTAGGCCGCTACAGGAAGACGACACGAGAATTTAGTTGAGAAAAACGGAAAATTCGGCTGATCGTCACCACAATCGAAAGAAGAGAAAGAAAACGGTGGGCCCCACACCTCAGCCTGATGATACACGTGTAGGGTGGATGCGAGTAAAACCCAAGCCGGCAGACCACGACTCGACGGCGCGGACCAGCCAATCGCTGGCTCGCTCGCGTTATCTCGTCGCCTCCTCCCCATTCCCGCTGCTCCTGCCGCTGCTCTCCTCTCGCCCACACGCGCCGCGCGCCTCCCTCCCTCCCCGCCGATCTCTAGGGTTCTCTCCTCGCCGCCGGCGATGGCGGCCCCGGTGGTGGACGCCGAGTACCTGCGCCAGGTCGACAGGGCGCGCCGCGCCCTCCGCGCCCTCATCGCCTCCAAGGGCTGCGCCCCCATCATGCTCCGCCTCGCGTATGTACCGTTTCCTGTTTTCCCCCTCTGAATCTCTGATGTCTGTACCTCTGCCTCCCGCTCCTTTTTTTCCCTGCTCGTCTGTCGCTGGTTCACGCGGCGCGAGTGTGCTACTGTTTTACTCAAGTCGCGGGATCACCCCGCTGGCGCTGCGAGCCTAGACGCGTGCCAGATTCGGACTCATGCTTTGCTGGTTGCTGCCGCGGCCTGCGGATAGTGCGGAAACTGGAAGTCGCTAGCCTGTTGTGTTGTGGTTCGGTTCTGGGCGAGGCAATTCGGCGAACACCTAGTTTGCGTGCCTTAGCTTTGAACTACTCCTGATTTTAGTTGTATGTCCACGAGTGTGGATCTAACTTGGAAGTGGTGATGCTTAGTTCACATGTAGACTATCTGACTATGCTGTTGTTAATAGTTGTTTTCTCACGTTTGTGGCGTCACTGGCGTGGAGATGTATCATGTGTTACATGTGCAGTAGCAGGGGAAGCTGAGATGGATTGCCTGTTCTAAGGCTTCCACTCCTTGAACTTCCCTTTACATGTGGGGTGTTTATGAGATATGGATGCTTTTATAGTGGTTAGGAACAATATGCGGTGCATTTTTGGGATGAAAACGGCACGAAATCTTTCTGTCCTCACCGTGGAAAAACAGAAACTGAGGGAAAATGTGGAAACAGATGGAATTCTGCTGAACTGAAACAGATGTTCTCTCGTGGAAACAGAAACAAAAACAGAACAGTGTTTCCCGACGGAATAGTATGGAAACAGCAATTCCGGTTTCGGGAAATGCGGAGATTTCCGTTTATACTATGCCTATATGCAACCCATTCTAACCTGTGTCTATATGCGGCCCAGATACGTTTGGCCTGCCCCAAACCCAAACGGCCAAACCTTAGCACTTCACTACCTAAACCCAATCTCCCCTGATCAGTCACCATGTACGCTGTCTGCCTGTAATCCTTCGCTTCACAGTTCGTCCGCAACTGCACCGCTGAGCGAACAGAGCTTTTCACGATGAATTGATGATGGACCATGATATATCATATATTCATAGTCATCTTACAAATTGAACAAGTTTGTTGGTTTTCTTGTGTTTTTCTGCATGGTAGTGTATAAGTGGATTGCACTAGCCCTTTCCATCAGTTCGGACTTTTGGTTGCGTTGGCTAGTGCATGAAGCTTGACATGGTAATTCCAGCAAATTTTGCTTTTGCTTCCGTGCCCATAAAGTATATGCTCTGTATTCGTTACCAGCAGTGTCTGATTATATTCCTTTCCGGATATTTGTCATCGTTTCTGTTTCTGCAAAATTTAATGTGATAACAAATATGGCGGCACTCGGTTCCATCTGCTTCCGATCAGTTTCCATCCTAGATGCGTTAATAAGATCAGGTCTCGTGCAGTGGAATGCAGAAGAGCATTATCTGAACAAATATTCTTAGTTTATTCACTGAATTTATCGTTTTGATGTACAGTAGAAGTGCAAGTGTAGACTGGGTTTGTCTGTATTTTAAATTGTAACAAGAAAACCTAGATAAAGCTGTCTGTCTACCACCTCCATTTCCTGTGTGTTTGTGGTCAGGACTCATGTATGTCCTAGAACACATTCTTTCCTGCATGTGGAATGCTTAATTTCTTCGCTTTCCGTTGCAGATGGCATGATGCTGGTACATACGATGTGAACACAAGAACTGGTGGTGCAAATGGTTCAATTAGATATGAGGAGGAGTACACTCATGGTTCAAATGCTGGCTTAAAAATTGCTATTGATCTACTTGGTATGCATTATTTATACCCAATTACCCAGTGTGTTAGTGGATTGCTGTGCAAAATACCCTTTTAAATATACGAAATACTTTAAGCTAAGTAGAAAACAAAATGTGCATTCTTGTTAGTTTCTCACAAGTTGAAATTCTATTCCTGCTGCTTTGGGCAATAGCTTGAAGTCAAGGCTATAGTGAATTTGTGGAAAATTGAACAATCTAGGAATATGACCAACGAAAATTAACTGTACCCTAGTATGGTCTCTTGTAAACTATTGCATCCTTACATATGCTTTTTTATTTGCATCACCACATGCACAACTGAGGGAACTCTGAGAGGCTACCATTCTATGCACCGATTTAGTGTTTTTGATGGAGTTGTAAGTTTACAACTCTGTGTCGAATAGTACTCTGAAAATCACATGACTTTACTCATTTCAGTTTTGGATTCTTGGTATATTGATCCTGTCTTCACTACTGGAGTAGATGCAAATATTGTTATAGCTTATCCAACTGTCCTTTTTTGCCGCAGATCCTATTAAAGCCAAGTGTCCAAAGATCACATATGCAGACCTTTATCAGGTATTTGGCGATTTGCTTGAGTTGGGTTTTGTACTAAACTGAGGGACTATTCTTGCACTCAGTTTATCTGTTGCTTCCTATTGGTGCTGTGAAACTGTAATTCTATAGTTATTTGCTAAGTAGATTTTACTTGCAGCTTGCTGGGGTAGTTGCAGTTGAAGTCACTGGGGGTCCAACTGTTGAGTTCGTTCCTGGAAGACGTGTATGTGAAATGTTATTTTCTTATAAATGGATGCATTGTTCATGTTGCTCACATATTGACTGCTTTCAATATGTATCAGGATTCCTCGGTTTGTCCCCGCGAAGGGCGTCTTCCTGATGCTAAGAGAGGTTACTGCTGCAAATTTTTCTTTCTACTGGTCAATTTTTTTCATAATTTTTAAACATGCTTCCTGATGCCTTAATATCTCAAGCAAGAACGTGATCTAGAAAGTTATGTGCATGCCAAATATAGCCCTATACTCCCATGGATTTTTTTTTTTGCAATGTTCTGCTCACGTTCATACTCTGGCATATAATACTTTCTGGTATTTCATGCAAGTATATTTGTCTGGTGTTACTTTTCCTCTTCACACCCACATTTTGTTTAAAAACACCACATTTTCTTCGAATTGGAGGCTCAACTAAATCTGATCTTCCTGCATCACCAGTAGTCTATTTTACTTGCTTTACTTACTATCACATGTTGTTCTGTGGTCTTATTTTTTTCGAGAATACTTCTGTGGTCTTATTTCACTTGTTCATATAGAACAGCTGTCTTTTTTCTTCATTTTTCAGTCTTTTAAACAGTGGGTGTCAGAATCCTGTTGTTATAGTTTTACTGCAGTGCTTATGTCTGTTCCTGCCTACTTGCTGTAGCTTTTACATATCTGTGGTACTGAGTTTATTTCCCTTCATGAATAGGGGCACCACATCTAAGGGACATCTTTTATCGAATGGGCTTGACAGATAAAGATATTGTAGCTCTATCTGGTGGCCACAGTCTGGTAATTGTGTATTCTGTGAAAGAAGCTCACCCATTCATCAGAAATGCAGTATTTAATAGAGACTCTATTTAATACTGGAGTTTGTTCTCTCAGGGAAAGGCGCACCCTGAAAGGTCTGGGTTTGAAGGTGCATGGACTCGTGATCCACTGAAGTTTGACAACTCATACTTTCTGTAAGTTGAATACAAAACTAGAACATCTACTTATTTCTGATACTAGATTTGGGAAGGAGATTCTGTTTAATTAAATTACTTTCCAACCTCACTGCAGTGAGCTATTGAAGGGGGAATCTGAGGGGCTTCTGAAGCTCCCTACTGATAAGGCATTGCTGGATGATCCTGAATTTAGACGCTATGTGGAGCTTTATGCAAAGGTACATAAAATTGTTGATATTCTTATATTTCGTGCAGTTGATACCTGATACTACCATACATGCTATGGTAGCGCTTTTTATTTCAATGTACATGTTTCAGATCCAAATAATGCCTTCTTCTTTTGTATTGCAGGATGAGGACACCTTCTTCAAGGACTATGCTGAATCACACAAGAAACTTTCTGAACTTGGCTTCACTCCAAGGAGCGGTGGCCCAGCATCTACAAAACCAGAACTTCCAACTGCTGTTGTACTCGCTCAGAGTGCAGTCGGTGTAGCAGTTGCTGCAGCTGTAGTTATCGCAGGCTACCTGTACGAGGCTTCCAAGAGGAGCAAGTAAGGTTGCCAAGTTCTTCAAGTTAGTATGAAGATCAAATAACAGAAATATAGTGATGTCCGCAACATCATCTCCGAGTATTTCAAGAATTCTTAAGGACATTCCTTTCATGTTTACGCGATACTCAGCAAACGTCAATGGCAATATATAACTTATAAAGAGCACTTTCAGCATATACTTATCTTGTGTAATACCAAAGCAGTTGCTTGTGTCCTTAAAAAATACTCCACCGATTATCTACATATTATCAATATGGGGTATTTGACAGTGACAACAAGGTGCAACAACCTGTTTGGAAATTTCTTTGGTGTAAGCAGCCGTCTTTGCAGCCACTGTTTATTTACTTGCTGAGCACCAATGATATGATACAACCGGAATGAAATGCATAGATGATAACGTGTTCCAAAGGATATCTGTATATAATTAACTCTTGAGTAGCAGTTGCAGGGGCAACGTATACCTGTAAAGATGACATCCCTTTCTTTGTTTCCCCTTGTATATTTATCAACATGGGGTGAGCTAACCTGATCAAACATTTAGCTGTCTAGTGTATGATATTCGTATGATAAGTACTAGTGCCTGCAATTCAAAGCAAATGAGGCATAGTGATCTTCTTGAAGTATTAGGTTTGCCTTGACTAGGAACGAGCCTTGGTTTTGGAATTGTGTGCACACCATAGTTACTACTAGCTCACAAACTTTGGAATAACGTTGGGAGCTAATTCTTTTCAAGCTTTATGAGAATCTCAGATCTGAATTCAACGCCAGCAATTAGAACTGAATGTTCAAAATTTCCCTATTCTGCAATTTGGTCACTAGCAGCTGAGCTGGGTTGGGGTCTGAACTGAGGCGGGGACCAAACTAAGAGCATCTCCAACAGCTGCGTTATATTTCGGCGCGGTATACGTCGCTGCGAGCGCGCTGTAAACGTTTACCGTGCGCTGTCCCGACTTTTCCCCCACCGGAGGCGCTAAACTAGAGCGAGTTCGCGAGCGCTAAAAATGTTCCTTCGTCGGACGCTCCATTATACAGCGCCACAAACACATTTCATAGTTATTTTAACATTGCAAATAGATAGAAAATACACCGCTACACCGCCAAAAACTAAAAAGTACCCTACTCCTCGTCGAGAGAGTCCCAGAAACTAGACGACAGAGTCGTCGACGACACCGGAGTGGATGTCCAATCGAAGGAAGAGGAATACGACACGACGATCGTCGACGGGCCGGCGCCGTTTTTGTTCTCCTCCTTCTTCCTCGCCGCCTTCCTTGCGGCCTTCTCCTCCCTTTCCTTCTTCCTCGCTGCCGATTCGCCCGGCGCTCCTCGCGGTCCGCCTTCACCGCCGCCTTCTCCTCGGCCTTCTCGGCATAGAAGGCCTCCATTGCGGTGACGTCCTCCGGGAACTGCTGCGCCCACTCGAGGCGGAGGTGCTCGTCGCGCTCCGCGATGACGAGCTGCTGCTCGAGCTCTCGCTGGTGCTGGCGCTACTCGCGCGTGACGGCCGGAGGCGGCGGCGCGAGCATCTCCGCCTGTTGACGCGTCGTCACGTCGTCGAAGTTCATCGACCGGCGGGAGCGGCCGAGGCGCCAGGCGACCGCGACGTACGCCCGCGCCGCATCGTGCGCCGTCTCGAACGTGCCGAGCCCGATGCGCTCGTCACCGCTGTGGATCTCGGCGTAGAAGGTGTCGTTCGGGCGCGCGTGGACGCCGCGGTAGCCGGAGCTCGAGCGGCGGCGGGACGGCATCTCGTCGGCGGAGAGGTGGTGCGGCGCGAGGGAGAGCGAGGAGGGTGGCGGCGGAGCGAGATGGGCGGCGGCGGAGCGAGCGACACATGGGCGCGGTGGGGAAGTTTCCGTGGCGATTAGCTTCGTGCGCGCGCGGCATTAAATAGGGCACGACAGCCGGAGCGACAACTTTGCCGCGCAGGATGTCGCAAAAGCGCGCGCGCGGCAAAAGATTTCGGCCCCGCGGCATTTTTGCGCGCCCGCTGGAGGAGCGCGCACGCGGGAGGAGAGCCCGCAGTGGCGAAGGACGAAAATAATTTGAGGTAGGGCGAATTCTAAAAGGATGTTGTGAAGATAAATATAATCTCAAGATATTAGTGACATACTCCATCCGTTCCAAAATATAAGATTTTTTAGGCTATCATTGACACACATGTATCTAGATGCTTTTTAGTATATATGTTCACTCATTTTGCTTCTAACCTACACACTAAAATATGTCTAGATACATGCATGACAATGATATGCTAAAACATCTTATATTTTGGAACGGAGGGAGTATATCATTATAATACAACCACTTAGTACAACAAAGATGGAAACATATTTTAATAAGAGTAAAATCTTTGAAATATCAATAATTCTATCGATTAAGACTTCTGAATATTCCTAGCTCAATGTAACTCATCATCAAGTCATCAAGAACCCATTGCGGAGCGCAACTCGGTCTTGATGATCTTTATCATTAAAAAAGCACTATCAAATTTGTCATCCCCATATTATAAAAGCAATGCTAGCTTAATGAAGCGATAAACTGTATGAAACTTGACATGCCTTTCAGATGTCAGACAATCTCTTAAGTGTTCAATTCTCTAAGAATGTACAATGAGTATCTAAAATTATTCTATATATGTTTATATTCATAATTATCTATTATAAATCTCTATAGGGCAAGAAATCTTATTCATGTTAAACCTAGAAAATGAACATCTTAAGTCAACACACAAATTTTTTTAAGCAATTGTCAAGATGACTCATTAAATTGGTGGTCAAAATCTGTGATAAGAGAGTCTATAGGAAGTGTCTAAAAATACCCTCAAATCCTACTTAAATATCCCACCTAGGAATTGTTGAGAGTTAAATTTTGCTAAATTTAGATATATGTTGTAATGAACAAAGTTGGTTTGGCGACTAAACTTGACCTAGTACATGTTTTTGGTTCGAAATCGATATTATGCAGTGTTCACTAAAATAAGAATAACTTTCTCATACGAAGTTTGTTTTTAATGTATAACCACTCAAACTGTTCAGAAAAAACACGTGCATCTAAATGTTTTTACAAAAACTTAAGGTAGGGCGGCTGCCCTACCTTGTCCTAAGGGGAGCTTCGCCCCTGCCCGCGTGACAAACCGACGGTTAATTTGTCGCGCGGGAGTTTTGGCGCGACTGTTGAAGATACTCTAAGGACATGTTTGGCTTATACGCCAAGTTTGCCAACGGTGCCACACTTTCTTTTTGCCACATGCATAATGTTAACTGAATCTTGCCACGCTTTTCTAATGTTATATGTGGCGCCGGTTTGCACGAACGAACCTTTGCCACAAGCCCACAAGTGTGACTGCAAGACAAACAGGAAGCTAAATTTGCCGAAGTTGTGGCGTGGCAAAGCGTAGAAAGCTTAGTAATTTAGTATGTTTTCGAGGTTTTTCAAGCCTAACATGGCGTATATCAACCAAACATGGGCATGCCGACATGGTAAGGGTAACCCACTCAACTTATGCAGTTGCATGGCCTGCAGCAAGTTTGGAACTGCCTGCAGCTGCAGGCATGGGGTCATCGTGCTCTACACCTGCACCGCGTTCCGTTTCCATGCGACGTGTCATAGCGAGAGTGAGCAAACGGAAAACAGGCTCCCGGCAACGGGGCTAGAAATCAAGCTTGACACTGTTGGTCGGCTTGAGTCTGATGGTGAGCAAACAAAATATGTTATCAGATCGAGGCTAGAGACTCGACACTCTTTCTCTCTTCTCCTCTGCCCCCCTCCTCTCCTTGAGAGTCGTCCGGCCGATCCCGGGCCGATCCAACGCCTCTCCCTATGGCGATGTCGGCCGGAGATGGTTGAGGAGAGGTGCCGGCTTCTGTAGATTAGGTAGTAGTAGTAGTGTAGTTAGAGAGGATGCCCCCGTGGCGTGCGGGAGTAGGTCGTCGAGATTCCATGGCCGAATCTGGCGTGCCCCTGGTTCTCTTCTTCCTCGCTGTCCAGCTCCGATGGCAGGCTGCGACAAGGGAGGAGTTGGGGGAATGCTACTTCAAGCTGAGCTCATCCACGCTGGAGGCATCACGGCCTTCGCGATTCTCTGCCAGCAAGGCGGCGTTGACTCAGGCTCTGCATTCCCGTCGCGGGGGCTCGACAGCTCCTCGCCACCAAGTGGTTCGTCCCTGGTGGCTTGGAGATGGCCTACGGTTGCGGAACTTCATCGGAAGGGAGCCACTGAGCACTCTGCTCTCGTTCCTCGGCGGCAACGCCTGGAGGACGCCGGCGAGCGGTGGCGGCAGCACTCAGGGAATTGATTGCTTAGAATTTTTGTGTTCTAGGGTGTTTTCTCAAACCTTTAATCATAGTAACATTAAGAAAAAAAAAGGAAGTTAAAGTAAATACATACCATCAGATGATTGTATTGTTTTACCATAACTCACACGTGTGTGTTCCCATCTGTACTTTGCATGGATAAGTTTTATGGGTATTTTTCACAATTTTAAACTTAGAGATATGTAATTTTATACTAAGTTCAAAACGTCATGAATCATGATTCTGCGAGTGATACCAGGATCCATTTGCTAATTTCCAATTCAAATGGGCAAGGAACGAGATAAGCGAAAAATGAATGCGAGGTAGGGGTCCTCGATACGGAGAAACGGTGGCGGGAAAATCAAGATGGAGCGGCAAAGTCGGTTCTAGATGCAGAATAAACAGAGGCGAAGTAGGCAGGCCATGCGCATCACCGCCCTGCCGCCACATGTGTCAGCACCGCACATGCCGACCTAGATCACTGGTGCAGCGCCCCACTTTGCACCTACCTCCTCCGCCCGCCCGTCCACCGCATGCGCGCGCGGGCCGGCGTGGCAGCACGCCCGACGAGATCGGCCAGGTCGTGTCATGCCGTCACCCTAACCACCTCCGCTCTCCCTCCACCAAACCAACTAACTCCTCGTCATCATCATCATCGTCTCCCTCTCCCTACCTCCCGAGATCAGAAGCAGAGCTCCCGCCGCCCGCCTTGCTAGCTATATAAACCCGCTCGCCTTCTCCTCCCCAGCCTAGCACGCCACACGCGATCTGCAAAGCCAAGCCGAGGCGGATACACTGATCGAATCGAGCCATGGGGAGGTCGCCGTGCTGCGAGAAGGCGCACACGAACAAGGGCGCGTGGACGCGGGAGGAGGACGAGCGGCTGGTGGCCCACGTGCGGGCGCACGGGGAAGGGTGCTGGCGCTCGCTGCCGGGCGCCGCCGGCCTGCTGCGCTGCGGCAAGAGCTGCCGCCTCCGGTGGATCAACTACCTCCGCCCGGACCTCAAGCGCGGCAACTTCACACGCGACGAGGACGACCTCATCGTCAAGCTCCACGCCGTGCTCGGCAACAAGTGGTCGCTCATCGCGGCCAGGCTGCCGGGGAGGACGGACAACGAGATCAAGAACTACTGGAACACGCACATCCGGAGGAAGCTGCTCGGCAGGGGGATCGACCCCGTCACGCACCGCCCCGTCGCCACCGCCACCGCCGTCTCCTTCGCCCACCATCCCGAGGCCGCGCCGAAGCCGCAGCTGGTTCTCTCGCCGCCGACTCCCCCGAAGGAGGAAGAGAGCAAGACGCCCAGGTGCCCGGACCTCAACCTGGACCTCTCCATCAGCCTCCCGTTCCAAGAAGAGGAAGAACGGCCGCCGCCCGCTAGAGCAGCACACGCGAAGCCGGTGAAGGTGGAGCAGCTGCAGCTGCAGGGCGGCGGCGGCCTCTGCTTCCGCTGCAGCATGGGCCTCCGCAAGGGAGCCACGCCCGAGTGCGGCTGCAGCAGCAACTTCCTCGGCCTCAGGGCCGGCATGCTCGACTTCAGAAGCCTCCCCATGAAATGAAATTACTAGGAAACTATGATCTCCGATCGATCATAATATCCTCTGTAAATTTTACTATGATCAAGATGTTCTTAGCTTTTAGGAAAAGAACTACAGGGCGAGGAGGAGACTTGAGTTATATATGGGCGAGGATTCGTAGCGAGATCCTCCCTGCTCTCTCCTTCGATACGCCCCATTTTGTGTACAAACTTCTACTGGATGAAATAACAGTTGATGCTAGCCAAATTTCCAATTTTTTAGCTGTCGTCGGGAGAACTTCTCTGCATCAGGAAACTGTCGAGAATAATTTCTCAGTTTCCTGGATAAGTATTGCTATAGACTCACTGCGTTTCTCATGCCTATCTCAACATCCGTGGAACACGGCATCTCACCCCGTGACTATGAGGATCTCAAGAATCAGGTCTTCTGTTTGTTAACAGTCTACAGTCATGAAGTCTGCTGAAAAACGGTGATGCAGAGTGGTTCCATGGCTTTTGTGGTGTTGTTGTTGTTGGATTGGATTGGAGGCGCCGCTCTGTGTTGGTGCGCTCCTCGCTAGATTCTGTTGCCGCTTTTGTGTTGCTCTGTTCGACTCCAGGGTCCGGATCACTGGACCAGTGACTCTAGAGATAGAGAAAAGGATGAAAATTTCCTTTTTCCTCCTATCATTGCAGAATGGACCGAGCTTCTTGGTGATTTTTCTGTTTTTCTCTCCGGATCCTTATCTCCTTCGGTCAGAAATGGCCTGTGTTCCCGAAATTGCTGCGCTAGAAGGTCAGTCAGTGGACGAGGGTTTTCAGCCCTGGATAGTGCAGATTGTGTGTGCACGCGGCAGTGGGTTATAGAGCGCCGGATAACGACGGTCTCGTTAGGTATCCGATCTATCTTTGTATTATTTGATTGCCGACATGACATATTGCCATGTACTTTCCTAGCTTACCCGCAAATGTTTTTGTTGTATAACGCTAAGAGATGTAATATTGTGGGCCTCCCTTTGTAAGTGACTCGGCTACGAAGAATTTACTTTCAGGATTTGGATTTGAAAGATAGAGTGGCTGGCAAGCTCATCACTTGGATTGGAAGGCATGACACTATGGCCGGTTGAGTGGTGCTAGACTGCTAGTTAAAGTGGTGCTCACAAGTATTGCTATCTACTTCGTCACAGTCCTTGATGTTTCTATAGTGGTCCTCACCAAGATCGATAGCATTAGAAGGGCTTTTCTTTGGGTGAGATGTGAGAAGGTCTTTGGTAGAAAATGCAAAGTAAATCGCGAGCTAGTTTACAAGCCAGGAGAATATGGTAGTCTTGGAATTTTCAAGCTCAAAATGTTTGCCTCGGCCTTGCGGTTGTAATAGCTTTGGAACGAATGGATGGATGATCCCAAACCTTGATGGGGCTTCGCAACCCATGCACGCCAAATGATCATGATCTCTTTGTGGTGGCTACAATTGTGTCCTTGGAAAGTGGAGAGAAAGCTTTATTTTGGGAGTCGGCTTGGCTTAATGCCATGAGGCCTAAGGATATTGCTCCAAAAATCTTTATCATTATAAAAAAAGAAAATGCTCGGTGAAGGTGGCATTGGAGACAAGGCCTTATGATTCAACATATAACCCAATTCACCGAGTTGTGGGAAATGCTTGCGAAGCCCCGGATTCTATTGCTTGGAATTTGGCCAAGGACGGGTGTTACTCGGCTTCGTCGGCTTATAAGATGCAATTCTTGGGTCAAACTACCTCCATGATGCCTTCTATGGTTTGGAAACCTTGGGCGCCTTCCAAGTGCAAAATATTTACTTGGTTGAACACCCAAAACCACGAGTGGAAGGCGTATAGGCTTGAGGAAAGGGGATACAAAAATTGTGGTTGTTGAAAGCTTTGTAACCAAGTGCAAAAATTGGTCGCCTGCCTACTTTTCAAATGCCGCTTTACTATTTGCGTTTGGTCATCATTAAGGCTTGTCTTGGGCTTATTGATTTTCAACCACAAGAGGAGCCAATCAAGGAAGGCTATCTCTTCCATCGCATTGCTTATCTCTTGATAGGTTTGGAAGGAAAGAAACGTGAGGGTCTTTAGAAATAACTTAAAAACCGCGGCCATGATAATCAACAAGATGAAAGAAGAGGCGGCATTGTGGCCATGATAAGGCAATTAGTAATATTCTGCTGCGAGAGTAGGCCTATTATTTTGTCCTTGACTTTTTGTCGATACTTGGTTTGTAAAACTCTTTAAAAACTTCTCCTTAATCAGTGAAAATAGCAAATCTTTTGCCTTGTTTAAAAAATGTTGGCTAGTTCTAAGCATTTTCTAGAGACTTTCAAGATACACAATATGTTTTGAATTAAGTTATGCATTTTTATGAATTGCGTGCATATAGACGCGTTTTAGTGTGTGTTTGCACTTATTTCAGTCCGCATGTGGTCCACATTGAAATATCAATAACATTTTAAAAAAAAAATTGAAGGGAGGTAAAAAAGCTTTAGAAATCAAAAGGGTTTAGTGAGTGTAAGTGCATTCTGCTAGGGTTATAGGGAACTTGTACAAAACAAAGTTGCACGATAAAAAATATTCCTTGGGAATCTATACAATCCCTCATGAAGCTATACAAAACTATACTCAAAACACGAACAAATGTGTCTGATATTACACGTTACACAACTTGTGCAATATAACTTTATTTCACGATTTCATGCAGAATGTAACTGCTCGTATTAAATTTCTATTCATTCTGTAATTGCACAAATTGTTTTGCATAATTCAAAATTTAATTACATTTATATTACCCAATGATAAGATAGATTATGTATGCAAGTTTCAAAAATCCGCCATCGATCCACATACCCAGAATACAAAGATTTAAATCACAAAGGTAAGATAGTGTGAAGACGTCACATTGAAGAAGGAAACTTCTATTCCTGGGTTTTACAAAGAAATATATATTGAAACAGGGCAAAAGATGGATTTTTTTAACCTCTCTCTATTCATTAAACAGAAAAATATACCCAAATAATTAGACAAAAATTAGCAACATGCCCCTTACATCACAGTGTAACATAGAGCACCCTTGGTTGACATGGTCATCGACATAGTCTCAACATGAACCATTAGGACCTGCTTGCAGCACAATCCACAATAGACATAGTGTTAAATATATAGCCTAGCCCTTTTGCATCAGTTTGGACTTTGGAATAGTTGGCTAGAGCATCAATGAGCCCGGCGGCTCAATCCTAGATCGCTAGTCGCTTCCGCTCTGTTTTCCATCATCGCCAATGGCAAGTCTACCCTCCACCTCTAGTGCAACCTATGGTGTGATGTCCTCCGCCACCAATGTGATTACTCACTATAACTTTGAACTCACAAATCCTACAATTTCCACTTCACTAAAACAACTATCTACATGTTTATCACAAAGTTATAAATAGACGGATATATCCTTGCTATAGCCCACCTATAGCATTTTAAGAGACCGCTCCCTAAGGCTATGGTCTCACTTAACAGGCTTTCGCCCCGCTATATATTATATAGCAATCACAACAATGATACAAGGGTTCGAAATCAAAAAAATGCTGGGGCAATAGCAAAACATGCCCAAAAAAAGAAATGAAGACATTGGTGAGTCGACGAAGCGATGAAGCACTCCAAAGCGACCAGAGCCAACCAACACCTTCAAGAAGGGAAACACCGTCGACACAACGCTGCTGCCCAGACCAGATGGTCCTAGGGTTTCCCCCGGCTCAGAGTAAAGTAGACGAAGGCTTCCCACGATGCCCTCCAGGAAGGAATGGTGCCACTCGAAAGCGGCACCGCGTCAGGGTCAAACAAGCCAACATGGATTTCTCCCGACCCAGTCCACAAAAAAACTCAGCCGCAATGGAGCACCACCACCAAGCTTCACCGCCCACCAGTATGCGCTACCACGGTCTTGCAGTCATCATCCCCGTCTCCTTGAAACCAATGACGCGTGGCATGTAAGGTGGCGGTACATGACACCGCCGGGACAAGGACAACAGCTCTACAGCCGCGCGGGAGGAGCCCACCTCCACCACCGATCGACAGTCATTGACCAGACAGAGCAGCAGGGGCACACCAGGCCCACGCTGGCCCAGCCCAGATAGGCCCGTACGCCTGCCCTGCTGCAACACATAGGCCGCGCCGCCGTCCTTGCCCTAGCTGAGTCATCGCCGACACCTGCAGAACGCACCACGAAGCACAATTCCCTAGCCCGCCAAAGCCCATCTGGGCCTGCCCGAGCCCATCTGGTGTAAGGGTAAATTGCCCCTAAGTGTGTGTTTTGGTAATTAATGACAATCCCTATGGACTAATGTTCTCATTAAGCTTTTTATGAAGGAATTGTTCATAGGAATTGCTTGAAGTCCATGTGTTGGATTCAAGGCTTGGATGCCATGAAGATAATGATATATCTTAAGTATTGGCATCAAGATCATTGAACAAGAAGAGATGAATTCAATATGATCAAGAAGAAGAAATAAAGATGTTGTTCTTGTGTAGAACTCAAGTAATCCATGCTCTAGCTTATGTGCTAAGCCAAGGAGTCTCAAGATCTTGAGAGTTTGGTTACATGAGAAGAATTCAAGATATGGCTCTATGTCGAGGTCATGATGGTCTCATGATTTGAGATATGATTGACTAATACCTAGAGCTTGCAATCAAATGAAGAATTCTTTATGTGGCTCAAGATATTGTGATAGAGCACGAGAACATTCAAGGTTGACCAAGGCAAAGATCAAAGATTAGATTCTAGTTTGGTCAACACATGAAGCATAAGGAATGTGCCACATGAGACCAATCGGTCTTATGGTATGGTATGGTTTGTCAATTATGCTTTGTGAACTAACCCATTACATATGTGTGTTTGTGTTGTCTATGTGTGGTATGGTATGGTTTGTCAACACATGAAGCATAAGGAATGTGCCACATGGGACCAATCGGTCTTATGTGTGTTAGGTATTGTGTCATGGATATGCATCACTAGTGAGATTTCATATAGCCCATGAAAGGATGACATCAAGTGGTGCTTGTCATCAAGGTTGAGAAGTGCAAGTTTCAAGATAAGCATCTCGAGAAGATCATATGCTTGAAGCTTGTCATCCATTTGGTGATAATGGAATTTTGAAGACATGCCTTAGTGCAGCTATCCCATAGTGGTGTATGGGGGAGCATATTGGAAGTCTTCACGAAGCAACAATGATCAAGTGAAGCATTCCGGCTTGAAGGAAACATGAAGTATCGACATCAAGATCAAGTGGGATGCGCAAGGAAAATGTATGGCCTTGCTAGGTTTCTCTTTTTACCAGTCTCAAGGTGTTTGTTGAGAGACCGGGTTATAAGATAGATAGCCGCACTATCAAGAGGGGCTTTCGGTCGGGTAACTTGATCACATCATCTTAGGGAGCTCAAACCTTTGCATACTTTGCATCTTCCTAATTTGTTGCTTCTTGGTGTTTCTCCATGTGAGGTTCTTGTGCTTGCTGCTAGCTTTCCAACAAGTCCAAGTTCATCGAAAACGGAATCCGTATGCATCTTTTATCGCGTTTTCGAGTTTGGAGGTTTTACCGGTTCTTTCTTAAAAGAGGTTTTCACCCCTTCTTATTTGGTATTTTATCTCTTACTACTTCCTGGGTTCTATGGTCTCCATTGGATAGGTATTTTTCTTAGCTTTTCAAAAAGCCCAAGTTTGCTAAAATCGGAGTCTGGATGTGAAAGTTATCGCATTTTTCGTGAGGTTATTTTCTGTCGGTTTTGAGCTCGGTTTAAACCGGAAATTCAACCGGAAATTAACCAAAAACCTTCTGGACTAATTTCTTCTAGACTCGGTTTAAACCGGGAATTCAACCAGTAATTCAACCGGGAATTTCCGGTCCAACCGAGAATTCAACCGGGAATTCCAGTTTCGCCCCAAACGGCTAGTTTTCTTTGAGGGCTATAAAAGGGGTCTTCTTCCCCAAATGTTTGAGGGTTCTTGAGCACGAAATACACCTCCATTGTTGACCCTCTTGAGCTTTCTTCCTCCCTCTTCCCTCCAATGATTCTTGCATCTTTTTGAGGGATTTGAGAGAGGAGATCTTGATCTACAATCTCCACCAAATCATTCCTCCTCTAAGTGAGGGGAATCCTTTGAATCAAGATCTTGGAGTCATTGGTTGACCTTCACCCTTGTTCTTCCTCTCTAACTCCTCCATAGCATTTGTTGCCTTGGTGGTATTTGAGAGAGAAGGATTTGAGCACTTCCCCTTGTGTTCTTGCTTTGCATCCTTGCATAGTGTTGAGCTCTCCATTACGATTTGTTCGAGTGAGAGACCGTGAGCTTGTTACTCTTGGAGGGTGACCTCCTAGTTGGCTTGGCAGTTGGTGCCTAGGTGACATCTTCGTGGAAGATTGTGAAGAGGCCTAGGCTTCCCCTTCGTGGGAGTTGTGAAGTGGTTGTGGAGTTTGCCATCTCCGAGTGGAGGAAAAGCTAACCATAAGAAGGGGTCCCTAGCTTCGTGGGGGACTCGGAGAAGAAGGTGAGCCTTCGTGGCATTTGGGGGCCTTCGTGGTTACCCGCATCTCTCCAATAATGGTGATTAGCTTACTTTATGTAAGTGAACATCGGGATACATCTTCGTCTCCGCGTGCCTCGGTTATCTCTATACCCAAGTTTATTTCCTTGTGATAGCCTTCGTGCTTGAAGTACTTATATCTTGTTTATCACTTGTGAAATATATCTTGTGCTATCTTGCTTAGCTCTAGTTGTTGTTGGTGCACTTAGTTGAGCCTAGCTTATTTAGGTTTTGTGCTTGTAAAATAAACGTTAGTTTAATTCCGCATTCTTACAAGCCAAATCCGTAATAGTTTTTAAAATGCCTATTCACCCCCCTCTAGGCGACATCTCGTCCTTTCAATTGGTATCAGATCAAGGTCTCTCCATGTTTAGGCTTCACCGCCTTGAGAGTAAAGATGTCGGCTAGTTATTTAGTGCACAATGACACAATTATTTTTGATGGCACAAATTATATGCTATGGCGAAATCGCATGCTTTCTAATCTATGGACTTTGTGTCCAAATATAGAGCGATTTCTAGATGTAGGTTTTTCTCCTCCGATGGATCTTCAAAATCTATCTATTGAGGATGAGAAAAATTTACATCTTGAAGCTCAATTATCTAATGAAATTTTATTGTCTGTGAGCTCCATAGTTTATGTTTGCTTGATGGGTTCAAAGTGCAAGACGTCTCATGAGATATGGACCAAGCTAGAAGAGTCATTTGGTGGGTCTATTTCACTTGAGGTTGAAAGTGAACCCAAGGAGCTCGCTTCACCTTCACATCATGAAGAGCTCCAAGTTGCTTCCACATCCGGTCTTGATGATTGTTCAATTTCTTCTACCTCACCAACATGTGACTTGTCACAAGGTAATGATATAGTGAGTGAAGGAATCATATGTGATAATGGTAGTCTTGTTCTTTGCACCAATGATTATATTTCTATAAATCCTATTGGTGTAGAGAGTTTGGATCTAAACACTTCTTGCAAGAAATTCTTTACTCATTCTTGTGTTAAAGGTCCTTGCATATCTCCTAAAATTTGCTTGATTAAATTTTGTGATGATATGCTTGTCTCTAGTTGTGACCATGATCAAAATGACTCTATTTCCTCTAGTTGTTGTATTACTAACCATGTAAAGGAGATTAAAGAAAAATTGGGTCACATAATTAAAGAAGAAATCAATAGAAGAACCAAGAAGGTTTCTATCAAGAGAAGGCAATGCTATGAATGCCACGAGTATGGACATCTCGCAAGAGCTTGTCCTACACTCGAAAAAGAAGAATGTGCTTCTATTGATGTTCCATCATCATCTACGCAAGTCCACATGTGCCTTATGGCAAGCGGTTCAAAGGTAACTCCTACTTTGAATCCCGACACATCTCCTTATGATGAGAGTGATGATGATGATGATAATGAAGCTTTCTTGCATGAGATGGGAATTGTGTATGCCTCTCTTCGTGGTAATAATGATGCTCGTGCTAAAGTCGAACACTTAATGGAAACCATGTTTGAACACAAGGAGACCATTAAGGAATTGAACTCCCTTGTTAATGAGGGGAAATGGAGATTTAATCTCCTCAAGCAAGAGCTATCCGAAGAGAAGCATACTAATTTTTCCCTATCTCAATCTATTAAATCTTGTGAGCTTGCTAATGCTAAATCTATTAATGATGCTTGCGCTACTAACTCTACTTCTTGTGAAGCATCTATATTAAAGGAGAATGTTGAGCTAAGGGCTCAACTTGAGTTGCTAACAAGCAATTATAAGAAATTGACGGAAAGCCATGAAAAGCTCTCGGGCTCTCATGGGGATCTCCTAATCTCTTATAATAGGCTAAAGTTATCTCATGAGGCAAGTATCACTAAGGAAACATCTTGTGAGTCTCATTTGGACATTAGCACTACTTTGAACCAAAATGCTATATTATCATGTGGTAGTCCTAGTAATTTGTCTAGGCATAATATTGCTACATCTTGTGATGAATTACTTACTATGCCTTGTTGCTCTAACAATGAAGGTTCTACTTCCTCTAGTACTTGTATTACTACTATCCTTGTAGAGGAAATCAAAGAGCTCAAGGCCCAAGTCACTAGTTTGGAGAAAGACTTGGAGAAGCGTCATGAAGGGAAATCAACACTTGATAATATTTTGAGTGTGCAAAAATCCCCTAATGACAAGAGTGGAGTTGGATTCAACTCAAATAAAAAGAACAAGTCCAAGAGCAATAAGAATAACAAGGGCTAAGACCAAGTCAAGAATTTGGCCAAGATTGTTTGCTTCAAGTGCAAGATTGAAGGGAATCATTTGAAATCTTGCCCATTGAAGAAGAAGCACTTAAGTGAGAAGCAACAAGGAAAGCGGCCACAAGGTCAAGCTCAAGCACGACCTCAAGTTGAAGATAGTCCACTTCCCAAGAAGAAACAAGATGAAGCTTCCCAAATCAAGAAATCAACAAAGAAGAGAAAGTGAAGCACTTGTTGCTATATTTTCCGTAAGAAGGGGCACTTTGCTTCTTCATGCTTAAGCGGTACCTTATCTAATCCCATCTTGTTGATGATGATTATTCTCTTAGGAAAGATAAGGATGGCAATGTGTTTGCCAAGTTTGTTGGAACTCAAAGTGGTGCCAAGAAAAGGACCATTTGGGTTGCCAAGCCTATTGTGACTAACCTCTTAGGACCCAACTTGGTTGGGGACCAACAAGCTAAAACTTGATCAATTGGTGTTTATGGAGGGCATTGAAGACTTGGCTACCTCATGAAGAATTAAGGGATCTTCATTAATTTTATTTTCATCAAGCGAAGTCATTGACACTATCATTTTATATCCAATGTGCCTCTTTGCGGTAACTTGTACTTAACCTCTTTACATTGTAAGTTACTTGCCCCTTTGCATGTTTTGGTTTTGTATCAAGTATGTGTTTGTATATGTTGTTCCTTATACCTACTTATCTTGTGTATTCAAATAGGTGTTGGTTGTTTGGCACATCATATACTTGTGTGTTTGCTTCGAGCCTCTAATGCATCTTTACGGTATCTTATTTGGCTCTTATCAAGTGATTAATGGAACATCCCATTTTGGGGGGAGTGATTTGCCATTGGCACCTCACAATCCTATAAATGTGTGCATATGAGTAATACCACTTAGTTTTGATATTGCAAAATTATCTAGTCACTATGTGGTATGCCATGCTCATGAGAAATTTAAATTCTATATCTCCATTAGTTATCTCTAGTTGGATTTTGTTTGCCTTTTATTGAAAAGAATTTAATATCACATTATGGGGGAGTAATATGCCTTATGCATATCACAAGCCTAGGAAATGTGAACATTTGAGGTATTGCCACTTAGAGTTGATATTGTTAATTATCTTGTTCCTAGGTGGCATGTTTGCTCAAACAAGCTCCGTTATTTCTTAAATGATTTTATTGCTCATTTCTTTGGTCTTGGTTTGAGTAAGAATTCTTGGTGCGGTTTTACTCAAATATATTTCTCTATATCATAAGTAAGAAACCGTTTGCTTCAAGATACTCTAATCATTGCTTTGCATGATTGTTTGTCTATTATTGGAGCTACCAAGAATCCTTTTTCGTGCATGGTGCTCAAATTGAATATTTAACCATATGCCTTTTATTGTGAAGTTGATCTTGAATATCTTTGCAATACACCACCGGAAAATAATTCCAATCTGAACTTCTTGTCTCTGACAATTGGTATCCATATATATATGTGGTAATTCTTCTAGATCATCTTCACCTTGGAATTTGCCTCTTATTGTCCTTATTTCTTTCCAAGAATTTTTTTTTGACTCCCATTGTCTTATTTGCCTTCTTGAGGATCTTTTTTGCTTGACTTCGTCTCATCTCTTGATCCCCATCAAGTGTGTGTTGTTGTAAGACAAACCTTTTCTTTTCGGTACTTGTGCCATTGTGAAAAGTGTAGAGGGTTTGGTTTATTTGTTGGAACCTTGCTCTTTTGGGAGTTAGTTATCTCATTCCTTCTTCTATGATTTATTTGCTCGAATGAGATAAATCTTTGAGCATGCTTTTATTTATTTATTCTTTCATGCTCAATAAGTTGTTAGGTTCATTTGTTGAATTTTATGAATAAATCATTTGTTGATTTGTTCCCTTGATATCATTTGAACAAATAACGTGTTTTCCACACCTTTTTTACCTCCTTGTACTCTTGGTTTTTTTTGCCTACATTGTATCTTCTTTGGTTCTTGAAAGCTATTTGCATGCATATTCTCTTTATGCTTAATTTTGTATCTTAGTTGCTTTCTTTGATCCAATATATATGTTATACTCCATCAAATCCTAAATGGCTAAGATGTGGATGAAATTCAAAGTTCATCTCTAACTATGCACATATTTATATGGAGTCTATCATATGTACTATGGTTAGTCTAACCACTTTGGACCCAATAAGTTTGGGGACCAAGATGTACTTGAATGATGTCTTAGGTACATTGGAGATGCAATGGATGCTTGTCTCGTTTATAAGGAAGGTGTTATCACCATATGATTATTGGATCCAAGCTAGGATGACCGACGAACTCTTATCTACTACATCACACCATTGCTATGTCGGTAACAAGTATAACATTCATGCATACTTTTCTAGCATCCCAACTCTTGTAGGTTGGTTCTTGGCATGATAATATTTATTTGCAAATTTTGTGGTTCTTGCAAAGGTCTTATAAAGAAATCTCTTTATTATATATGTGAGCATGTTGAGATGATTACATATGATGGGGAGTATATAAAATCATGTTTATGATTCACCAATCCCAATATGCCCTTTAGCAATTTATTGCATATTAATTCCTCAATGCTCTCTCATGTGCAATATAGATAATGTTGCAAGTTGTTCCCTTCTCTATTATGCTTGTTGCCTTTCAAAGCATCCTGACTATCTTTTGATCCCTTATTGCTAGTTGTGATGGCTTTGATGATTTTGTGTGGGGAGTTTATTAATATACCATAATGGAAAATGGAGCCTTGAGCTATATATGCTTTCTAGCAAAGTTATTTGATATATTCTATGGCTCTCTCTTGGATATCATGTCTTCCTTAATTTCAACTAACCTCTTGTGTATACATGTTCCTTTGTGGATTGTTCATCATGATTTTTTGTCCACTTAGAAATGTATATGTATAAGAGTGTTAATTTCTTCCCTTGATATCCTCGTTCTTTGCCGACCATCTTTCTTATCCATTTTGTTCTTGATGGTGTTGGTAAGAACTTGATTTATGAGTGCTTGTTTATTCTTTATTGCTTCTCCTCGCACTCATATCTTGTGACTTTTTGGACTAAAGTTCACTTTGATAAGCGTATTGATTCTTTTGTATTCTATCATGCTCATGGTTGTATTTTAAATGATATAGAGGGAGTGAGGATTCCATGTTTGTGCATATTGTATTCAAATGCAACAAAAAAAATCAAATTTATGCATAAACCTTGGAGAGCTTCCTTATTTCATTTAAAGCACCTAGTAGCTCTTATCATCACATCTTCTTATGTCCAATTGGTTCTTTGGGTCTCTTGATTGCTTGCTTGCTTCATTCGTTGAAGTTTCCTTCACTATGTCATCTTTTTGCAATCTTTGATCCTCAATATGGTTTGACTTCCTCCAAATATTATTAATTTGATAAGTGCATATGATTTCACTCATTTTTATGAGAAATGCACATCTTCGGGAGGAACTCATACTATATTGGCCTTCTAAATTCCTTCATCCATTTTGGCAATCATTGCCAATGGGGGAGAAGTTTAGAGGGTTTAAGGGAAATGGTTTTTATACTTAAGTTTGGTCTGTGCTTAAGTATTTTACCTTTCATGCATCTCTTCTTTGTTAGATGTTTTGCATGGTTGAATATATAGTGTAAACTCCATGAAAGGTTTATCTTGACAATGTATGCAATGAAATTCAAGTTCATCACACGTGCATATATTGTGGGGGAGTTTGCTCTATATATTTTGGTTGCACTCACATCAATCATATTTGTTGTAGTTTATGTGAGTACAATTGATTTTGATATGCGAGGTAGTAGCTTTGTGTTACTTGACCATATCAAATAAAACCTCTTGTATGCAGTTTATTCTCGGATAAGTTGCATATTAGTTTCTATCATTCATTATATAAACCCTCTTGTTGAGATTGTCATCAATTACCAAAATGGGG
Organism: Dactylis glomerata; assembly: GCA_007115705.1. Classification (NCBI taxonomy): domain Eukaryota; kingdom Viridiplantae; phylum Streptophyta; class Magnoliopsida; order Poales; family Poaceae; genus Dactylis; species Dactylis glomerata. The sequence goes on along the minus strand of QXEO01000542.1, from coordinate 5,566,099 downwards.
GAGATTGTAAGGGTAAATTGCCCCTAAGTGTGTTTTTGGTAAGTAATGACAATCCCTATGGACTAATGTTCTCATTAAGCTTTTTATGAAGGAATTGTTCATAGGAATTGCTTGAAGTCCATGTGTTGGATTCAAGGCTTGGATGCCCTGAAGATAACGATATATCTTAAGTATTGGCATCAAGATCATTGAACAAGAAGAGATGAATCCAATATGATCAAGAAGAAGAAATAAAGATGTTGTTCTTGTGTAGAACTCAAGTAATCCATGCTCTAGCTTATGTGATAAGCCAAGGAGTCTCAAGATCTTGAGAGTTTGGTTACATGAGAAGAATTCAAGATATGGCTCTATGTCGAGGTCATGATGGTCTCATGAGTTGAGATATGATTGACTAATACCTATAGCATGCAATCAAATGAAGAATTCTTTATGTGGCTCAAGATATTGTGATAGAGCATGAGAACATTCAAGGTTGACCAAGGCAAAGATCAAAGATTGGATTCTAGTTTGGTCAACACATGAAGCATAAGGAATGTGCCACATGGGACCAATCGGTCTTGTGGTATGGTATGGTTTGTCAATTATGCTTTGTGAACTAACCCATTACATATGTGTGTTTGTGTTGTCTATGTGGGTTAGGTATTGTGTCATGGATATGCATCACTAGTGAGATTTCATATAGCCCATGAAAGGATGACATCAAGTGGTGGTTGTCATCAAGGTTGAGAAGTGCAAGTTTCAAGATAAGCATATCGAGAAGATCATATGCTTGAAGCTTGTCATCCATTTGGTGATAATGGAATTTTGAAGACATGCCTTAGTGAAGCTATCCCATAGTGGTGTATGGGGGAGCATATTGGAAGTCTTCACGAAGCAACAATGATCAAGTGAAGCATTCTGGCTTGAAAGAAGCATGAAGTATCGACATCAAGATCAAGCGGGATACGCAAGGAAAAGGTATGGCCTTGCTAGGTTTCTCTTTTTACCGGTCTCAAGGTGTTTGTTGAGAGACCGGGTTATAAGATAGATAGCCGCACTATCAAGAGGGGCTTTCGGTCGGGTAACTTGATCACATCGTCTTAGGAAGCTCAAACTTTTGCATACTTTGCATCTTCCTAATTTGTTTCTTCTTGGTGTTTCTCCATGTGAGGTTCTTGTGCTTGTTGCTAGCTTTCCAACAAGTCCAAGTTCATCAAAAACGGAATCCGTATGCATCTTTTATCGTGTTTTCGAGTTTGGAGGTTTTACCGGTTCTTTCTTAAAAGAGGTTTTCACCTCTTCTTATTTGGTATTTTATCTCTTACTACTTCTTGGGTTTTATGGTCTCCATTGGATAGATATTTTTCTTAGCTTTTCAAAAAGCCCAAGTTTGCTAAAATCGGAGTCCGGATGTGAAAGTTATCGCATTTTTTGTGAGGTTATTTTCTGTCGGTTTTGAGCTCGGTTTAAACCGGAAATTCAACCAGAAATTCAACCGGAAATCAACCGAAAACCTTCTGGACTGATTTCTTCTAGGCTCGGTTTAAACCGGGAATTCAACCGGGAATTTCCGGTCCAACCGAGAATTCAACCGGGAATTCCAGTTTCGCCCCAAACGGCTAGTTTTCTTTGAGGGCTATAAAAGGGGTCTTCTTCCCCAAATGTTTGAGGGTTCTTGAGCATGAAATACACCTCCATTGTTGACCCTCTTGAGCTTTCTTCCTTCCTCTTCCCTCCAATAATTCTTGCATCTTTTTGAGGGATTTGAGAGAGGAGATCTTGATCTACAATCTCCACCAAATCATTCCTCCTCTAAGTGAGGGGAATCCTTTGAATCAAGATCTTGGAGTCATTGGTTGACCTTCACCCTTGTTCTTCCTCTCTAAATCCTCCATAGCATTTGTTGCCTTGGTGGAATTTGAGAGAGAAGGATTTGAGCACTTCCCCTTGTGTTCTTGTTTTGCATCCTTGCATAGTGTTGAGCTCTCCATTATGATTTGTTCGAGTGAGAGACCGTGAGCTTGTTACTCTTGGAGGGTGACCTCCTAGTTGGCTTGGCGGTTGGTGCCTAGGTGACATCTTCGTGGAAGATTGTGAAGAGGCACGGGCTTCCCCTACGTGGGAGTTGTGAAGTGGTTGTGGAGCTTGCCATCTCTGAGTGGAGGAAAAGCTAACCATAAGAAGGGGTCCCTAGCTTCGTGGGGGACTCAGAGAAGAAGGTGAGCCTTCGTGGCGTTCGGGGGCCTTCGTGGTTACCGGCATCTCTCCAACGGTGATTAGCTTACTTTATGTAAGTGAACATCGGGATACATCTTCGTCTCTGCATGCCTCGGTTATCTCTATACCCAAGTTTATTTCCTTGTGATAGCCTTCATGCTTGAAGAATTTATATCTTGTTTATCACTTGTGAAATATATCTTGTGCTATCTTGCTTAGCTCTAGTTGTTGTTGGTGCACTTAGTTGAGCCTAGCTTATTTAGGTTTTGTGCTTGTAAAATAAACGTTAGTTTAATTCCGCATTCTTACAAGCCAAATCCGTAATAGTTTTTAAAACGCCTATTCACCCCCCCTCTAGACGACATCTTGTCCTTTCATCTGGGGCCTGGGTTGCCAGATCTGGTCCAGGCAGCCGCCGTTGGCCACCATCGCAGCATGGTGCCTCGCCCCGTGCGCCACCGCGTGACGCCACCGCACCACCGCCTCCCGGCCGTTCCGGACCATGGTCTTCTGAGGACCACCGCCGCCAGGGACGAGGAGGGCCCCGACCCTCTCTCCAAGGCGTGGGTAAAGGTATAGGACGCCACCACCGGTGTCACCTGGGCTTCGCCCGATGACTTCTGCCGGCGGTGGCGACGGAGGAAGGGGTGGAGGGACAGGGGCGGCGGCCAGAGGCGGGTGGAGGCCCCGTCACCCTCGGGGGGGGGGGGGGGGGCGAGGGGGCGAGGAGTCTTAAACTTAAAAGGATGGAATCACGGCTATGGTCTTCATACACTAAAATGATAATTGCCGCTAATAGCCCTGTTAAGTTGATATAGCTATAATTTATCCCCTTAGTCGCTAAGCTTCCTGCTCAGTGAGCCAAAAAAATTCAAGACCCAAATATTTTAGCGGCCCAATTTTGAAACCAAAATCATCCGTCTCCTAACCATATCCCCAAAATATCCACTTTCCCCTTCTCTCTTCCAAAAAGGACAAGAGGAGAAAGCGACCATGGCGGCGGAGCGCATGCTCCCACTCCAATCCGCTCTCTCTATTTACCCCGGCTACACGATGGTGCTCAAGCCCCTTGGACATAGCCATGCTTTTGAAGATGAACTTGGCACGCTCATCTGGTATGCGCTATGTTAATATGTTATGCATATGTGAATTTGATTTTTTTACTATTTAGCAAAACCACTATGTGGACTTAGCTGCGCTATAGCCAGTCTATACCCTTTCATATGTTCTAAAAAATTTGCGGCTAAATGCAATAGTCCGTTACTTTAAACTTTGGTTTATCACAATAAATGTTCAAAACAAGAATACAACCTCTGCTCCCAGTTATAAGACGTCTTGAAGTTAGATTGGCTTGCCAAAATGTCTATAAAAAACAGAGAAAATATTTAGCAGAGATTTGGTGCACATGGGCACAAGTGATCCTGCTTAAAAAAAATCAAAAACCATATTTTTTTAGGATTGAACTTTTTTTGAAATAATATTCGCTTGTAGCCACCCATTTATCCCACAAACGTGCAAAAAACAAGTTCAAATATTATATTTTAGGCTACACAAAAATAACAAGCGTGTAAATCTGAGTATGTATATTTCAAATCAACGAATTTTGTCAGATTTTATTAATTTTTTATAGCCCACGATGCAAAGAATTTCGTAATGAAATTTTATATGCTTGCAGGTTACATCATTGGCTATGTTCTTATTTATTTTTATATTCTTTTGAAAACTTAGAAAAAATATTTTAAATTTTTTAGAACAGAGGGGTCACTGGAGCTCGGGAGTCAAAAACACTTTTCTAAAAGTAATACATGTTTATCAAAATATAGGGCCGACCACAATCGTATCGTACGTGCCAGGTGAGGAACTTTGGGTGGTGGTTTCTTATAATGTTTTTATGCTACTATTTCATTTGCCCACTATTGTATTACGCATCACCACTTTTGGCTACTGACAAACAAAAAAGTACAACTGAGGTTGGATGGCACTCCAAGCAGTCCAGTAGAAGAATTTCACTGGCACTTAAACTCAAAATCTCACGGGTAGGGTTGGTATCAGCACTGCCGGCTGTTTTATCCTCCTTTTTCCTTGGTTCTGCTTGCATTGAACCCTAGAACAGAGCAGAAAGTTCTTCTCCTGGTGATATTGAAAACATATAATCTTCTATAGTACGGAGCAGGACATATTTGCTCGCTTGCCGCCTTTGCCGGTAAATGAATGGCATGGAGATGGACATGCAAGAAAACGTAGAGGCTTCTGTCACCGCAGCAATGCAACATGCACTTAAAAAATTGCATAGGCGTCTGATCCTGTCCGTGTAGCCCACCGATTCAACCGACAAAAACGTATTTCTATTCGCATGAACGAACTCTGCACACGAATTCTTCAGTGATGCGTACTAGACGATAGGGATGCGTCGCAACCTGCAGAATCCATGGTTTTCCGGGAAATAAGAGCACATCCATGTTTTTCTTTTCTGATTGAAGCAAGAAGACAACAAGTCGTTTTCCTTTCTCTTGACCAGTGATCACGAACCTATCTATCAGGATGCGCAAGTCAGGCTGAATCGCCAGTTTTCCGGGTTATGATGAGTTCGAGTAGGCAGCAGGAGTCTGAATCGCTGGTTGATTATTTCATGTTTAATCTTCCTGATTGCAGTTACTTTCACTCCTCCTCTGCTTGCTCAGCATTATTCACAACGTCATTTTGCGTTGTGAAAGTCTGAAAGATACGTATTCGTGTGTACTAATTCTTAACTTCTAGTAAAATATATGTACAAGATAGTAGTAAAATTTAGAATTCTACTGTACAGGTTGTCATCATAGATATTGTATAGGTCAAGGCAGCTGCACGCACGCGCTTGCACTAATCAAGAATTTGCGGTGAGGAATCGAATTGCTGCTAATGGCACACCTACCAGGCGAGCGACAAGGGTGACGCTGCTCATCAAGAAGAAGAGGGTGATAATAGTTAAGTGGAGCCATCAACAGATCTGAGACGGATCGCAGGTAGCAGGACCGATCGATCGGATGGATCAGAGGCGCATCTGCGGGGAGCTCCCATGTTCACATGGGACAACGACGTTCTTCCAGAGCCGTCACTGTAGTTCCGATCGACCACTCCACGCTGAGCTACCTATCTCTTAAACAAGAGGTGGGTGAAGCATGGACGGACCGATGAGAGGATCGCGTAGGTAGTTGGGCGGTTCATCTCAAATCGGAGTTCCCAATGGCCAAGGGCCAAAAATACTGACCACGATGGAAATGGAATCTTGGCTAGCAAGATGATTCGTTAGAAGGTGCCCTGTTCTTCATATCATTGGGCAGCTCCAGCCAGAAGAGACTTAGTATATGAGAGATCCTGGACTGTCATTTCAAATCAAACAAACAGAAAGCTGGAGCTTCTGGTAGGCAACTGATGTGTTCCAAGCACAAAAATGGACATGCCGGCTCCACCAAGCTATGCATCGATTCCGATCCCAATCCAGTGTAGACGCAGACATGCTTTACAACGATGGTAACCTCACACTAGTACCAACCTGGATACCCTACCCATCCAATCACTCGACCGATCGCCTCCTTATCCTCTCCCCGGCCGATCACCAACCTGCCGCAGAGCTTATCCCTGCCCCGTCACCGCCGTAAAGGCGCCGTCTTCCTCGAGCAAATCACTTCAAAATTACGACAATCTCTTGCTCAATTAGGTAATTGGGCGAGGATATTCCATGCTTAATCAGTTTAATAATCCGGTATCGTCTGAGAATAGTAATCTAAGCTCGAGATCTTGTCGCCTTGCGATCGGGTCGGCCAATGGCGTGCGTGAGGTCGTTGGGGATCGACGGCGACGGTATGGTTATCATGTGCTCAATCAGTAGGAGCTGATGAGTATGAGAGTATGCAATGGCGACAGGCGCAAGTGGACGAGCTTGCCGGATTAGGTAGGCTGGATGGTGTTTCCTAAACTTTCAGTTTCATGTCGTGTTCTTGCGGCTGACATGGCGCGGGAGTGGGTGGTGGTTGGTTCGTTTGCTGGTGACGTGGGCGGATAGGGCCCACCGGAGCCCGATTACATCCGGAACATTACACGCCGTATAGTAGTTTCTGGAGATGGAAAAGCAGCTACAACTTGCAACAAAAGGTGATGTTGGGGTGTCCACGGGATCATCCTCTCAGTGTTGCTTCTTTTGGGAAGCCACCAGAATTTCTGGTTCATGCATGGTGACAACAGAGAACTCATAACTAATCTATATTATATGGTTATAACATATAAGTGATGAGTAAATTCTCTTATATAGCAGATTAATTAAAAATAAAATAAAAATACAAGAAGAACATGATTTGCCACCAAAGACACCGCAACGAGCCCAAGGGAATGGGAGCTCCATGCGACCCCAAGAGGGTGAGAATGTATGCGTCACCGTTAGCGTCAAAATGCTGGGATTTCATCCAAAACAGAACTTCTCACACATTTGATATATTTTGGCTGTGCGTCAAGGCTTGTATTTGTGTAGTTGCCTAGGAGGGCCATACGACGACTTTCATCAACCTTTCGAACACGATTTCAATAATCAACACCTGTCAGGTGAAGTGTGAAAAAAATAGCCCTATACATGATAAAAGAAAGCAAGTGGTCAAAACATAAAGAACGAAGAGTAAATGCCATGGAGCCCAGCTCATATTGCTAACTTCCAAATCCAACCCACCTTACGGCCCGCCACTGCAACTACTAAATGTATTCCCTCTGGCCTAGCCCATATTGTTGACTTCCAAACCCAACCCATCTTACGGGGCAAACCCTATACTCCACCCAGGTCGGAGCATACGGCGTGCCGCACACCCCCCGCGCGGGTGTGGGCCAGCCCATTAACGTTGTCCGGAGGAGGAAGAATGCGACAGGATCACAGGAAGAAGAAGATGCGAGAGGAAGAAGAGGGCACCCACCTCGCCGGAGATGGAGACACGCGGCTGGCCGCGGCGTCGCCGACGAGGAGAGGCTGAGATCACACCGGAGACGGAGATGACGTGGTTGGCCGTGGCGTCTCAATCGGATGTGAGGCCAAAACCTTAGGGTTTCGGGTGGGGTGTGGGTGCGGCGAGGCTTCGACGAACTTAGGATTCAAGGTGGGTTGTTGGTCCGGTGACCTCACCGAAGTTTGAGAAGGGTGGGAGGTTAGAGGGAGGCCAGAGACGGTGGAGCACTGGCGGAGGTAGCTGTTGGAGGAAGACAGAGCGGCGAGGTGGCGCTCACGCCACCGACCACGGGTGACGGCAAAAGGCGGTTTGGCCAGCGGCGGAGGCACGGGCATCAGTGTGGCCAGAGAAAGAAGAACAGGCACACGAGGAAGAGTGCGGACAGAGGAAGAAGCAAAAGGTGGGGGTGTGAGGAAGTGGGCCAGCCCAAGTAGGGTGTGCGGAGGTTCGTCCGCACCACCCAGCTTGGTGTATAGGCGAACCCTCTTACGGCCAGCACTACAACTAATAAATCGCATTCTCTCTTATTTAGGACCCGTTCGGATGCACTCCGGCTTCAAACTACTCCGCCGGAGCGGCAGGAGCTACAGGCTTATTTGGTGGAGCAGCCTAAACCGAGCTCCTCAGCGTCCGCGGATCAGAGTGGAGTGGACCGATTCCGAACAGACCCTTAGTATAAACTACGTTCACGGGCCAGTAACACCTTATCCTAGGCACATATTACTCCCTTGGTTGCAAAATATAAAATGTTTTAGCCTATTATTGACACACATGTATCTAGATGCTTTTTAGTATATAGGTGTACTCCTTTTATTTCTAACCTACACACTAAAATATGTCTAGTTACATGTATGGCAATTTACATGTATGGCAATGATAGGCTAATTCACACGATACATGGGAAATGAAATTTAGTCTAAGCAGCTCCGTCACGAATAAATAAGAACCACTTTGACCAAACAATTCTGCATTCCTCTGAAACAAGTAAAACAACAGGCTGGCTATGGAACATAAAACCCGGCTAGAGGAGCAATGTGTAATGTAGCTGTGCTGAATCATGAGTGCATTAGGTGTCTTTCGGGCCACCCTTCTTCGCGGCCTCGGCGGCGGCCTTCTCCGCTTCAATCTCAGCGACGTACTCATCAATCTCAGCCTCTTCGAGGTTGCGGAGGCCATCTTTGTGTGTCATCACTGCAATCTCAATGTTCTTGCCACCACTCTCAACAACCTACAGAAAAGACAGGAGATCAACTCAGTGCTGTGAAGTCGACAAGTGAAATACAGAATAGCACAGACGGAAGGTTTAAGCTAGAGATACAAGGTGCCTCACAATGATGGATCGCCGATAGTATTTTAATTATATATTACTGAAATAACAGACAAAATGACATGACAAGAAATGAGGGGACAGATAGATTTTAAGCACAACAAATGCACTGAAGACATATCAGTGAGTTCCCCTTGCACAGTAAACCAGGAAGTCATTTTCTGCAATTGAGAAGTAATAGACTTCTTTCACTAAATGAGTCACCAATAATGGCAATTACAAATGTGCAATGTCGTACTGTAGTAGAAAAGATATAACAACCATAAACCATTGTCTACAATAGTGAATGTGCCTATGTGAAAACCATTTTTAACCACCGGCAATGAATTTAGTACTGAAGTTTATGAATGTTTAGCTGCAGGTACTTGTTATTCAAAACCAAAATACAATACTACTATGGTGCAGGAAAAGATTTGACACTTGAAACTATGCCTCTAGATCGTCAAAACTTGCTTTGAGATTTATCAGGGATGGATTTACTTGTCTCTCCCATACATATTTGCAGTAAGCATATATGCATTGTTCCTAAATATAATACTCTACTACTGAGTCAACACAGTCAATTCTTCAAAATTTGTAGAGCATGAAAGCAGTAACTAATAAGAGAATTAAGAAGGCAGGAATAACCATTGAAAACTCACTTATACTTGAATAACCGAACAATAAAATTCAAGTGCAGATGAAATTCACATTGCAAATAGGCAATATTAACATGTACTCTAAATAGAAGAAACCAAAAAGTATCACCTAACGTAGCAAGCAAATGGAGAAATCAATCCTATCTCACTCTAATTTAGTTCGGTAAAATTTTAATACAGTTGATTATAACATATATCAGGAAACTTAATCTAACTTTGTATTCTAGTAGAGTGGAGTCTGTGTTAGTGCCCTAGCAGTGTCTAGAGTGTTCTAGTGTACAGTTGAGCTATATATAAGTGGGTGTGGGGGTCCAAGGGACCAACCCATCCAGAAATTTGTCCCCTAAAAACAACATGGTATCATAGCTAGGCTTCTAGTCCTAACGCTAGCTACCAGAGTTCCACCACTGCAGCACCCACTCTAGCTATTATTGTCAATAACACTGGGCACATTGTAGTCACCTAGGCGGCGGGAGGCCGCACCCTGTTGCCTGTGTGGCCGGTAGCCACCTCATGCTGCAAAATGAGTTAGAGTGGTACAGTTGAGTTGTTGATAGCAGGAGAATAAAGGAGGTTGGATTTGGGGACAAAGAGAGTATGGAGGCAGAGGAGTACCGATCTGGTCATCAGAGATGATCAGAACTGAGATCTGGCAGTCTGTGAGCTGGTCGAGCTTGGCGGAAACGAAGGTGGCGGTGGTGCTGCTGTGGGCTTGAAGCATTGTAAGAGCAGAGGGGGCCTGAGAGGACGGGGTTTGGTCAGAGGAAGAAGAAAGGATCGATGCAGCATCGGTAGGGGATTGACAAGAGGAGTGCAACGGAGAAGAAGAGGGGAAGCAGAGGAGGGCAAGAAGGAAGATAAGGTATTGATATGTTCAGCTGTGAAGGGTCCCTGCTGGTGTTTGGCTGTCCTCTGTTTAGTGCGTGAAGTCATGGAAGATGCTGCTAACACAAGGTGAGCCCTGAGAATGGTGGTTATGGTGGTGAAGCCTGGTGCATGAGGAGCCAGAGGGGAAGATGGTTGAGGCCAAGATGACCAGGGTTTGATGGAGAGAAGGTAGACCATGGTTAGAGTCTGTTGGAGAGGTGAAAGGCGAGTGAAGGACAAGAGAAGGCCTAGAGTTGAGAGGATCATCACTTGGCAAGCGTGCTTGGTTCAGGAGAAACTGGTGAGGTGAGACGGCTGTAGCTATGTAGGAGCTGTTCTTGAGGTGAGGCAGCCATGGTTCTGCAGAAACCGAAGTTGCTGAAGAGGCAGTGACGATGCTCAAGCTGAGGATGGAAGGCGTGTGGTACCTCCGTTGTAGACGCCGATGTGAGAAGGCGCATGGTTGGAGAGACAACGTCGGCCCAATGCAACAGTGGTTGGAGGTGACTAGTTTGATGCAAAGTCTGTGTATGGTGATAGTGATGGCTCACAACAGGCCGACCAAGGATGGGCGGAGTTGAATGGGTGTGCTTGACGACCGATGGAGCAAGAGTTGGTGTAAAATGCCCCCATGTATCTGAGCTTGTAAGCTAGATTTGTAGCGGACGCGGAAAGTGTCACGAGGTTGTAGCAAGATGCCATGGCTGTTATGGCTTGTTTGGTTTTTGCCTAGATTGGCCCTGCCAACGCACGGGCACGCCAAAAAATTGGCGCAGCTTTTGCACGCCCGCATTTGGCCAACGCTTGGGCGCAAATTTGTACTGGGGAACAGAATCTTGCTTGGGCACGCCAAATAATGGGCTCCAATCCAAACAATGCCCAACTGCTTGGTCAACGCCATTTATTTGCTTGGCAGCCTGAGGCTTCCATCCAAACATGCCCTTAATCCATGCCAATCTTGTGGGGGGGTGTTGGAGTTTGAGTTAGTGTAGTACCAGTGTCTTAGGAGAGTCTAGAGTATTCTAGTGGAGTTGAGTCTGTGTTAGTGCCCTAGCAGTGTCTAGAGTGTTCTAGTGTACAGTCGAGCTATATATAAGTGGGTGTGGAGGTCCAAGGGACCAACCCATCCAGAAATTTGTCCCCTAAAAACAAGATTTAAGTGAGCTCAGGTCTACAATGCAAATGCTGAACTAGATGAAATTTACAGCTGAGACGGCACAACCTATGAGCTATGAGCGTGAAATCTACACAGTATAGGCCAACAAGTATCACCCTATAGTAGCAAGCAAATGCAGGAACTAATCATATCTCACTCTAATTTGGTTTCATTGCCATTTCCATTAAATGATTATAACATATGAACTTTATCAAACTTTGTACTAAAACCAAGCAATTTGCTGGTTGTGCTGGTTAAGCAAACAAAGAAATCATACAAATTTTAGACCAAGCATTCCATTGGCACCTTGAGTAAGGGCAGCTCCGTCGTCAGTCCCACATGGTGAACCAATTAGACCAGTCAGCTGATGTGTATTATCACTCCAAAGAAGTGAAATCCGTCCTACTGTGTTAAGACTCTATAATCATTTTGTCGCCTCTTAGAGCATGTGTTTTCACATGCAGTTACTGATATATTATTCTGAATGCAACAGATATCAGGGAACTAATCTAAGTTTGCAGTAAAGTGAGTCTGTTCAGGTGACATATTATCACTTCATATGAGCCATTACCACTTTTTTTGGATGAGACAATTACTGGTATGGTGCTTCTCCAACATAGCATAAATCTAGATCATGGTTGTATATTTTGAATGCAATAGATGTCAGGCTACTACTCCCTCCATCTCAGTTTATTAGTCTTCCATGTGTACCTAGGTCGTCAATTTGATCTATATAATATAAACCATATTATACCGTTAGAAAGTATAACAACTAAAGTTTCTAATGTTATATTTTTTATTATACATATCTTATGTTAAGTTGGTCAAATTGACAACCTAGAAGGACGCGTAGGACTAATAAACTGAGAAGGAGGGAGTAGGCTAAGTTTGCATTAAAGTGAGTTCTTATAGCAGTAAACCATGACAAACACCAAGCACTTAGCTTGTTGAGCAAACAAAACAACACGCTCAAATTCTAGACAAGATGATTCGGTTTCACCTTGAGTAAGGGCATCTTAGTTCCATTGTCAGCAACACATAGTCCAGCAATCAATCAGTCATTGACATTTTTTTACCAAAACAATCGGCAAATTGTCAATCGAGAGAATTAAAACTTGTCCTTCTCCTATGTTAGTAACTCTTGATGACCCATTTGTCATCTCCTGGAGCATCTATCTATCTTCACATGAGCAACTACCACTTTTTTAGGTGAGATAATAACTGGTATGCTGCTTCTCCAACATTTCAAAAAAAAAAGTGCCCGTATGAATCCGGTGTCGAGCAGCATACCTCAAGCAGGGCTCGGATGGTAAGCTTGATGGTCTCCTTGCCAGACGTCTCCTTGTAATTTTTCTCAAGGAACTCGCGCATGGAGTTGGAGTTGCGGCCGGTGGCGTTGGCCTTCCAGGCGGAGAAGGTGCCGGAGGGGTCGGTCTGGTACAGCGCTGGCTTCTCGGTGTACGGATCGAAGCCGACGATGAGCGTGGAGAGGCCGAAGGGCCGCACCCCACCGCTCTGCGTGTACTTCTGCTGCAGCCCGGCGATGTAGCGCGTGATGTACTCGACGGTGACGGGGTCCTCGACGGTGAGGCGGTGGCTCTGGCACTCGACGCGCGCCCGGTTGATGAGCACGCGCGCGTCCGCCTTGAGCCCCGCGCAGGCCAGCGCGATGTGGGTGTCCAGGCTCGCGATCTTGCGCACGGACCTGGGGAAGTTCGGAGGAGATGGGGATTTCCCGGTGAGAAAACGGCAAGATCCGGTCGATTCAGAGGCGAGCGCGCGGGGAGGTAGGGTTTGGTCGCCTACCTGGAGTCCTGGAGCTTGGGAGTGGACTTCTTCTCGACGCCGAGGACGACTGTGTCGACGCCGCGGACGCCGACGGCGGCGTTGCCCTTGCGGACGGCCTCGAGGGCGTACTCCACCTGGAAGAGGTGGCCGTCGGGTGAGAAGACGGTGATCGCGCGGTCGTAGCGGGCCATGGCTGGTACTGTCCTGGGTGCGTGACGACGCCGGCGAGAGAGATTTCCGCTGAGGCTTTCGCTTTCAGAGTTTCGGTGAGTCTGCTCAGTTCTTTCTTGGGACAGAAGAAGAAGAAAGTTCCCGTCCAAGATTCTCAAAGCCGTGAACATGTTTCATAGTGTCTGGGCTTAGTTCTGGCCCGGCCCAAGATGAAATCAACAACTACTCACTCTAATCCATAATAACTGTCTCTGGTTTATCTGCTAATTTTTTTGACTCCGGTTTGAGTCAGCAACTATATAGGTAGTCAATTTAATCTATACTAGTAAATGGGCACGTGCACGCACGTATAATCTTAACAATTTCTCTGCTCAGCTGCCCTTGTTTACGCCAATAGCTGCACATGAGAGGTTACTGGGAAATATCAAATATATGCTACTGAAAAATTTAGGAAAATGGTAGCCTAGCAACTTCTCAGGAAAGTGATAAATCTTATTCCAAATCAGAATTGGTAATTTACATTTTCCTGCATTACCCAAATAAATACTTGCGTACAGGAAGATAATGCTTTTTCGTTGCGACTTAAGATTTTACTTGAAATATTATGACTTCAAATTTCTGCAAGACTACAACTACTTTTATCTACACTACTTATAAAAGAGCAAACTTAAACTTTCTTATGTCCACCAAACTATTGTGTACACCAAAGATTCAACACCGTCAGATGGTTTGCATTTAATTATAATGATCTATAACCACGGTTAAGATTCATTTGTTCTGCTCAGCAGACGATGTTCCGCCAATATTTATCGCTATACGTCCCCGATGGCCCAACGATAATTAATTGTCATCTAATCTAGGAGTAATTGAAAACCCGCTAATTTCTCTTCTTTCCTGAATTGAGCTCCTGCCTGCACACACGCACGCACCAGTCTGATCCCACCGACACTGCCGCTTTTACGGCCTTACCAACCCCGCCTCTCCTCTGCTCCATCCGACGCCGAGACCGCCCAATGCCTCAGTTACCTGGACGCCGCCGCCATCCCCAGGTCGCACGACTGGACGCCACCGCCATCCCCACCATGCACGCCTGGACGCCGCCGCGACCTCGCACGCCTGGATGCCGCCGCCCCGCGCCTCGCGGACCACGCGCGGAGCTGCCGAAGGCACAGCCGTATGCCTCGGACGCCGGGGCGTTCCAGTGTCCTGGGCAATGTCCTCGCATTCCAAGAGTGCCCGCAACGCAGCCGTCTCAATCTGCTGTATACCGACAAGGATCGGCACCGCCATCTCCGCACATGCTTCAGAGGTCTCAGAAAATGCTGAAGCTAGGAAGTATGGGAACAGGGTGAGCATGTGATGTCTCTTCGCTGATAGTTTTGTTGTCAGCTGAGATCCAGTATAATATAGAGCTATTTTTCCTGATCTTTCTTGTAAATTAGGTTTATATGTCTTGCAAGATTGATGGGGCGTGCACTAATATCTCACATTTTTTAATGTCAATTAAGCTATGCCCCATGTACAACTGAAGCACGGCAGTTCTTTTTATGAATTAGATGCATACGGTTCTGATTGAATTGAGGCGTAGATATACTATGTGGAAGCATACTATTTTGTAATTTAGAAGCTCACCATGGTTGTTTTCCACACCAGCGGTGACGGATGCCTGACTGCTTTTTCCGCGAATCGACGGCAAGTCCCAGCAATGGCCAATGTAGGAGCTTGGCTGGTACTAAGGCTTTGTGCTGACCAGTAGCCTATAATTTCTTCATGTCATTCTCAACTGAGGTATGTTTATTTTCTCTAAACTGTAACAATTAGATTACTATCATGAGTAGGAAATAATTAGATAACCATGCATATTATCGTAGCGGCCATATTAACATATAATGCATTTCTTGTAGTGAATAGTTGCCGATATCTGTGGTGGTAAATTCTTCTCTAGATGGAATAAAAGTAGTTGTAGTCTTGCAGAAATTTGAAGTCATAATATTTCAAGTAAAATCTTAAGTTGCAACGAAAAAGCATTATCTTCCTGTACGCAAGTATTTATTTGGGTAATGCAGGAAAATGTAAATTACCAATTCTGATTTGGAATAAGATTTATCACTTTCCTGAGAAGTTGCTAGGCTACCATTTTCCTAAATTTTTCAGTAGCATATATTTGATATTTCCCAGTAACCTCTCATGTGCAGCTATTGGCGTAAACAAGGGCAGCTGAGCAGAGAAATTGTTAAGATTATACGTGCGTGCACGTGCCCATTTACTAGTTCCATCTAGAGAAGAATTTACCACCACAGATATCGGCAACTATTCACTACAAGAAATGCATTATATGTTAATATGGCCGCTACGATAATATGCATGGTTATCTAATTATTTCCTACTCATGATAGTAATCTAATTGTTACAGTTTAGAGAAAATAAACATACCTCAGTTGAGAATGACATGAAGAAATTATAGGCTACTGGTCAGCACAAAGCCTTAGTACCAGCCAAGCTCCTACATTGGCCATTGCTGGGACTTGCCGTCGATTCGCGGAAAAAGCAGTCAGGCATCTGTCACCGCTGGTGTGGAAAACAACCATGGTGAGCTTCTAAATTACAAAATAGTATGCTTCCACATAGTATATCTACGCCTCAATTCAATCAGAACCGTATGCATCTAATTCATAAAAAGAACTGCCGTGCTTCAGTTGTACATGAGGCATAGCTTAATTGACATTAAAAAATGTGAGATATTAGTGCACGCCCCATCAATCTTGCAAGACATATAAACCTAATTTACAAGAAAGATCAGGAAAAATAGCTCTATATTATACTGGATCTCAGCTGACAACAAAACTATCAGCGAAGAGACATCACATGCTCACCCTGTTCCCATACTTCCTAGCTTCAGCATTTTCTGAGACCTCTGAAGCATGTGCGGAGATGGCGGTGCCAATCCTTGTCGGTATACAGCAGATTGAGACGGCTGCGTTGCGGGCACTCTTGGAATGCGAGGACATTGCCAAGGACACTGGAACGCCCCGGCGTCCGAGGCATACGGCTGTGCCTTCGGCAGCTCCGCGCGTGGTCCGCGAGGCGCGGGGCGGCGGCATCCAGGCGTGCGAGGTCGCGGCGGCGTCCAGGCGTGCGAGGTCGCAGCGGCGTCCAGGCGTGCATGGTGGGGATGGCGGTGGCGTCCAGTCGTGCGACCTGGGGATGGCGGCGGCGTCCAGGTAACTGAGGCATTGGGCGGTCTCGGCATCGGATGGAGCAGAGGAGAGGCGGAGTTGGTAAGGCCGTAAAAGCGGCAGCGTCGGTGGGATCAGACTGGTGCGTGCGTGTGTGCAGGCAGGAGCTCAATTCAGGAAAGAAGAGAAATTAGCGGGTTTTCAATTACTCCTAGATTAGATGACAATTAATTATCGTTGGGCCATCGGGGACGTATAGCGATAAATATTGGCGGAACATCGTCTGCTGAGCAGAACAAATGAATCTTAACCGTGGTTATAGATCATTATAATTAAATGCAAACCATCTGACGGTGTTGAATCTTTGGTGTACACAATAGTTTGGTGGACATAAGAAAGTTTAAGTTTGCTCTTTTATAAGTAGTGTAGATAATACTAGGAAACATGCCCGTGCGTTGCAACGGGATAGAAAAATCAACTTAGCGACCAAAAGATGTTGCCTTAAAGCTGATCAACCCTAGCTTCATTTCGCCTTTTGGCGTAATCTTCAATTTGTATTATCATCTCATTTGTTCTACTCCATCATACTCCATTTTATTTAATATACTATTTTGGACTCTTTAATTATAATTATAATATATTTATAAATGGAACAACAATATTGCACTATAAAATATAGATGTGTCATAGATAGCAGCTATCCCATGCTTTTTTAGAAAATTAGATTGGTAAGTATTAACAAAACATCATTGCTTAATTGTCAATGTGGCTAGTTAAATTAAGCAACTTTATCATGTATATATAATGCCCTAAACGAAAGAACCCACTTGTGCTTAATGTCTAGCAATACTAAAGTGTTGCAGAAATTATGCTAATTTTAAAACATGGAACCACATTTTTTTGCGGAAAACTGAATTAGATGTACAGTTCATGTGTTGGCCTCTTCATGGTGGAACTTCCGGTTGATGTTAGGAAAATGGATTCAACTTTGATAGCAGTAGGCTATGTGTTTTTTTTTCTTAACAGTAAAAGGCTATGTGCAGTGTTCTCAAGTAATTTTTGATTTTTTCAAGTGACCCATGAAGCCAATACAAACAGAACTATTAAACACAAGATCTGAGCCGCATCGGTGCTACCTAGCGGAATGACCCATATCCCTGCCGGTTTACAGTACACGAATCTAAACACTATCTTCCACAAACTGAGTTTGCTAATTGAGGATTCGAGGACATCGCAAAGGGCCAGCAAGTAATATTGCCATCCTGGATCCGGATGCAGTCATGAGAAGAATAAACTGGCTGGGGTTCAGGACATGATTAGGACATCAATTTCCATAGCACAAATCATTTTAACAACTGTAGATTGTATTGGGCTATTAGGTACTCCTAACCTGTAAGCAGATTAATGCCTATATACCCTGACTTCCTGTTCTTTATTCACATCACAGAGAGAAGCCCCAAAAACATCAATGACAATGCAACTTCCCTTCCATTCTCTCAAGCTCCGGTAGAACTTCAGTGCCTACATCAACGGTAGGTCGGTAGCACTATGGCACTATTTTCTGCATGTTTTTAGTCACAATAAAATGTACTGCATCGCCTCTTCGTTCCATATTTTTTTAGGAAAATTGATTATTTGAGATTGAGCTGGGTCAAAAACAACACTATACCTTATTGGATCCAACAGGAGAAACATGCACTTACATAAGGCATAGCCATGTAGTGTCCGCTCAAAATCACCGACACCTAGAATTGTTCCTTCTTGACCGGTTTCAACCCATTGATTCACTCTGCTGCAATCAACGATTTGCCTCCCAAACATACAAATTACAGGCGATGCCCAGATCCAGATGATAAAATCTCACCATGAAAATGAGTAACCAGATTAATAAAAAATAACGGATGTATCATTGTGGAGGGTGGAGCCGAGCAACCGAGAAGTAACTCAAGGGGGGCCAATCTGTCGCCGTCTTTCCTGACCCCTCCCAGTGAATACCACCTCTACAAAGGCCGTCCCTCTAACTGTCGTCCTCGCTACCGACACCCATTTAACCAGAGCAATTGAGCGGACGGTGCCCATCGCCAACGGTGGCGCAACCCGCTTGGGTGAGCAGACACATCCACGGCCGTCCATGCAATGTCTTTGATTTGATACTCTGGCAACACCCTGAACCAGAATAAGGTGACAAGCAGACTATTGGTCGATCCCGTCCATTGACAAAGAAGCTAATATAGATCAGCGATGTCACTGAGTGCACTTGATAAAAAACCTGAACCAAATCCTAGGCCCGTGCCAGCAGCCCCGAGCCGATGCATGACCGTGCTCAGTATAGGTATGGCTGTATTGAGAGAAGGAAGAAGTCAAGAAGAGATGCTTTTGCAGAAGGGAATTTAAATCATTATCACTCTCAAACACATCAGTATAAGCTCCGATCTAGTGCCCCTATTTTGCTGGACCAGGTGGCGGAGGCGGACAGAAGAAATCAAGGGCGGCGCGCTTGCAAGTGTTTAGGCAGTAGCCAGATAGAGGTTCGGGGCCGCCTGCTCGAGGGTCCATGATCGATGCCTGCAAGTGCGGGAGGAGGGCGCGGCGGAAGCGGCTTGCTCCAACCGGCGTCAGCCACAAGCCCCTGCCGCTCCTCCACGCGAGAGCACGGTCCCACCAGCGCGTCCCGGCTACGCACAGACCCTGTCAACCACATCGCCTCACCCCGCGCGGGTACTCATCGTCAACAATGTCCACGCCGCCCCTACGGCAAGCGCCGGCCACCGCCTGCATCCCGGGTACCACCTCTCTGCCTCGAGCTCCCCTGCCTTTGCACCAACCCATACCGCCGGAGGTGAGTCCCCTGCCGGCCGCGACTTTGTCT
Organism: Dactylis glomerata; assembly: GCA_007115705.1. NCBI lineage: Eukaryota > Viridiplantae > Streptophyta > Magnoliopsida > Poales > Poaceae > Dactylis > Dactylis glomerata. Next base: position 5,546,947 of record QXEO01000542.1, on the reverse strand, counting down.
CGCGATTCACGAACAGCTGCGCACGGGATCCTGGAGGCGTCGCGCGGGGGGATCGACCCGGCCGGCAGCAGGGTGCCTTGGAGAGTCACGGTGTAGGCTAGACGGGGAACTCAGCTCCGGCGGCAAGGAATCGAGCAGAGCCGTGGGGATTTTATTGACGCGATGGGATTGCTAGAGACATGCAGTTAGGTCAGGCCCAGAGCGGCGCCGTACAAACTAAAAGGATGTATGCGACGGATGAAGAAACCAACCAGGTATTGACTTACCGATGGCAATATAGTAAATAGCTCAAAAGGTGGAATCCCCAAAAACTGGGAGAAACCCTTTTGCTTTTATTATTTGGTATAGATAAACTATATAATATAAAAAAATATAACATTAGAAAGTATATCAACTAAAGTTTTTAATAATATATTTTTTGTAATATATATCACATATTAAGTTAATAAAATTGATGACCTAGATATACAGGGAGGACTAGTAAACCGGAACAAAGGGAGTAGTTGTTTTATTTTAACTTTTCAATATCGTAAAATATGAACCACATGCCTATGTCATCCATAGAAAACCTAGAGCTTACTTCGTACTCCCTTCGTTTATAAATATAAGATGTTTTAGGTTTGTGAAGCAAATATATCTAGATAAGTTTTAGTGTGTATATTTGAGTGAACCTACACACCAAAAGATATCTAGATACATTTGCTTCACAAAGTTAAAATATCTTATATTTATAAACGGAGAGAGTACCTCACATATGTACTCCCTCCATTTATAAATATAAAATGTTTTAGGTTTGTGAAGCAAATGTATCTAGATAACCTTTAGTGTGTATATTCAAGTGAACCTATATACTAAAAGATGTCTAAATACATTTGCTTTATAAAACTAAAACATCTTATATTTATAAATAAAGGAAGTAATAACTAATAACCCAGCACATACTCTTGCGGCACTAGGTCAGGGTGGGGGTGCAAAACTGCCACCAGGATGTGGTATGAGAGCATCTCCAGCCGTCCCCCCGACTCGGCCCCCGGACGCCGTTTTTTACATTCGGACGGCGATATTCGGCCCAGCCGTGCCCCCGGTTCCTCATTTTCGCTCGGATTTGTGCTTTCATCCATCCGGCGAGCCCAGACCATCCCCGGCTTTCCGAGGCGCGCTCGGGGACTCCGGACGAAACGGAAACGCGTGAAACGGTGAGCGGGCCCACGGTGTCGGTGAGAGAAAGGTAGTTCCCCGCCATTAATTTCGTTTCCCTCCAAAATGCGCCGCATATACCCATTTTCCCCGCCGAAATCCCCCACAGGTGCAGCTCCTCCTCTTCTCTTTCACCACCATGCCGCCAAAGAGGATCGCCGACGACGGCGCGCCGAAGGCGAGGAAGCCGCGGGCCCCCAAAGAGAGGCCACCGGGCATGACAAACGCGGCGTGGGCGGCGGACGTGGCGCGCCGGGTGACCGAAACTCGCGGTAGGGCGGAGAGGGAGAAGAAGCTCGCGGCGAAGAGGGCGGCGGCAGCAGCGGACGAGCAGGCAAGGCTGGTCTCCATGGCCATGGGACAGCCGCGCGTCGGCCAATTCCCCGCCGGTTCATGGCCAATCCAAGGTATGATCGTCTCACCTTCCACCTACTCGCCGGCGGCGTCGTCGCCCATGTTCCACGAGACCTACGTCCCCGCCATGTCGAGGTTCACCCCGTCGCCGCCGGAGTACAACGCCGCGATGCACGAGGGCATCTCGCCTGCCCTGCGCCAAGGGCCGCTCTCCTACGGGATGCCGCCGCCGAACGACGGTGTGATGCACGACATGATCACGTCGGGCTCCATGGCCGCCGCAGCGAACCCGGGTTTCTTCACACAAGAGGAGGCAAGGGCGACGAAGGCCATCGCGGCGGCGTCGCGGGGTGGCGACGATGGGCTCGGAGACACCACGCAAGACGTCAATGAAGAAGAAGAGGTCGACGAGGAGGACGACGCGCCTGAGCCGACATCGACGGCGAAGGGGTGGAAGAAAAGGAAGAAGACCTCGCCGCCGATCGAGCCGCGGGTCAAATGGACGGGCAAAGAAGAGGAATGCCGCGCGGAAGCTTGGAAGACCGTTTCCATGAACGGCATCACCGGCGCCAATCAAAACTTTGACACATATTGGCAGCGGGTCAAGACGGCGTTCGACGAGCACAAACTCATCGATCCCTACTTCAACAAGACGGTGATGGTCCGCGGTGAGAAGACCATAGCCACGCATTGGGGGATCATGCAGGCGGCGTGCAACAAGTGGCACGTCATACAAGAGGAGATCGCCGATCGTCCGAATAGCGGCGCCGACTTCGAGACCAAGGTATGCTTACTCGCTTTCTCCGTCGACATTGGATCGCCGAGTTGTGATGACGTCGGCTTCTCTGTGCAGATGCGGCGGGCGTTCGACATGTACGGTGACGACTCCGACAGCCAGCAGTTCAAGTACCTCAACGTCTTCGCCTGCATCGAGGACTGCGAGAAGTGGGCGGAAGTACGCCGGACCCTCTCCAAGAACAAGGACGAGCAGTACAACCCCGACGCTCCCGCCGCTGCCGCGTCGGCGGGCCGCCCCGAGTTCGGCCAAAAGAAGCTGAAAGAAATGAAGAAGTCGGGAGCTCCGGCCCACAGATTGCAGGCGTCTTTCGAGAAATGCTGGGCCGACGCGAGGGCGCACAACGCCGGGAGAGACACCAAGTACGACGCGCGCTGGAAGCAGATGCTCGCCAACCAGGGCACCCGGATCGCCTTGCTCCAGACAACATCCGCGGGGAAGAAGAGGAACACCGACCTGGCGTTTCTGATCGGCGGCAATGACACTGCGATGGACGAGGAGACGAGGGCTTGGTACGACGCTCATCGCCAAGCCATCCTCCACCCTCCGTCAACTGCGCCGTCCTCCCCTTCGACGACGTCCACTCCGGCGGATGAAACTACGCCGCCCGAGACGGCGCAGGAAGGCACCGCCGACGAGCCTGTTCTAGTCTAGTCTAGTTTATGTTTCGATCGCCGAATTGTGGCTGATCCGATCGCCGAACTTTATGCGATGCTTTTGTGTAGCAGGCGGGAAGATGCTATTTTGAAACTATATCCGCGAACGCCGGGTTGACGACTGGAAAAAATCTCCCACCCACGCCCGTTTTACATCCAATTCGGGCGAAAATATCGCCGGATTTCGGCCCGGGGGCCTCAAACGGCTGGAGATGCTCTGATAATGATGTAAGAAGGTCGTTGTATAGTGATTCTGCCGTCCAAGTTTACTAGAACTATATAATATATTATACAGTGCATGTTGCGGTGTAATATATTTACAGAGATAGTTTAATATAAATGTCATGCTAGTGTAGTAAAATCAACTACAGATGACATGTTTGGTAGAACACCCGTACTGATGACTATATCATGATTTGTGGTACGAATGGTGCAAGAGAAAAATGCGACCCTCGATAAAGTTGTTGTATAAATAAGTCAAAGATGTCAGTTACTTTCTGCATCCTCAGTTGCATATAAAGACAAAGTCACTCTAATAGGTTTGTCCTCAGTTCGGTATAACCGTTAAAATTCATAGACAACTAAGAGACCTCATCGACAGTAAATGTGATGAAAAATAGTCCAAAAATATCATCTTCCTCCTAGCTTCAGCGACCAGCAAGCATAATCGAATAAAACCAACCAAATATGCTTGGGAGAGTAACACTAGAGTGAATATTCTGCAACTAGTTGTACCCGCACCCCATTGCTACATGTCATATTTTTTAGTGTTCAAAAATATGAAATAATTCATGGAAATAGGTTTTTAACCTAGAGTCAGGTGCGGGTGCAACTAGTTACAAATTTAAATTTCCCGAGCAGCACGCAACCATATTGGGTGGATGGGCAAAACGTCGAGCAACTTTCGAACCTGCTAGATTGATAAACATATGGTAGGGATTGAAAAATGGAAAGTGGGAATTGAAATAAAGAGAATCGAGAGCGAGCATCTACCATCATGGAGATAGGTGTGACGGGGCTAGTGTTCTTGATGCTTATGGCAGCACGGGTAGGTTTTAAACCTGGAGTCGGTGGCGGCTTAGTTCAATTGAGCAGTTTCTACTAGATGAATGCTCAGATGCGCCGCGGGAGGGGTGGTGGTGGTGTCATGCACATTTATGGCAAGGAGGCCATACGTCGTGGCGGCCACATAGTGCTCTTCCTCCTTAGGACAAACAAACTCCTAGCAAGTTGCGATATGGCTTTGCGCATGAAGGGAAGTCCAGTGAAATGGGCTTGTGAGCCCACGTGGGTCGGCCAGCCCATGAAAAGGGTTTCCTGTGGATATAGGGAATGGGTGATCCATATATGACACCATTGTGCCGGTTAGCGCGTCGACACGCACCCCTCCGACGCAACTGGCCCAGCCCACCATGGTCGTGAAGCGTCGGCATATCCCGCCGGAGACAATTGGATAACAAGCCGACAACCGAGTTGACCTTGCTGGAGGTGGGGACTGTGCAACCTGCCGCGATGTCGCCGGTAGAGGCAAGGCCAATAAATCATCGGATACAGTGATGACATGGATAGCCGCGACGGTGTCGATGGGAGCGAGGAATAGAACTTAGGGTGGTGGGTGCGGGGAGCTCACCGACAACTTAGAGTTTGGGTGGTGGTGCAAGGGACCACGGTGGAACCAGAGAAGATGGATGGAGTTAGAGAGTAGGCTGGGGAAGCGGTGGCCATGGTTCGGGTAAGGTGGCGGTGAACTAGCGCTAGCCATGGTTCGAGCAGGGTGGCGGTGAACCAGCGCTAGCCATGGTTCGAGCAGGGCAGGCCCGCGAGGCGGCGTGGGAAGCCGTCGGCCGTGAGAGGGGTGCATTCGACAGGGGCAGCAGAGGCAAGAAGCAGAGAGGGAGGCAACATATGGGATCTTTGGTGGCGACGGAGGATGAAGACGATGCGGACAAGGGCGAGGTGGGCTGGCCCATGCACGGTATCCTTTCAGGCGTCAATGCGTTTAGCGACGCTAAACACGTTTAAGAGGAGGACCATGACAGGAACTGCCCAAAAACGCATTAGCCTATGCATTAAAGATGTAAGTGGGTCGATATCAGGGTACCCTCTACCCACTTTAGTTAAACAAAATAAACTAACTTTTCTAATGACAACATCATTTTAGAAAAATTAGTTCATTTCTTAAACTAAAGAGGGTAAAGTGAAAGAGTATGAGAATTGGCATAATGTAGTGGATGATTAAATTGGGCCTCTCCAGCGAGTTAGATAGTATTACAAGACTTGGAGTCCAAGAAGGCTCCCGAGGAGAATATGGAAACAATCCCAATCTAATCCATAATATCTCCAACTACTAAACATATCTGTAACACTCCCTTGATGTCATACCGGTAGTGACGTGAACAACAGTAGCGTCGTAGATGGTCAGGCGGGAGAGAAGCTGAATGTAGAAAGCAATGAGCTAACACCCCCAAGTCATAGCGGGAGCATCATGGACGATGTACCATCGCAGATGCTTGGACTGTAAATGAGGTCGAGGAGGTACTCATGCAAGGTGATAGCCCTTTATACCAATGTCGAGGTAGCCAAGAGCATTGGGTGATGCAACCATGGTTGAGGTAGTCATGTGAGGCATTGCCGTGGTCGTGATTGGCGTTGTGGAGGTAGCCGCACATGAATCCGCGGGCGTGGGATAGAAAAATGTTAACTCGATCGAGGCGAAGGCAGTCGTCGAGGTTGGTATCGATGCTAAAGATGATATTGTCAGAGCTGTCGTAGACAAGGTGCCACCGGGTTTGCCGGACACGTTGGGGACAAAGGCATGCAACAGTTTTACGAACACCAAGCATCCGTAGAACTGGACCAATAAGAATCTCAGTCATGTCGGAGAAACTAGTAGAGAAGACCTCTGGGACGGTTGCGAGGCGCAGAGAGGCAAAGAGAGAGGCTCTCGATGTCGTCCATGGTTGTTGGATTAGACAAGTAGGTTTATTCAGGGATAATACGATGACGCTGGTGGCAAAGTTCTAGTGGATAGTGACGCTGATGTAGTCGTCAGGACCTACAATGGTCGGGAGTGGCCATGCAGGTTACTGATACGTCCATCATGCATCACTATTTTATATCATAATTTACTATTATTCATTGATATATTTCTCATTTAGAGATGATACTTATGTTGTTTCCTCTGTTTTTACATGTTTGATGATCATTGGAGAACTTGCTGCCGGAGTCAGGATTCTGCTGGAAAAATGACCGTCAAGATACCATATTTCTGAAGATCAACAATTCTAGAGAAATACCCAGAAATTCATATAATATCAGAAGATGAAAGTAGACCGAAGGAGGAGGCGAGAGGAGCATCAGGGTGGGCTCACCACCAGGGGGCGCGGGTCCACCCCTAGCCGCGCCGCTCTGTGGTGAGGCCACCCTGGCCCACTACTGCCATCGCCCCCCTCGCATATATGGTCATCCCTGAAAAAATCTAAGTCAAGGGGGGTCAGAGATAGACACCGCCGCCTCTGCGGGGCGTAAAACACCGAGAGAGAAAAGCTCTCCGGCAGGCAGAAATCTGCCGGGGAAATTCCTTCCCGGAGAGGGGAGATCGTCGCCATCATCATCATCATCATCGCGCTGGACTTCATCGGGATCATCATCACCATCATCATCATCATCAGCAGCACCTTCATCTCCACCATCACCATGCCATCCCGCTGTAACATCTTGGGTTGAATCTTGTCAAATTCTTAGGGGAAACTTTCCCGGTGTTGATTACCTTTGTAGTTGATGCTATTGAGTGAAACCGTTGAATTAAGGTTTATGTTCAGATTGTTATTTACCATTATTTCACCTCTGGTCATGATCCATATGATGTCTTGTGAGTAGTTCGTTTAGTTCTTGAGGACATGGGAGAAGTTGAGATGTTAGTAGTGAAACTATGTTGAGTAATATTTAATGGTTTGATATTTATGTTGTGGTGTTATTCTACTAGTGGTGTGTGAACGTCGACTACATGATACTTCACCATTTATGGTCCTAGTGGAATGCATTGTGTATTTGGCTACTAATTGTGGGGTTGCCGGAGCGACAGAAACCTAAACCCCCGTTAGGAAACCATCGCACCAGGGAGCGTAGGATCTCAGAGTTTAAGGCTGTGGTTAGATTTATCTTAATTACTTTCTTGTATTTGCGGATGCTTGCAGGGGGTATAATCACAAGTGTGTATTAGTCCTAGTAAGGGTAGTACACTAGCACAGGTTCACCCCCATAATACTTATCAAACCAATGAAGATTACTTAGCAGCATGAAGCAAAAACTCTTGACAGAAACTCCTGTGTGTCCTCTGGAACATTTGGTAATCATAAGTTACACAACCGGCTTATCCTTTGTATTAGAGAGGATTGGGCCACTTGCAGAAATTACTATTATTGTCTTTTATTTACTCGTACTTTATTTATTTGCATTACCAAATACTCCTGAAAATACGTTTGCTAGTATTTACAGTGAATCCTTGATCAAAACCACTTATCAACACCTTCTGCTCCTCGTTGGGTTTGACACTCTTATTTATCGAAAGTACTACGATACACCCCCTATACTTGTGGGTCATCAAGACTATTTTCTGGCGCCGTTGCCGGGGAGTGAAGCGCTATTGAAGAGTGGAATTGGTAAAGGTAACTTTCACTGTGAGTATTGTTTTTATTTTATTTTGCTATGGAGAATTCTCCATTTGGTTCCCTATTTGGGAACGCTACTGCCTCTGCTACGGTAGTAGATGAACCACCGCCTGCTCAATCAGATCCTTTTAAAATACCTATGAAAATTGTTGAACGTGTTATGAATAACTGTTATTCAGGATATGGAACTGTCCATCCGGGTGATCATTTACTCTTTATACATGAATTATGCGAGTTGTTCAAGTGTGCAAGTATTTAATCAAGTCAGGTTAAGAGGAAGCTATTCTCTTTATCACTAAAGGGCAGAGCTGCGGAGTGGTATAGACTGCTCAAGGATGGTCCATCTATTGGCTGGGAGGAAATTGTACCTCTCTTTTATTCCAAATTTTATCCTCCAAGTGAGATTCATAAAGATCGTAATCAGATATATAACTTTTGGCCTCATGATGGAGAGAGTATTGCCCAAGCGTGGGGGAGATTGAAGTCACTAATGCTCAAATGTCCCATTCATGAGCTCCCCAGTAATATTGTTATTGATAACTTTTATGCAAGGCTTGCTCTTCACGACAAGGATTTATTGGATGCTTCTTGCTTTGGATCATTTACCCATATGAAAGGAGAAGCTAAATGGGATCTTGTAGACCGTATTCAAGAAAATACTGAAGGATGGGAGAACGACAAAGGTAGGAAGTCAGGTATAAATTATGATTATGAATGCATTAAAGCTTTTATGGGAACCGATGACTTTCATGATGTTAGTACTATTTATGGTATTGATTCCCAAATACTTGCTAATTGTTTTAAGGCCTTTGCCTCGTATCTTGATGTTCCAAAGAAGGATTGGAACAAGTATCATGCGCCTTATAAAGATACTATTAGTTGAGATCCTGCTAGAACTACTGAAGTTTATACTATTGATCGCATTTTACCTGAGCCTTATTTTGAGAAAACGCCTTTCCCTGCTAGGGTAAAGGAACATTCTACTTTAGTTAGTGTGCTTAAGAAAAGTGCAAAGAAAGCTGTAGAATCTGATGAGCAAATTACTATTAAGTCTCCTATAGCTATAGTGAAGGATCTTGTTACTAAAAATGTAGAAGATGAACATATTGTCTTTTGTGAAGATGCTTCTAATATTGTTTCACATCCTAGTAGATCTAGGAAAACAAGTGTTCCTGTGCTTTCTGTCAGGATTGGTGATCATTGCTATTATGGTTTATGCGATATTGGTGCAAGTTCAAGTACTATTCCTTATGAGCTTTACAGAGAAATCATACATGAAATTGCCCCTTGTGAACTTGAAGATATTGATGTGGTTATTCAGCTTGCTAACAGAGAGACTATTTTGCCAATTGGTATTGTTTGAGATGTGGAAGTTCTATGTGGTAAGACTAAATATCCTACTGATTTTCTAGTACTTGGTACTGAAGCTAGTAAAACTTGTCCTATTATTTTTGGTAGACCCTTTTTGAACACTTGTGGCGCTGTTATAGATTGTAAGAAGGAGAAAATTTTGACTAAGTTTGGTGGAGAATCTTATGAGTTTAATTTTTCTAATTTTACTAAAGCTCCTTATGAAAATGAATTGCCTAATGAAGATTTTCGAGTTGAATAGCTTGCCTCTATTGCTCTTGCTCCTAATAATGCTCTACAGCAATTTATGGAGGACCATGAAAGTGACGTCTTCAGGGAAGAAAGAGATGAGATTGATGATATTCTTTTTCATCAACCACCATTGATTAAACACAATTTACCTGTGGAGGATTTGGGTACCACTTTGCCACCCAAGGAAGATCCTTTTTTTGATTTAAAACCTTTACCTGATGATCTTAAATATGCTTATATTGATGACAAGAAAATATATCCTGTTATTATCAATTCTAAACTTTCAGGAAAGGAAGAAGAAAGGTTATTAGAAACATTGAGGAAACACCGAGGAGCTATGGGATATACTCTTGATGATTTAAAAGGGATTTCTACTACTATATGTCAGCATGCTATTAACATGGAGCCAGATGCAAAGCCAGTTGTTGAACATCAACGCCGCTTAATTCCTAAGATGAAGGAAGTGGTAAGAAATGAGGTATTGAAGCTCCTTGATGCTGGTATTATTTATCCTATTGCTGATAGTAGATGGGTTAGTCCTGTTCATTGTGTTCCTAAGAAAGGAGATATTACTGTTGTGCCTAATGAGAATAACGAGCTTATTCCTCAAAGGTTAGTAGTTGGTTATAGGATGTGCATTGATTTTAGAGAGGTAAACAAAGTTACTAAGAAAGATCATTATCCTTTACCGTTTATAGATCAAATGCTAGAGAGGTTATCTAAGAAAACTCATTTTTGTTTTCTTGATGGTTATTCTGGTTTCTCTCAGATTGCTGTTAAAAAGCAAGATCAAGAGGAAACCACTTTTACTTGTCCTTATGGAACTTATGCTTATAGACATATGCCTTTTGGTTTGTGCAATGCTCCTGCTACTTTTCAAAGATGCATGTCTGCTATTTTTCATGGTTTTTGTGAAGAAATTGTGGAGGCATTCATGGACTATTTCTCCGTCTATGGAACTTCTTTTGATAATTGTTTGCACAATCTTGATAAAGTTTTGCAGAGATGTGAAGAAACTAATCTTGTTGTTAATTGGGAGAAATGCCACTTTATGGTGAATGAAGGAATTGTTCTTGGACATAAAATCTCTGAAAGAGGTATTGAAGTTGACAGAGGAAAGGTTGAAGCAATTGAGAAAATGCCCTATCCCAGAGATGTTAAAGGTATTCATAGTATTCTTGGTCATGCTGGTTTCTATAGGAGGTTTATTAAAGATTTCTCTAAGATTTCGAAGCCTCTTACTAATCCTCTTCAAAAAGATGTACCATTTGTTTTTGATGATGATTGTAAGGAAGCTTTCGAAACTCTTAAGAAGGCTTTAACTACTGCTCCTATTGTTCAACCACCTGATTAGAATTTACCCTTTGAAATTATGTGTGATGCTAGTGATTTTGCTGTGGGTGCTGTTCTTGGACAGCGCGTAGATAAGAAGTTGAATGTTATTCATTATGCTAGTAAGACTCTTGATGCTGCTCAGAAGAATTATGCTACTACTGAGAAAGAGTTTCTTGCTGTTGTTTTTGCATGTGATAAGTTTAGACCTTATATCGTAGATTCAAAAGTTACTATTCATACTGATCACGCTGCTATTAGATATCTTCTGTCAAAGAAGGATTCTAAGCCTAGGCTTATTAGATGGGTGTTGCTTTTACAAGAGTTTGATTTGCATATTGTAGATAGGAAAGGTGCTGAAAATCCTGTTGCTGACAATTTGTCTAGGTTGGAAAATATTTCTTTTGATCCTATTCCTGTTAATGATAGTTTTCCCAATGAACAGTTGGCTTCAATAAAGGTAACTTCGTGAGAGAATCCTTGGTATGCTGATTATGCTAACTTTATTGTTTCCAAGTATTTGCCTCCAACCTTTACAGCTCAGGAAAGAAGGAAATTCTTTTATGACTTGAGGCATTATTTTTGGGATGACCCACACTTATATAAAGAAGGAGTGGATGGTATTATGCGAAGATGTGTTCCAGAATATGAACAACAAGAGATATTGAGAAAATGTCATGGTAGTGCTTATGGAGGACATCATGCTGGAGATAGAACTGCACAAAAGGTTCTACAATCAGGTTTTTATTGGCCAACCCTTTTTAAAGATGCTAGAAAGTTTGTTCTATCTTGTGATGAATGCCAAAGAGTTGGTAATATTTCTAGACGTAATGAAATGCCTATGAGTTATTCTCTTGTTATTGAACCTTTTGATTGTTGGGGATTTGACTTTATGGGTCCTTTTCCTCCTTCCGAAGGTTATACTCATATACTTGTTGCTATTGATTATGTTACTAAGTGGGTAGAAGCTATACCTACGAAGAGTGCCGATGGTGAGACCTCGTTAAAAATGCTTAAGGATGTTATTTTTCCTAGGTTTGGTGTGCCTAGATATCTTATGACTGACGAAGGTTCTCATTTTATTCATGGCGGTTTTAGGAAAACTCTTGCTAGATATGACATTAATCATAGAATTGCTTCTGCTTATCATCCCCAAACTAGTGGGCAGGTAGAGCTATCGAATAGAGAGATCAAGTATATCTTGCAGAAGACTGTTAATAGATCTAGGAAAAATTGGGCTAGCAAGTTAAACGATGCTTTATGGGCTTATAGAACTGCTTATAAGAACCCCATGGGCATGTCTCCTTACAAAATGGTTTACGGAAAAGCGTGTCACTTGCCCTTAGAATTAGAACACAAAGCTTTTTGGGCGGTGAGAGAGCTTAATAGGGATTTTAAACTCGCCGGTAAGAAAAGGTTGCTTGATTTAAGTTCTTTAGATGAGTGGAGAAATGAAGCTTATGAGAATGCCAGACTTTTCAAAGAAAAAGTCAAGCAATGGTATGATAGGAGAATTCTTAAGAGAGAGTTTCATGTTGGTGAGAAAGTTCTATTGTATAGGTCTCGTCTCAGATTTTTTGCAGGAAAATTACTCTCGAAATGGGAAGGACCCTTTGTTATTGAAGAGGTGTATCTCTCAGGTGGAATAAAGATTGCTTTGCTTAAAGATAACACTACGCAAGTGGTGAATGGGCAAAGACTCAAACATTATATTGCTGGAGATTCATATAATGAAGATGTCGATGTTATTCAAATGATTACTCCAGAAGAATTCATCGAAGAGCATATGCAGGAAACTGCAGAGTCCGTTTCCGAATAGGTAACAGTTCTAGTCAGAAAAGGTTCACGATAAGTTTTTATATTTATATTTTTGTAATTTTTATTAAATATAAAAAATCACAAGACGAAATGTAACGACCCAGGATTTTGACAAATTATGGAGAATTTTTTTTGTTTTTGTATTGCTTGAGATGATTGAAATTTCACAGGGATTTAAAACTTTTGAGTCTATTGAAAGCTTTATTAGAAAATGTTTTAAACTTTCTATTACTTTCTTGAGGAACTTATTTTAGAAAGATCAAGTATCCAAATACTATTTTCCCTTCCCTCATATCAAAACCTATGCAAGCTATTAGCATAGGGAGTATTCATTAAAAGGTTTATATCTGCTAAAGATTTTCTCTCTCAAAATTTAAGTTTGAAAGATAATTTCAGACACTATTTATTTTAAGTATTTTCACAAATTCTGAAAAGAATAACTTCCCTCCCTATTTCTAAATTGTTTTATGCAAGCAAGTCCCTCTTGCTTTGTTCATAATGTTTTATTGAAAATACCCCTTTTACTTGAAAACTTGTTTTATTACTGACTTAGAATAATGTGCACCCCTTTTGAAAATCTCTGAAAGGAGTTTGATTTGAATTGAAGAATCCTTGCAAAAGTTATGAAAGAAATAAGAAAACAGAAAATGAGAAAAGAAACAGCACAAAAAAAAGAAAGGAAGAGGCCAGCCCCACTTGGGCCGATCCGGGGCCCAAGCCGACCGAGCCAGCCCAGGAAAGAACCCGAACCGGTATCCCTCTTCCTCTCTCTCCCTCGCTGCTAGGTGGACCCCACCTGTTAGCACCATCTTCACCAGCCGTTTCCTCTCACTGGTAACGGAGCCTCGCCGGAGTAATGCCCCCCTTGATTTCGCGCAAGTAATTGGCCATCAAGCCACGGCTATAAGAAGCCCGTACACTCCTCCTCCATCTCCCTTCGTCCTCCTGCACGAGACGCCGCCAGGCCGGCGAAATTCCTCGCCGGAGTCCGCCATACCTGCGAGCGCATCCGCTCGAATCCGCCGTCAACGGTGAGCCAAGCACCTCCTCTCCTAGCCTATTCTCTTTCTCCTGCTCTGACGCACCCCTTGATGCCCTCGAATCGAATCCTCTCGCAGTGAATCAAGCTCTCCAGGGTTGGCCGAAGGTCACCGAAGCCCGTGCTGCCTCCAGCCACGCCGTTCACCCACGCCAGGAAACCATTGGCCTCGCCGACCACACATTCGAGCCCTCCTTGACCACCCGAAGCCCGTCGTGGTGTCGCCATCGTTCAGAAGTGGCCAGAACCTCGCCGGAGTCACCTACCTGGCCGCTACCTTGCCGGAGCTCGTCGGAAACCTAGGTAGCCCGGTGAGAATCCCCTTCCTCGCTCAGACACCGTCGGATCAAGATCCAAAGGACCAGGATAGATCACTTACCGAACAGTTATCTTTAGATCTGGTCCATCCATATCACATAAGATCCAATGGCTGTAAATCACGATCCACCCGAAAGGGTATCGGCCAATCAGAACAGAGCACGTGGTAGCCTGAGATTAAAACCAAAACTTGAATTAGAAATTGAAATCAGATTTCAGCTGAAACTTTGAAAAATCATATCTTTTGATCTGTTGATCCAAAAATAGCAAATGATACCTCGTTGGAATTCTTAGGAATTGTACTATCCAGTAGTACAATAAAACCTTATATTTTATGGGTTCGATCTGAAACCATTTTCAAATTAGAATCAACCCTTCTATTAGCTTGATTAATTAATATCTTTAGTTCTATTAATCCAAAAATGACAAATTTGTAGTCTATGAATTCCTCAGAACTTGTAGATCACCCTAGAACCAGAAACTTTCAAATTTGATACGTGCACACACTTTGTGCATTCAAATTTATCCAAATCACTATTTTGATCATAGTTTGAATTCTATAACTTAATTTGGAATGAATCCAATTGCAGTAGCTTTGCTTTACTGCAGGCTACCCATTAGTATCACTCCCATATCTGATTGAAATACTTCACAATTATTCAAATTCTAATATGAGAATTTGAGTAGTCCCTATGTAGGTTAATTCTATTCCTACCAATGATTCCTTCCACCATAGTAAATCCTATAATCATACCTAGTCTCCAATGTTATCTAAACAACATCTTGATCAAGATCATTTTCACCTAGACCTATCTTGCCTAGCTCACACATATTCAAACTACGATTGAGTTGTTTGAGTAAGGTGTGATGCATCCCAATCTTAGATTCTATTATTACTATCCTTGTAATGTTGATCTAATCAACATTATAGCACTTAACCAGTACCCCATGAACCCACTAGAAACCTTAAACCATTATCTCAAATGTTATCTACCCATACTCAATCCTCTGCCCACTTGATCCTAATTTCATGTGTAGAGCTATTCGATTAACAAATGAGTTAATTGAGTAACTCAATGATTCATGAATCCTAGCCTAAGCTGAAGTGTAATAGATACTATTTAAGAATAATTGTGGTCACACTTATTCAGTAGTATTACCATTGCACTATTTTGTCTCATATGTGATTTATTCGCATGAGATGTTCCATACCAAATCAATGCCTACCTAGTTTTCGGTTCACATGTATTGAACTATTCAACTTACAAATGTGCAAATTGAGTACTTCAAGCACTCTTGAAACCTAGCCTAGTGCCTAAGTGGGATATATGCTATTTAAAGAATAAATGTTGTTACACTTATTCAAATAGTATTTCTGTTGCACTATCCCCACACCTATGTGATCCATTTCACATGAGCTATTCTGAAACTCTTTCCTACCTTGATAAAGTATACAGACTTCCTCAATTATATTTATACCTAATCTAAACCTCTCTCAAATCATATTGATCTCCCCCAACTAGCTCTCAAATTCATACATCACAGATCATGATCCTTTACCGTATCCTCCTTATCATAACATCTCAATAAAACTAAATTGTTGAACCAACCCCTTCTAAATTGTTTGATTTTGCTTGTATGAGTTGTTTATGTTATGCTATTTCTTGTGCTATAGTTTGTGCGAGGAGCTACGTGCTTAGTTGAGAGAAGTTGAAGGATCATATTCTTCAAAAAGGCAAGTGACACACATGTTCCCTACCCATTTTACTTATGCATTAGTATATTCACCTCTTGTAGTATGCATGATAGGTGTTTTACTCAACTGTTTTATCAAAGGCTTAGACCCTAGTAGTGTGTAGCAAATCCCTCAAACCCCACCTGTTAGGATGCTAAATATTTTTGTTAATACTGATGCCATGCTAAGACCACTCGAAAAGTGTTTTGTGAAAAGTTAAGAACTTCAACTAAAATGAAACACCTGGGTGGATTGGTTTGATGAAGGTGGTGGTGTTGAGTGGCGACCTGGGGCTACACTTTGTGTAGTTGCTGCCTGGGCGTACACTTGTGGTTGGCCACCCAGGAACAAAGAGATGGCTATGTCTTCCATGCTTAGTGTACTTCCAGTGCAGCCTTATGACATTATGGGCTCTGTCTTGACTGATTAGATGTGGGAGTGTAACTTTGTGCAAGAAGTTGGTGGTAGAATAATTATAGGTTGGGAGCGGATCTTGCCAGTTAGTTGCCCTCTCCTCTAAAAGGTCTCGTTTCATTTTATGTATGGGCATAAAATGAATCGTAAGGTGAAAGTGCACAACCCTTGCAAGGTGTTTAAATCTAATCGATTAGCCGTGTCCTCGGTTATGGACAATTGAGTCTCTAGACATGGAATGTACGGAATAATCTCATCACCTCTTTTGAATGATTAAAAATTTGTTTAGAAACCCCTAGGTAGGAACTAAGGACCATACACTCCAAGGGGTGATAGTGCCTGAGGTTCCGACTTTGTCGAATTTCGCCCAGTGCCACATGCCTAGCTAGTATGTGGTTATTTGGGGGTTATCTCGACCCTTGAAAATTAAAACTTTGAAAGTAATACTTGAAAATGAACTATAGGATAAAACTGGCTTTATGCAAATCAGCCTGTGAGATCCACTAGCCAAATACTCATGTAGATAGGCTCCTCACAACAGCCACCAAATATGTGTCATTTGCCAGTACATCATTGTACTGACCCCTTTGGGGCTGCATATTCAACGTGCAGGTTTTATTTCGAGTAAGGAACCAGGATTAGGATCTCGAGCTTACATTCCAACACGTCTGCCTGTGGCACTTGATGAAGATGGAAGCTCACTGCAACTATGCTTTATGCTGTGTACTCATAAGGTAGAAGACCTATGTAACTGGATTTACGTTGTAATATGGATGCTATTGCAATGATTACTTATTTTGTACTGTGGTGCTATCTACTGATCCAGGGAATGGCACAGATACACAGGAGATTTGCCTTTAGTAAAAGGCGGGTCGTTACAAAATGGTATCAGAGCATAGTGTTGCCTGTAGAATCGAGACCCTAGGTTTGGACTAGACTAGGAAACCCAAAAATGATATCAAATGGATATCATTTCGCTTAGGATGTGTTTTGAAAATTTTTATTGCATTTTAATTACAGCTTGCTTCATTTTCTCGTAAGGCTTATCACTTTCATTTTTACTTACACTGTTCTTCTTTCAAAATTTTAGATGACGTTCACCAAGCTGAAGGTCCCCTACGACGATGACGACGAGCTGTTTAGTGATCAGCTATCTCTCCTTTCTCGGATGCTGAATCTGTCACCTCCCACTTTTCGTGGCAGAGTGATACCCTGTGTGGTTCCCGAGATCGTCCGTTGGGAGATTGAGACCAGGATTGAGGGTCGCACCATTGGTACTCCCACTGAGACAGTGGTGTACTCGAGGATGTACCCAGGTTGGGAGACTGGTGTCATGATGGCCATGGAGGAGGCACTAGCCCGCATATGTGGTATGTATGTCCAGGAGATATCAGAGTTGGACAATTCCATCTACCAGTTTGGGAGGCGTAACCACGAGGGATGGGCCTTGAGGACTCCAGGGCGCCGTGAGGATTTACCTTGGACTGAGGTACAGTTAGAGGACATGGGATCCTATGCCTTCAACTTGGAGGACATGCTGCGCCACGAGATGGATGCCACAGATGATGCCAAGTACCAGCTTCTGGAGAAGGATGAGAAGATAGAACAACTAGAGAGCACGATAGAGAAACTGAAGGAGAAGAACAAAACACTTGAGGCCGCCAATGATAAGCTGTCAGGTAAGGTCGAGGATCAGGAGGCCCAGATTGTAGGCTTTCGAGGACAGTGCATTTACCTTCACAAGGACCTGATGAAGTACAAGCCTTGGCCGCCTAAGAAAGGATTAACACCTACTGAAGAGAAGAAGGAGTCGACCTCGGAGAAGGGTGGAGCAGAACCTGAGAAACTAGAGCCTTGCCAGCCCATGATAGAGGGAGATACTGTGGAGAAGACTCATGCGGCGCCACCTAGCCCTGTGGTGAAGCGACGCAAGACAGGGAACACCAGAGCTTATCTTGCACAGTTCAAGTAGTGAGACCACCACGTTATGTAATAAATCGACGATCTTGTAATGGTTAGTCATGCCACCTAGTGGAATGACCCCTTGAACCCTGTTTTCCTAAAACTTGTAGTTGACTTGTTGTGCTTGAGGATCTCTGTTTGATGTGATCATCTATGCTTTTAAATATTGGTTGCAATGCTTGTTGTATTTTCTCTTAACCTGCTGTGTTTGGGTAGGATCTTCCTTAGATCTTTTCTGTCTAACCCTCATCTATGCTAAAGCCTAATCCTATCCAAAACCCAAACAGATGCATCCACAACGTCAGAACAGTCCCAACAACCCTCAGTTGGAGAAAGCAATGCAACAGTTAGTTGAAGCTCACACAGGAATGATGCGAGTGATGACACAGAATATGGCTAATCGCGATAGCAAGGAGCTACCCCCAGGGGTGCAGCAAATACTAAATGATCATTCGCGAATAGTGCAAATGATGTTCGGGATGGTGGCTAGTACCAATAATAGCCTACCACAAGAGGAGCATAGTGGAAAGCTAGCACAAGTTGATGCGGAGATGACACAGCAAGCCTGTAAGAGATGTGGAGAAATAGGACACACCTCTAAGGACTGCCATGGAGAGTGTCCCCACCATGATGCAAGTCACCCAGTTGAGGAATGTCCCATGAGCAAAGTTACTTGTTTTCTATGTGAAGGAACAAATCATGTTCCGGCCAAATGCAAGATTTATTCCACAGTGCAACGAATAAACCAACAAGCCAAGGATAGAATGAGCCAACTGCCAGAAAGGACCCCTGAAGATGGAGGACTTAAAAGAAAGATGGAAGATAAAGACATGGAGA
Source organism: Dactylis glomerata (assembly GCA_007115705.1). NCBI lineage: Eukaryota > Viridiplantae > Streptophyta > Magnoliopsida > Poales > Poaceae > Dactylis > Dactylis glomerata. The sequence goes on along the minus strand of QXEO01000542.1, from coordinate 5,528,217 downwards.
TAGCACTTAACCATACTACTAAGTGCTGCTACTCATGTGAAGAAGAAGGACACTTGTCTAGGAATTGCCTGAAGAAGAGGGAATGTTTCTCCCCGACTGTAGTGGAATATGAAGAAAATGAAGTGAGAGATCTTCTAGCCCTAGAAAGACCAAAAAGGAAGAAGGACAACAGCAAGATAACGTGCTTCAAATGCAAGGAGCTAGGACATTATGCGAGCCAATGCCCAGAACTGCATCGGGAGGTAAACATGCGAGATAGCATGAAAAGAGACATCCAAATGATCACCTGTTTCAAATGCAAACAAAAGGGACACTACTCGTATAACTGTTCAGAGAATGGAACTCCAAGACCTCAGTAACATGGAACGACTGAAGGATGCTACAATTTACCAGGAGGAAACCCAACAAGATGTAGCCAATTTGGAAGAGCTTGTATGCCATTACTACCTTGCTAATAAATATTGTAAGGACTTGTAAGAGCCAAGGACGACCTGGTTAAATAAATTATATTTCTCAATGAGATGGCAAGCAGAATGAATTGTAACTCCAGAGCTAACGCCATACGACAAGTTTGCGCAAAACCTTAGATAAGGAACGATAGATTTGTTTTAAAAATTTAGATTTGAATCACAGGTTCTCATTTCAAGAAAATTTTGGCAAAACCAGTGAGGTTGACCAAGAGTTAGAATGCGAGGTTTGCAAGCCATGTATGAAGTAATGATTTGGGTGCAGGATGGATTGATCACCATTCCTACTACTCTTATTATTCGCTCTCATAATGTTGGTTTTACACACCTAGAAAGAGAGACACCTACATGAGGGACGACGTCTTTAAACCATGACCTTAGGAGGATAGATATGTTACACCCTTCGTAGTATGCCAGTGTGGCCAAAACGTAAGGATACGGTGAGGAACGACCACACGTTTCCAAAGCATTTTCTCAGTGGACCATGAATGCCTAGACGATTCATTTTCGACTTCAATTCCCGACTTTTCGTTTCGACTCCCCGGTCTGTTCGACTACCCCTGAGCCTATAAAAGAGGACTCTCCCCTCTCCCTAGAGTCACAACAGAGACTGCCACCACCAACCATGAGAATCCCACCTGATTCCACAGCCCAGCGCCACCGAAGTCTACCTCATCCCGATCTGCGACGCTGTGAGACAACTCTCCAAATTCATGGAACCCTGTTCCTCCCCATGAGAGCTTCGTTAGATCCCTTTTCCCTGAGGAAGAGTTCATCTTCGAGAAATGATCAAGCTGTTCAGCGCCTTTCGACAACTATGAAGACGGTTGCTAAAGGAATTCTTAAGGACCATCTGGTATCTGTGGCAAGTAGCACGACTTGCTCCGGTAACTTGAGTGGGTTCAACAATGCTGGTTATAAGGCGACCTTCCGTCCCTTAAAGGTGCTAGTACCTTTTACAGAGTCCACCTTGTTTACCCCTATGAAATGCTTGAGAAGACTACAGAGAGATGCCATCCTAATTCCTTGGGATGTGTGGTCTCATCATGTTCGTGGGGGCAAGCATGCAGCACTTGGCACTGAGTCATCTTTTGAAATTCTGCAATGAAAATCAGCTAAAAAGCTACAAGGAGTATAGTGATGGCCTGAATGCTGTCGTGGCCTTGGTAAGGACTAGATACACGTTCTTGGACGATGTGGACTACCTTGTTGAAGACAACGCGATGGATGATATCTGCCTATCACCAGAATTAGATGGAGCATCTGGAACACCACATCTGAACATAACGGCGAATATCGACACTTCAGAGAAGAGCGATATCAAAAGGAAATGGCGCAACGGTGAATGCAAGCTGGGAACAAAATGCAAGTGCCTAAGGAAACGTCGAGATACCACCAAGCAAAATCTTCTTTAAGGGTGGTAGCACCCTAACCCCATTAGGAACCCTAAACCTTGTAACCTTCCTTCAATCTCGAGGACGAGATTTCTTTAAGGGTGGTAGTCTGTAACGACCCAGGATTTTGACAAATTATGGAGAATTTTTTTTTGTTTTTGTATTGCTTGAGATGATTGAAATTTCATAGGGATTTAAAACTTTTGAGTCTATTGAAAGCTTTATTAGAAAATGTTTTAAACTTTCTATTACTTTCTTGAGGAACTTATTTTAGAAAGATCAAGTATCCAAATACTATTTTCCCTTCCCTCATATCAAAACCTATGCAAGCTATTAGCATAGGGAGTATTCATTAAAAGGTTTATATCTGCTAAAGATTTTCTCTCTCAAAATTTAAGTTTGAAAGATAATTTCAGACACTATTTATTTTAAGTATTTTCACAAATTCTGAAAAGAATAACTTCCCTCCCTATTTCTAAATTGTTTTATGCAAGCAAGTCCCTCTTGCTTTGTTCATAATGTTTTATTGAAAATACCCCTTTTACTTGAAAACTTGTTTTATTACTGACTTAGAATAATGTGCACCCCTTTTGAAAATCTCTGAAAGGAGTTTGATTTGAATTGAAGAATCCTTGCAAAAGTTATGAAAGAAATAAGAAAACAGAAAATGAGAAAAGAAACAGCACAAAAAAAGAAAGGAAGAGGCCAGCCCCACTTGGGCCGATCCGGGGCCCAAGCCGACCGAGCCAGCCCAGGAAAGAACCCGAACCGGTATCCCTCTTCCTCTCTCTCCCTCGCTGCCAGGTGGACCCCACCTGTCAGCACCATCTTCACCAGCCGTTTCCTCTCACTGGTAACGGAGCCTCGCCGGAGTAATGCCCCCCTTGATTTCGCGCAAGTAATTGGCCATCAAGCCACGGCTATAAGAAGCCCGTACACTCCTCCTCCATCTCCCTTCGTCCTCCTGCACGAGACGCCGCCAGGCCGGCGAAATTCCTCGCCGGATTCCGCCATACCTGCGAGCGCATCCGCTCGAATCCGCCGTCAACGGTGAGCCAAGCACCTCCTCTCCTAGCCTATTCTCTTTCTCCTGCTCTGACGCACCCCTTGATGCCCTCGGCTCGAATCCTCTCGCAGTGAATCAAGCTCTCCAGGGTTGGCCGAAGGTCACCGAAGCCTGTGCTGCCTCCAGCCACGCCGTTCACCCACGCCAGGAAACCATTGGCCTCGCCGACCACACATTCGAGCCCTCCTTGACCACCCGAAGCCCGTCGTGGTGTCGCCATCGTTCAGAAGTGGCCAAAACCTCGCCGGAGTCACCTACCTGGCCGCTACCTCGCCGGAGCTCGTCGGAAACCTAGCTAGCCCGGTGAGAATCCCCTTCCTCGCTCAGACACCGTCGGATCAAGATCCAAAGGACCAGGATAGATCACTTACCGAACAGTTATCTTTAGATCTGGTCCATCCATATCACATAAGATCCAATGGCTGTAAATCACGATCCACCCGAAAGGGTATCGGCCAATCAGAACAGAGCACGTGGTAGCCTGAGATTAAAACCAAAACTTGAATTAGAAATTGAAATCAGATTTCAGCTGAAACTTTGAAAAATCATATCTTTTGATCTGTTGATCCAAAAATAGCAAATGATATCTCGTTGGAATTCTTAGGAATTGTACTATCCAGTAGTACAATAAAACCTTATATTTTATGGGTTCGATCTGAAACCATTTTCAAATTAGAATCAACCCTTCTATTAGCTTGATTAATTAATATCTTTAGTTCTATTAATCCAAAAATGACAAATTTGTAGTCTATGAATTCCTCAGAACTTGTAGATCACCCTAGAACCAGAAACTTTCAAATTTGATACGTGCACACACTTTGTGCATTCAAATTTATCCAAATCACTATTTTGATCATAGTTTGAATTCTATAACTTAATTTGGAATGAATCCAATTGCAGTAGCTTTGCTTTACTGCAGGCTACCCATTAGTATCACTCCCATATCTGATTGAAATACTTCACAATTATTCAAATTCTAATATGAGAATTTGAGTAGTCCCTATGTAGGTTAATTCTATTCCTACCAATGATTCCTTCCACCATAGTAAATCCTATAATCATACCTAGTCTCCAATGTTATCTAAACAACATCTTGATCAAGATCATTTTCACCTAGACCTATCTTGCCTAGCTCACACATATTCAAACTACGATTGAGTTGTTTGAGTAAGGTGTGATGCATCCCAATCTTAGATTCTATTATTACTATCCTTGTAATGTTGATCTAATCAACATTATAGCACTTAACCAGTACCCCATGAACCCACTAGAAACCTTAAACCATTATCTCAAACTAGTCATCAACCCGTGCATCTGCACGGGCTAGCATTTTATTTGTTTGATATTTTGTTGAGCATAGATATGGTGATAACTTTTCAAATTCGGTTTTGATACTTATGTCAATGCTCTATAAAAGAGTGAGAAATTAAGATAGAGATATTTTGTATGCTTGGAGGCTTGATAACCTCCATAAATTGTGACATTGGAGAAAGAGGTGAGAAGAATGCAATTATGAATTTGGGTGCTTTATATGCTAATTATAACAACTAAAAAAAGAAGCACCCCTTGAATGAACATGACACTACTTTGAAGAATGCATACCACAGATGTAGAGTAAATAAGGACACCACAACTTGCATGAGTATATGTTGAATATGAAGGCCCTAAGACTATGAAATGAGATATTATATCGTATATATTACACATATTCTTTCAACCAAGACCATAATTTTTACATGTATATATTCTTAGGTCTTACAAAAACCATTTTATGCAGAGTTGTGGAAAAAATGAAATCAATATGCAGGCCACAAATAGTAATTTGGTAAGTATATGAGATTTACTGAACTGCAATTTTTATTTTCCCATCATGGATTAGAAGGTGTGTGTGTTGTTTGCCTTGCCTAGGAAATTAATTAACGGAACCACAACATTCTTTTGGACAAACTTCTCTATCACACGTAATCCATCACCATATATACACCAGAATTACACCGTTCAACTTATGGTGTCTGACCCAATACCTAGCTGTATCTTCCAAATTATTTGGTATATGTTTTCTCTTTTCTATATTTAACATGAAAAAATCTAAGGAGTCAAGAGCTTATTAGAATTATAAGGACACTACTTTCAAGAATGCATACCATAGATGTCGATTAAATAAGGGCATCACAACTTGCATGAGTATATGTTGAATATGAAGGCCCTAAGACTATGAAATGAGATATTATAGCGTAGATATTACACATATTCTTTCAACCGAGACCATAATTTTTACATGTATATATTGTTAGGACTTATAAAAACCAATGAATGCAGAGTTGTGGAAAAAATGAAATCGATATGCACGCCACAAATAGTACTTATGTAAGTAAATTAGATTTGCCAAACTACAATTTTTTTTCCATCATGGATTAGAAGGTGTGTATGTTGTTTGCCTTGCCTAGGATATTAATTAATGAAACCACAACATTCTTTTGGACAAACTTCTCTATCACACGTAATCCATCACCATATATACACCAGAATTACACTGTTAAACTTATGGTGTCCAACCCAGCGCCTAGCAGTGTCTTCCAAATTATTTGGTATATGTTTTTTCTTTTCTACATTTAACATGAAAAAATCTAAGGAGTCTATTTCTATTAGCATATTAAGAGATAGATGTACAAAGCATGACTGGAAAGGTTCAAATAGGGATTTCTATGAACACTAAAATTTAAAGCATCAATGTGTTCAGAGAAAGTGCTTCATAAGCTTCTCTCAAAATATTTATTGGATTCAACAATAAAAGCTATGAAAAAGCTAACCTTGACCAAATACGGACTCAATATTGTAACCGTTGAGCTTCTTCTCTCTTATGCTTGCTTGCACGTGGTCCATACAGTAGCTACACCGGTAAACCTGCTATAATTCCATCATGCAAGTTTTTTTAGACTGAAACAACCATAAAAAATTTGGATGCTACAAATAGAAGTCTAGAAATTGGATGATACGCACATACAATACCACGACAAATATTTTACTCGACAGGAACTGTTATATTATAACGTTTGACATGGGTGAAAAATAGATTTGTTCAGATGCATAAAACTCTAGAAAAAAAGTATTTATCTTAATGAGTTTATCATGGACCAATCTGAAAGCTCTATATAACCTGAGCATCTGCATCACACACCCTACACTAAGTTTTGATCGACTTGCAAAACCTAAACCGTACCAGAAAGATGAAGTTATATATTCTGATTCATAAGTTCAATTTTATGAAATATGAAATATATATGTGTATGAACAATTGTTTGATAAACAAAGTAACCGACGTTCTAACGGTTTTATTAGTCAACCAATAATTATTAAAACTTTCAAAATAAAATCAATATTAAGAAAGCTAGAAATTTATTATAATTCGTTTCCAAAAAATTATAATAACATGCCAAAGGAGTACTTTTCAAAAATATTGAGTGATTAAAGTATAAACCGATTTGAATCTCACCAAGATCGAGCAGACCCTTCCAAGTCCACCTCTAGAGCATCACCGATTCTCTTTTCTTGCAGGTCCGGGAGATTTCCTTTCAACATGAGCGACACATTGTTCTTTTCAGACACCTTCCCCATATTAGTGAGTTGCTTTGGCTCCTGCAAAACATCGACGACGGCAGCTTACCATCATTCTCATTAGCCTGAAGAATATATATATATCTATGGCTTGAGCTCGTTGTTTTGTTTTTCTTTGTCTCAACCTACCTCTGGACATACCTTTTACAGTATTCTTGTCTCTTCATAGTACCTAGATTATCATTATTATTATCTTCAGATCTTCATGAAAATGATCATCCTCACGTATATATATTGGTCCTTGCAAGCTGCATGCTGATAATAATGTTCGGAAAATGCATGCAGATGCAACACGGAGGATATGAGTATATAAAGTTTAGGTAATATCTGAAGACTGAAACACTATCAGAAAAAAAAATTCTATAAAATTAACCTGGGAAATCATGGAGAGAAGGGGATAACACCAAGCATGCGCAGGCAGACATATGCAATGGTCGGCAAAATCAATCAGCGGGGGATTAACATCGCTGGAATCAGGCAATGAACTGTTGACGTGAGACAGTCAACATATATAGTGAGCAGCTTAATGGATCTGATTAGGATAAAAAAGTGCATTGTGTACCTGCGATCTCAGCCGGATTATTAGCAGATCGATCCAGCACGGTTTGCCAATACCGCCTGCTGCCACGCACGTAGGCATGTGACTACAGGAAGATGGCGGCGACTTTTCCCATGAATCTTGCACCGGTGTTGCAAAACCGATCGGAGGATTATCAGCATTAGTCGAATGGTCGGATTAATCGCAGCAGGTTGGCACGAAATTGCCAGAGGCTGCTCGATTACTTATTTACTTGCCCTAGCGAGATCGGGAAGGTCGACATAAAAATAGGAGTAACGCTTCATGCCGTCGCGCGGAAGGATAACGACTTCATCCAACGGCTTTAGAGAAATCAATCGCTTAATTGGATGGACAAAATTTGTTGACCTCTAGGATTAACGTGGAGCCTCGTTTGGTGCCTCCAATTAGTAAATATATAAGATATAAGATGTTATCTACCCATACTCAATCCTCTGCCCACTTGATCCTAATTTCATGTGTAGAGCTATTCGATTAACAAATGAGTTAATTGAGTAACTCAATGATTCATGAATCCTAGCCTAAGCTGAAGTGTAATAGATACTATTTAAGAATAATTGTGGTCACACTTATTCAGTAGTATTACCATTGCACTATTTTGTCTCATATGTGATTTACTCGCATGAGATGTTCCATACCAAATCAATGCCTACCTAGTTTTCGGTTCACATGTATTGAACTATTCAACTTACAAATGTGCAAATTGAGTACTTCAAGCACTCTTGAAACCTAGCCTAGTGCCTAAGTGGGATATATGCTATTTAAAGAATAAATGTTGTTACACTTATTCAAATAGTATTTCTGTTGCACTATCCCCACACCTATGTGATCCATTTCACATGAGCTATTCTGAAACTCTTTCCTACCTTGATAAAGTATACAGACTTCCTCAATTATATTTATACCTAATCTAAACCTCTCTCAAATCATATTGATCTCCCCCAACTAGCTCTCAAATTCATACATCACAGATCATGATCCTTTACCGTATCCTCCTTATCATAACATCTCAATAAAACTAAATTGTTGAACCAACCCCTTCTAAATTGTTTGATTTTGCTTGTATGAGTTGTTTATGTTATGCTATTTCTTGTGCTATAGTTTGTGCGAGGAGCTACGTGCTTAGTTGAGAGAAGTTGAAGGATCATATTCTTCAAAAAGGCAAGTGACACACATGTTCCCTACCCATTTTACTTATGCATTAGTATATTCACCTCTTGTAGTATGCATGATAGGTGTTTTACTCAACTGTTTTATCAAAGGCTTAGACCCTAGTAGTGTGTAGCAAATCCCTCAAACCCCGCCTGTTAGGATGCTAAATATTTTTGTTAATACTGATGCCATGCTAAGACCACTCGAAAAGTGTTTTGTGAAAAGTTAAGAACTTCAACTAAAATGAAACACCTGGGTGGATTGGTTTGATGAAGGTGGTGGTGTTGAGTGGCGACCTGGGGCTACACTTTGTGTAGTTGCTGCCTGGGCGTACACTTGTGGTTGGCCACCCAGGAACAAAGAGATGGCTATGTCTTCCATGCTTAGTGTACTTCCAGTGCAGCCTTATGACATTATGGGCTCTGTCTTGACTGATTAGATGTGGGAGTGTAACTTTGTGCAAGAAGTTGGTGGTAGAATAATTATAGGTTGGGAGCGGATCTTGCCAGTTAGTTGCCCTCTCCTCTAAAAGGTCTCGTTTCATTTTATGTATGGGCATAAAATGAATCGTAAGGTGAAAGTGCACAACCCTTGCAAGGTGTTTAAATCTAATCGATTAGCCGTGTCCTCGGTTATGGACAATTGAGTCTCTAGACATGGAATGTACGGAATAATCTCATCACCTCTTTTGAATGATTAAAAATTTGTTTAGAAACCCCTAGGTAGGAACTAAGGACCATACACTCCAAGGGGTGATGGTGCCTGAGGTTCCGACTTTGTCGAATTTCGCCCAGTGCCACATGCCTAGCTAGTATGTGGTTATTTGGGGGTTATCTCGACCCTTGAAAATTAAAACTTTGAAAGTAATACTTGAAAATGAACTATAGGATAAAACTGGCTTTATGCAAATCAGCCTGTGAGATCCACTAGCCAAATACTCATGTAGATAGGCTCCTCACAACAGCCACCAAATATGTGTCATTTGCCAGTACATCATTGTACTGACCCCTTTGGGGCTGCATATTCAACGTGCAGGTTTTATTTCGAGTAAGGAACCAGGATTAGGATCTCGAGCTTACATTCCAACACGTCTGCCTGTGGCACTTGATGAAGATGGAAGCTCACTGCATCTATGCTTTATGCTGTGTACTCATAAGGTAGAAGACCTATGTAACTGGATTTACGTTGTAATATGGATGCTATTGCAATGATTACTTATTTTGTACTGTGGTGCTATCTACTGATCCAGGGAATGGCACAGATACACAGGAGATTTGCCTTTAGTAAAAGGCGGGTCGTTACACGAAAACGGGTGGGAAACGGAGTCTGGTGGTTCCACACCACTAGGGGGCGCGGGCCCACTCCTGGCCGCGCCGTCCTGTGGTGAGACCACCCCGGAACTCGTTTCCGTCCCAGTTTCCTCATGTGACTTCGTTTTGATGTTTAATTTTCGCCTATATAACCCCCTAGATTGCCCGAGGTCTGTATATCATGTTCTCGTCGTGTTTTTGTTTTGATCTGTTTCTGTCCGGAGTTCACCTCAGTTTTAGAGGCATCATGGCTTCCGCAAGTAATAAGGAGAAGACACCTCCAGAAGATGATCACCAAGATCTCCAGTTGAAGGAAGAAGTTGAAAGTGAAGCCGAGGAAGAAGAGATGGAGGAAGACCAAACCTCCCGCCCAAGCACCTTGATTGCGAGCATTGGGGTGGTGACAAGACATGACAAGTTCAAGAAGAGTGCGCGTATAAAAACTGGAGGAGTTGTTCCATGTCACTCCTTAGCTCCAAGGACATGTTCTTCAGGCAACAACCCCTTCCATACTCTCATACATGAACATCAATTCCAAAGGATGCCTAAAGCAAAATTACCCTCTAGTTGGGATATAGATCATTCTAACCGTGCTGAGAAGAGAGTTCAAAAAGCGAAGACGGTTGGGGAAATAACTCCAAGAGTTGGGATTCACAGACCGACATGTTCATGAGCCGGATTGAGCACAATTCGGATATGATTCGTAATCTCACCTACAAGATTGATGAGTTTGAAGGAACTTATTGAGAAGCTTATTAAAGACTCGCCACCACCGCCGAAGGAGTAATTCGTCATTGGTATAGGCATCCCCTTGGTTATTCCAAGCTTGGGGGAGTGCCGCGGTATCACATCATTATCTTTTACCCATTTACTTTCAAGTAGAGTCATATCATGAATAGAGAAGTTATCTTATAGGATAGTTTACAGTGTGGAAGTATCCTCCTTTAGTTGGTTATCTATGTATCCCTTGGTGTGAGTTGCGGTTGAGAAAATATTAATTGAAGTTTATCATTTACTTTCCGCGCACTTTATCTTAGTTTGCAATCTTTCTTATAGATTAGTCTTGTTGATTAGTATTGGTATCACTTTCGGAGCATGAGTAAATCTAGTTGGTTTTGGCAAACTTAGCTTGGTCAGTAGCAACATTACCTTGAGGTTTGAGTATAAAAAGAAGGAAGTGTTTAGTAGATACAATCATTTCAGTTTTCCTTCATGATTGGCTTTAAAGCAATAGTATTCTCAAGTTAAAATCGTTTGTACTTCAAGGAAGTTTGCATGATTGTTCCTATCACATGTATGATTGCTTGTTTCATGCAACTCTTATGCTTGCTACCCAGCTGACGAGGGTATACTCGACAAATGTCCTAGATGAAGGACTTAGGATCGGGGAGATAGGACGTTGGATGAACTCGAAGGTAAATTCAGTCAAACAAGGTGGCTATGAAAGTAAACGTGGGTGTAGAACCTGGCTTGCTTTCAATCTGTCCCACACCGTCCCCTCCTGGCCCCTATATATAGATGGCCAGGTCTCAAGGATCGGGTGGGATCCGACACAGATTACAATATCGACATACGACATGAACTCATATTTCGACTAGTATTACAATTGGGCTTAGCCTAACGGGCCTCAGGGGTACTCAACTGACGGGCTCTATTATCCATACCCTTGTCAGTAGCCCCCGAGATTCTATTAGAATTGCAGATTCGGGTTGAATCTCAGATCTTCAATTCTTCGACTTGATCAATACTTGTCTTCTTCAAATCTTGAAATTTTCGACTTGGTCTTTCGACTTATCGTTTCGCTATGATATATCGCAAGGAGTTTTGATGAACAAGCCTGACAACTCTGACGGATCAAGAGGCCAGTTAACTGCCAAAATAGATACTTGTCACCTACTTCAAATTCAATCCCCTTGGACTTGAATTCGGGAAACCGGTCAAAACCCATTCTTTTGCCGCATTTAGGACTTACAAAAAATGAATCCGAGTGGTTCTCAGGGTACCCAGTGCATCCACCAGGATTTTTCTTCGCGTCGTAGACACAGATACATACCAGCAGAGCGCATCCATGTGCGTATACCGGGCCACACATGACGGATCCTGGGGTCTTACCTTCGTGATATATTTCAATCACGACATTCAAGTTTTGTCGCGATGATGCAACTCGAGAATCATATGTCGCAGCCTTGTTTGACTGTTCTAACATGTCAAATATTCGGGTTATTCCACCTTAATTGAAAAAACTCCCTCCCGATGGTAGTAGTGATATCTTCAAAGTCTCTTTTGCATCCTTTCCTCCATTGTTCATTATAAAACATCGTCGGGTGCGCGCCCAGCGCTCCCGATGGGAGTAGCCCCCGAGGCTATAGTCGAAAATAACTTTTTTCAAATATAGGCTCAAAGACAGTGTGCCTTCTTTTATGTCATGAGATCATAACGTGACTCATAATATCGTCGGGTGCGCGCCCATCGCTCCCGATGGTAGTAGCCCCCGAGGCTATAGCCGAATATTTTCGGGTATAGACTCAAAGAATGATTTCTTCTTTACCGGACTCAATTTTTCGTCGGCTTCCTTGATCTTCCCTTATATAAATTTGCCTTATCGAACCACCTTTGGAATGTTCATCTTACTAGTGTCCACTGCTATCATAGTCTTCACTTCTCGTTACCCGCACATTTGTGACGTCACTAATACAATTAATCTATTTGTAATTATCTCTTGATTTTGACCGTTACCCATGGGCAGTGCGGTAATTTTGCAATTTCTCTGCCCGTTAGTGGGCTACCGTTTCCGCTCCTTGCGCCACATCTCAGCCCACGTTCCGTTACCTGGAAGCTATATAAGGGAAGAGTGGGAAAAATCACTGTTTACCAGTTCATTGCTTCCGCCGCCGCCGCCATTGTTGCAATCTTTGCGCACCTCTGATCTCCTGCATAGCCCCCGTGCGCAAATCGTAGATGCGTGTGAAGCATCTGGCGCAAAAGAACAAGATGACCAAGGGGAAATCTGAAACGCCGCGACCAGCTGGGTGCCTTCTATTCTCACGCAGAAGGATCTGAACAAGGCCCGAGCTGATGGCCTCATCTCCGATGATGATCAGGTCATCTTCCCGAGCACCGAACGGATCCCCAAGCCCAGAGATGGCTTTCGAGTGATGTTTTTCACCTTTCTTTTGCGTGGTCTTTCCCTTCCTGCCCACGAGTTCCTTCGTGGGCTTCTTTTCGTTTATGGTGTGCAGCTTCATCAGCTCACACCAAATTCCATTCTGCATATTGCTTGCTTCATAACTCTTTGCGAGTCGTTTCTGGGGATCGATCCCCACTTTCTTTTTTGGAGATCCCTCTTTCGGCTCCGCCCCAGTGTCTCATTATAGAAGAAACCCGAACTGGGTGGAGCTTGCATCTCTGTCCGTGCTGAATCGCAGTACTTGGAATTTTCCATGGCTGCCTCGGTACAAGGTTTAAGGACGAAGTGGTTTTACATCAAAGACCACAAGATTTCTGCCTCCGACAAATACGGCATTGCTCCATTTGATGCCTCCCAAGAATTGAAGAAATTGGCCTCGTGGGATTCGCCTCCCACGGAAGCTGAGATGGAGGAGATCAAGCCACTCCTAGCCCGCATCCAGGAGCTGAAGGGTGGTAGAGGAGGTGCACTTTTGGGTACTCAACTCATGGCGTTTTTCCTGCAATGTCGAGTTCAACCCCTGCAGCATCGTCTCTCCAAGTTATGGACTTTTTCTGGCTTGGAGGATCCTTCTCGAGTATTCGAAGATCTTATGGAGAAGAAGCATCTCGACAAGCGTGTGAGAGCTCTTACTACTCTCACCAAGGATCATGAAGTTGCGGATTTAGCCGCTAGGCACTTTGACTCCGAGCATCCCTTGCCTGCGGTATGTGTTACTGTCTTTACTTGTCTTGTTTTTCTCTTATCATTGTTTGCCTTGTAACTTTCGAGTTGTTTTTCTTTTCAGGATCATCGACTTCTTGTTTCTCGCCCTCCTCTCCCAGAGGGAGGGGCCATTCCACATGTGCCTGTTTCCGCGGCCTCCGAAGCCCCCGAGGCTGAGGACAGCCAAGATGGAGACGAAGGCGAAGATTCGCTGGAAAAGACCAGCTCAACGACGTCACCTCCTCCTGCGCTTTCTGAAGATCTTAGCGTTGACAAGAAAAGGAAGCGTGTCGAAGAGTTTGCTTCCTCGAGTGCCTCCGCTCATAGAACTATGGCCGGGGAAACCTTCGCGCCAGAGGATGACGGAGAGCTCTTCGATATCATGGACTCGTGAGTGTCCTTCTGCTTGTTTTCATATACTATCTTTTTCCTGTCGACTTCGATAGATGACTTTATCTTTTGCTCCTTTTCTTAGTGACGAGGAGAACCCAAAGAGATTTGCTGCTACCGCCCCTATCACTGATACTCCTGTTGTCGACGAGCCACCGTCACAAGAGGTCGATCCAGCAGCGAAATCTCCAAAAGCTTCAAAGAAGACTATGAAGAAGGTAGTCACTGTTCGTAGTTCTAAGCGCTTGAAGAAATCGTCCGACGCCGGTGCTACTCTTGAGGCCCATCAGTCCACAAGCTCCTCCGATGATGTGCGTGATCATACTGGTATATTTACTTCTACTTTTGCATGTTGATACTCACGTCCTATTTTCTGGACAGAACTTGATGAAGAAATTTGTCGCCTTGGGCAATGAATGTGTCGAGTACCTGAAAGCTGCTAAGGCCTCCGAGGGTAAATTTCTTTTCCTATATTAGCTTGTCTTGTATGCCTTTCTTTGCTTCTTTGCTTGACTTTTCTTTCCTCTTTGATGAACTGCAGATGCTCTAGCAATGGTCAATGCTCGCATTTCATCGCTGGAAGCTGAACTCGAAGCTTCCAGGAAAGCTTTTGATGCCGCCACTGCTGCCAAGGTCAATGCTGAAAAGTCTACTAAATCAGCACTGGCTAAGGCGAAGAAAGCAGAAAAAGCCCTGACTGATGCTAACAAGGAGCACCTCCAGCGGGAATAGGCTATGGCTGAGCGGCTGAACAAGATGTCTGCTGCTGCTGGAGGTACATATTATACCTTTCTTTCCTTTTGTTGATTTGCTTACTCTCTTATGCTTGCTGATGTATTCCTTGTCTGCTATTTTTTGTTTCCTTGGTTTTGCAGGATATACTGAATTGTCTGCGTCGACTTTGTAACCAGACAACGATCCTCTCTTGGTCGCGGTTAGCTTGCTGGAAGCAAACTGGATATCTATCTAGGAGATCTTCGAGTTGGTTAACCGCGTGCTTACGCGGATTTTTGTCAGGTTGTGGCCCAAGCAAAAGGCGGAGGTGCCAGATTTGAAGAACCTTGCCAAGGCCTTCGACACCCCTGACGATCCCATACTTGCTATGGAGGGCCTCTCCTTGAAGCGAGGTGCTGAGGGGGCCATTGTGTTTTTATATACACATGGTGAGGAGGTTAACTGGGAGAAGGTGAGCTCTTCCCACCGCCGTCCCCGTTAGGAGCTGAAGGCTTTCTTTGAGAAGGCGAAAAAGTATGCGCTAGGCATCGTGTCGATGATTTCTCCCTTGGCGGCCTCCGCGACCGGTACTTTGCAAAATGTCGTGTTCGGTTTAGATTCTGAGATGCTTCTCTTCTCTTTTCTTTTGGCTTCTAGCCTATGCGTGCTGGTGGATCATCGGGTCGCGATCAGGCTCCATCTCCTGCCAATGTTTTCGACTCCGGAGCTTCGTCGCCTTCTCGTCCTTCTTGCCGATGTGCTGAGTATTCCTCAAGGATTTCAGACCTTGAGAGCCGCTTGTCTTTGGCAAAGCGCCAAGCGCAGATGGCTATGGATAAAGCCAGCAAATCTTGCAGTTTTATGAAGCAGATATCCATACTCGAGGATAAGGTGTCGGGTCTGACGGCTAGAGTTGTACATGTGGAGGAGTGTGACTCCTTTCTCGTTGGTATTGTCGAATCTGCTTGCGAGTTACTACGATGTAAGTTTTCCTGCCACTTTCCTCTTTTTCTTTTCTACTCCCATGCTACTGGCCAATGACTTTTATTGTTGTAGGTACTTGCTTGGACTTTGTTGGTGAAACTCGCCGTATTTCTGAATGGATCGTGGCTCTTGAGAGATCATCAGAGGGAGTCGAAAGTTTTTGGTCTGATCCCCGGCACCGTAGTGCTATTGTGCTTCTCCAAGATCGTGCTCAGCACATTGGAGAAGCAGTTGATGGTTGTCAAAGATCTCTGACTACCATGCACTCCGTGATGCTTCCTCGTAACCCTCTTCCTGGAACTTTTCCGCAGCTGCTTGCTGCTTTTAGATCTACTCAGTGAATTCATCATCTGATAGAACTTAATTTAGTGGCCGGAGCCAATTTTGCACTTGGTTGGACACGTAAGTGGCACCCGAGGCTTAATTTTATTTCCATGTCACTAGCCTTGCCTTCAAAGGGAGCTCAGCTGCGAGTTCATATGGATACCACCCTTCAACCAGCGAGGAGGCTCATAGCTAGGTTGCTTCAGGAGGATGCCGCGTTTTTCCGTGAGCATCACTATTTAGATCCTTTGGGCGTAGATGATTCTGATCAGCCACTGATGTGATGCTTGTATGTATTTTTGTGTGTATAATGCGAGAGTTTTTGTTTTCCAACTTTTTGTGTCAAAAATGTTATCCTCAGAGCATTCTACTTTGTGTGTGTATTGGTGCACTTGCCGCAGCTTTTGAAGACACGTAAACTCAAATAAGAGGAACTTTTGTCTTTTATTTATGCATATAATGTAAGATACATGGGATGACCCAAGAGATCCGGCCAATGACCTATGTTCTGGATCTAGAGGGCATTGCCCTGGAATAACTCATGGCTTTTACAGCCTTATTTTCCTACTCTACTTAATTGTTTGTCTTGTCGCCTATGCCGCTTGAATCTTCTCTTCTTCTCCTGTAGGCTTCTCTTGTTCTGGTAGCTATACCCGAGGTTTCTTTACTTCTGGTTTCTTGGGGTTTCCTTCGAGTTGCTGCATGACTCCTGTAGTCGTGCTTTTTGTTTTGTAGTTAGGTTCCCCGTAGCTTGCCATCATGCCAAAGTTTTGGGCCATCTTTTGAAATTCCTTGTCGCAGAGATCTGATAACTCGAAGCTTCCTTTGACTGTAATAATTCCTTTGGGTCCTGGCATTTTTAGTACCAGGTAAGTGTAATGAGGTACTACCATGAGTCGCGAAAACGCGGGTCGCCCGAGGATCGCATGATATTGTGATGGCCAGTCCATGACTTCGAAGTCGAGTTTCTCCCTTCTCCTGTAGGCTTCTCTTGTTCTGGTAGCTATACCCGAGGTTTCTTTACTTCTAGTTCCTTGGGGTTTCCTTCGAGTTGCTGCATGACTCCTGTAGTCGTGCTTTTTGTTTTGTAGTTAGGTTCCGAAGCACTCCGTGATGCTTCTGTAGTTTTGTTGATTTCCGAAGCAGACGTTGAGTGCTATTTGACCAAGTGGATAATTAGCACTCCCTGGAACTATTCCCTGAAAGGAGCAATCGGTTGGTTTCAGGAACTCCAATGAAATGTGCATTGCCCATAGAGTTTTTGCGTAGATTAAGTTTATCCCACTTCCTGCATCCATAAATATTCTGTCGACATCATACGTCCCTATTTGAGCTTTGAGTACCAAGGGCGCATTTCCTGGCCGAGGTACTGTTATTGGATGATCGTCTCTGCTGAATTCTATGGGTTGCTCTGACCAATGCAGATATTCCGTTGTTGCTGGAGGTGAAGTTATTGCGAGGTTAACTTGTCGAGTTATGCTTTTCTCCTCTTTGTTCGACTTGGGCACTGGCTGTATCATTGCTGTAATGTGCCCTTTAGATGGAACATATCCTTCATCGTCGTCGCGTCCCTGTTTTGATTGATCTTGGCCCTTGGGAGCTCCACTGTTTCCTTGTTGGGTTGCAGGTGCGTTGCTTGTGTTTCCTTCGTATCCCTGCCATTTTGGCTCGGCTTGCTTGCTGAGTGCTGCTTCTTGTAATTTCAAGAACGTAGTGCAATCTTTCATTGCGTGTCTGGATACTCGTTTCCCATCGCCAAACGCGGAGTGAATATGACATGGTCCGTTGAGCATATCTTCTGGTGATGGGTTGTACTCTCTGGATTCCCTTGGCTGAAACTTTTTGTAGTCTTCTTTGCCATAGCTACGGTATCCCAAACTTTTACGATCGTTGCCTTGTGATGTCTACGCACGCGTCTGTTCTTGTAGACAGTGTTGGGCCTCCAAGTGCAGAGGTTTGTAGAGCAGCAGCAAGTTTACCTTAAGTGGATCACCCAAGGTTTATCAAACTCAGGGAGGAAGAGGTCAAAGATATCCCTCTTAAGCAACCCTGCAATTACGATATAGAAAGTCTCTTGTGTCCCCAACACACCCAATACACTTGTCAGATATATAGGTGCACCAGTTCGGCGAAGAGATAGTGAAATACAAGTAGTAGTGGTGATTATAAGTAGTAAATGTGATCTGAAATAAAAATGGCAGCAAGCAAACATGTAACAAAACAGGAAGTAAACGGTGTGCAAAGCTTGGAATCAAGGCCTAGGGATCATACTTTCACTAGTGGACACATTCTCAACAAATATAACATAATTGAACCAATAGTTACTATCATCAATATGTAACTCAAAACAATTCTCCAATGGAAAACGAACACTAATCATGCGTAGGGCTACGAAGCACTCCTCAAAGTCCGTATGAACCCAAACTAGATTGTCCCACACTATCACCATGAACGCACTAGATGGTTCCAACAAACACCAACATTTCATAGAGACATTAACCAAAAAGATACACATGATGCACACACTAGTCACCTTTACACCATGATACGAGGTATCTCTGGAGAGTATAATAATTAAGCATAGGAGTAGCATAATATCTGAATAATAACATCTACCAAGTCAACTAGATACAAAGCTCACGATCACATAAAGATCACATCATGGGAGAGAGAGGTGAACCACATAGCTACCGGTAGAGCCCTCAGCCCCGGGGGAGAACTACTCCCTCCTCATCATCGGAGGCAGCAACGGCGATGGAGATGGCGGTGAGGTAGATGGAGACGGTGGAGACGGCGATGGAGACCAATGGAGATGGCTCCGGGGGCACTTCCCTGTCCCGGCAGGGTGCCGGAACAGAGACTTCTGTCCCCCAAAATTTGTCAGCGGCGGCGGCGGAGCTGCGGAACTCTTTCTGGAAAATTTGCCGACTCCCCTAGGGTTTTCCGTCCCGAGGCTTTATATAGGCGAAGGGGCGTCGTCAGGGGGCTGCCAGGGCACCCTCACACGTAGGGGGCGCAGCTAGGGGCCAGGGCGCGCCGCCCTATTGTGTGGGGCCCTCGTGGCCCCACTCCGTCTCCTCTTCGATTCTTTGGAAGCTTCGGTGAATTTCTGGACGTTCGGCTTTTGTTTCGTCCAATTCCAAGAATATTTCCTGTGTAACTTTTCTGAAATACAAAAATAGCAGAAAACAGGGAACTGGCACTGTGGCATCTTGTCAATAGGTTAGTTCCGGAAATCACATAAAAACGCCACGAAGTGTAACGAAACACAAGGCAAATGGTGTAAAAACAAGCATGGAGCATCAAAAATTATAGATACGTTCGAGACGTATCAGCATCCCCAAGCTTAACTCCTGCTCGTCCTCGAGTAGGTAAGTGATAACAAAAAAATAATTTTTGAGGTGACATGCACCATCACAACTTTGATCATATAGGTAAAGCATTGAGTGCTGAGATCAAAGAATTTAAAACATGGGCATGAAAGACATATTCTTGATAATAGAAACTTGGCAACCATGTTATAACATGAAAAAGAACACAAACAAAAGATCATGAATAATGAAACAATGAAAGTCAAATGTGTGTTCAAATCATATGGAAAAACATAGTAAATGGTTTTCAGCTTGTCCCTCATGGAATAGCAAAACATAAAGGGATTTCTATTTTCGTGCCCTCGGGTCCTTAGTTGTACTCAGTTTTCCCCAGCTCCTTAGTTTTTCCTCAGTTTTGTCCAAGCCCTTGTCTGAAACCCTAACAAGTGCTGGAACGGCCGGTTGCCCGACGGGTCAACACCTTTGACCGTTATCTGCTGACTAGTGGGGCCACGTAGAGCCCGCAAAGACACGTCAGAGCATCCATCTTTGTTTGACCGTAAGCATCGCCGTATCCCTGACCAAAACGCGGACGAGTGGGGCTTCGGTATATCGAATGACAAGTGGGGCCATGACGCTGATACAAGGGGCAATACACTGGTAGGATTAGATTTTTAAACGGAGCTCTACAGCGATGGCACGGAGGAGGTGGCCTACGGGGTGCTGAGATGAGATCGACGTCCACAAAGAACTGCATGAGGCGAGACCAGACGCATTAGATAGATATGAAGTAGACGCGTTTAACCATGCAAAGAAGAGAAGAAATGGTCGAGGACATCGACGACGACCTCAACACTTTGACTAACAGTGTCGGACACGAACGCGAGCAATGTAGATAAAACTAGTGTCTCTCCTTTCTGGCGTGTATAGATGGGTGCTAGGGGAGTGTGGTGGCGAAGGGAAAGACCTCGCGGTGGTCTGTGGCGTCCAGCATAGCGGGGCGGCGTGGCCGTGCCCACAGCGGCGTGCATGTTCGGCATTGGCATCAGCATGTACGTTCGTCATTGGCCTCGGCGGTATCTCTGGTGTGTCAGTGATCGAATAAGGGGACGGGATTGAGGGTGCATCCCGACGGTGACCTAGCAGTGGCGGCGAGCATGCATAGCCGTTCTGACCATGCCGATATCGGCATCGGCATCGTTTGGAGGCTGTGGTGCTCGAATCATGGTGGAATTTGCGATTCCCTATTATTTTTACATGCATAATATATAGAAAATAGCTGTAACATCCCAAGATTTTGTCAAATTTTGGGAAATTTTTTGCTTTTGTATTGCTTGAAATGATTGAAATTTCACAGGGATTTAAAAACTTTTAAGTCTATTTGAAAGTTTTATTAGAAAATGTTTTAAACTTTCTACTTTATCCTTGAAGACCCTTTTGAGAAAAGAATCAATTATCAAAATACTTCTTTTCCATCCTTTATTCAAACCTATGCAAGTTTGCTTGCAAAGGAGTGAACTCCCAAGGGTATTAAATTTAGTGAGGATTCTATTTCAAGAAAACTAAGTTTGGAAGATATTTTCAAACATTATTTTATAAAGAATTATTTCTTATTTTTCAAAAGGATTTATTTTCAAATCCCAAATAACTTTATGCAAGCAAAACCTTTGGCCCCAAATCCAAAATTCTATTAAAAATCTCGTTTTGATTTTGAAAACTTGTTTTCCTACTGACTTAAAACCTTGCAGTGATTTCTGTAAAATCTCTGAAAGTGGTTTAAATTGTTTTGGAGCATTTTTGCAAAATCTGTGAAAGAGTTAAGAAAACAGAAAAGAAAAGAAGTAAAGAAGAGAAAAATATGAAAACGGACCCTGGGGAGCCTTTCGGCCCAACTCCAGAAGCCAGCCACGGCCCAGCATCGCCCCGCCCCGAACCGGTACCCTCTGCCCTCTCTCCCCTCGCTGCCATGTGGGCCCCGCGTGTCATCTCCCTCCTCCCGCAATCTTCTCCCTCTCTCTCTCCGTTTCTGGAAACGGTCGCCGGAGTAACACCCCGCTGATTTCTCCCGAGTAATGGCCATCAAGACCGCGCCTATAAGTACCCCGCACCCTCCTCTCACTCCTCTCCCCTCCTCTCCTCGAACCGGGCCGCCAGGCTGCTCAAATCCCTCGTCGGAGGTCCGCACCTCTGCAGGTATCTCCGGTCGAATTCGACCATTGCCAGTGAGCCCTGCCCTCTCTCTTCTCTCCTATCATCCTCCCCTACTCTGGCGCACCTCTTGACGCCCACGGACTGAACCATTACGCAGGAAACCGAGCTCTGCAGTACAAACCGAAGCTCATCGCCGCCCCGCGCACCTCCAGTCACCCTCTGCTTCCTCCCCTGGAAAAGATCGAGGCCGCCGTGGTCACCATCGGTTTCCTCTCATCGCGGGGAACGTCATCATCAACTTCATCTCCTCCGGGAACACCTGCAACGTCGCCGGCGTCCGCCTCTGGCCGCGTCTCCGGTAACCTCGCCGGAAACCCTAGCCCACGGTGAGCTCTCCCTCTCTCCCTCTGTGATCCGTTAGATCCAGATCCTGTGGCTAGGATAGAATAACTTAAACCGAACCGGTATTAGATCTGAGCCATTCAGATTAGTTTGATCCAACGGCCCACAACCTTGATCCACCCGAAACGGTACCAGCCAATCAGATCACGCCAAGTGTCAGCCTCTGGTTTAAACCGGTTTCAAATTAGAAACTTTGAATCAGATTCCAGCTCAATCTTGCAAAATTTATATCTTTTGATCTGTAGGTCCAAAAATAGCAAATAATATATCATTGGAATCCTTGGAACCTATAGAATACAGTAGTACAATAAAATCTTATATTTTATGGGTTCAACTTGAAACCATTTTCGAATTGGGACTGAACCTCCTGTTAGTTTGTTTATTTCATATCTTTTGAACCAAGAGTCCAAAATTTACAAATTTGTAGTCTCTGGACTCCTTAGAACTTGTAGAACACTATAGGATCAAGAAAATCCAAACTTGATACGTGCACACACTTTGTGCATTCAAATCTTCTCAAATCACTATTTTGGCCATATCTTGAGTTCTAAAATTTATTTTAGAATGAATTCACTTGCAGTGACCATATTTTGCTGCAAGCTACCCAGTAGTATCACTCCCATATCTGATCGAAATGCTTCCCTATTATTCAAATTCTAATATGAGGATTTGAGTAAATTCTACTACAAGGACAAAACTATTTCCCTTAGCCCTATCCCTATCTGCTTTAGTAAATCCTATATTTCATGCCTAGTCATCGATGTTATCTGAACAGCATCTTGATCAAGATCATATCTACTTAGACCTATCTTGCTAAGTACCCACTTATTCAAATCACAAAAGTGTTATTTGAGTAAAGTGTCACTACAACAGGAACCCCCCTTTAGCAACGCATCAATGAGTTGCCGAATGTTCATATAACCGTTGGTAATGTCAACACCAACGGATTTGCTATGCGTTGCCGTAGGTGGCGTTGCAAGGGTCAACTACAACGCATATACATGCGCTGGTAATTGATATGAAGAAGCGTTGTAAGATAGCAACACATATAGTTATAGCCTAACAACACTTCATATGCGTTGGTGGTTGTCGTACGTGAATGAATTTGAATGGACACGAAATTGTAAAATCTTAGAAGAGATGCTTGATAGCTCGAACGCTCAATAGTAGTTTATATATATTGCCAACAACAATTAATTATTCAATTTTCAGAGCACAGGAGATACAATGTAGTATACAGAAAGACCTCATATTGAATCAACTATGTAGCTTTACATGATTAAATGAATACAAGTTTTGTATATCTAAGAAAAGACACACTGAAATATAGTCTACGACTATGTTTGTAGGATCACCATTCTTGAAACTTGCTCTCACATCTGAGCCATGCATCATCCACTTATTTCCCAATCTAAACAAAACACCAAGTTGAGATAAGCAATTTACCATTAGTGAGACAGAAAAACAAATAGTGCAATTTAAAATAGCTGGAAACATACCAAGTTTGAAGGCCATGAGATATTTAATCTTCATGCATGACCACTTCTCAGAACACAAAAGGACGTTCATTCTTATCTTCATTGAACATCAAGGTCAAAGCAACAAGAAATCCGAGAACACTTCTAGTCATATATACATTATCTTTTATTGTAGCAGATTTTCCTTGTCCTCTTTTTTACAGATCCAGTTAATCTTCCCAGGCTTCCACACTCGTTGAGGAGATCTTACACATGAGTGCAATCCAACTTGCACCAAGTAGCTTAATGTCTTCGATCTTTTGACTAAACCTGGTGTTGTTCACAAGTAAAGATCAAATTAATATAGCAAATAGTATAAAAGATATAGCTTAGTAATTGCCTAAGCACTTTCTTTTCACTACACCCGTTACAGACTTATAGTTCACTGAGTAAAAGACTTGAAAGAATATAGCTCATAGAACAAACTATGTAGTTTAATAATTGGCTAAGGATTTATGTGATGTGCTGACTCAATGTGCATCGAGAATATTGACTCACACAAAGTAGCTTAGTAATATACTATAACTAATAAAGGATGTACGGTGGCACCTTAAAGAAGCATTTTGTTTTCTTATGAATTGTGCATCCTTCTGGTTCTAGAAATAACCTCGAGTCTACACATAACAGATAAATACAATGGTTTTAATCTCAGTATTACCATCTTAAATAAATTATAGTAATTCACATGTTACTATATCAAAATGTAGCAACATACTCCTGTACAATAGTCACTGTGAGATGTCTAGGGTGCAATTTAAATATACTTCCGTCAATAACAATATGAGCACAAAGGCACCATGCTCTAACACACACTCTGATTACTTTTCGATTTCTTCCGTCAACTCATAGTTTGCTACTCCTTCTAATTACAACGCAGGAGTACTGAAGATTCACCTCTCGTCTACATAAACAAAGAAACTGCAGAAGCGCACACACAAGAAACCAACATAAATTTCAGAATCGGTAAGTAGACTTGCACGTAAAGCTTACTAGATGTACTCAGAAAACCACCATAAGTTAAATAATTTGAAACCTTACTACTTCTTGGACCAGGAAAGGTTTTGCAGCACAATTGCTCAGGCCAAAAAGCAGGCCATGACGTTGCAACATTGACATCAAATAAATAACTCAGGTCTGCAACATAAATTTGCATTGTATAGATCTAAATTAGAGGACCAGTAGATGAAAGATAAGCCGAATAGTACTAATATTTAGTTATTGTTTGAAACGAATTACATTGACATATCTATCAATCAAAAAATTGATTAATGAACCCATGAGAAAGGTGGAACTTCAAACGTATACTGCATTACTGCTCAACATCGAACGAGCCCCCAAAGTGTCGATATTATTGAGAAAAATGGGGCTGTCACCTGCTGCTTCTGCAGGGCAACACTAGATGAAGGCGATGGTTGATTGGATCCATTGAATCTCACCTGGGAAAGAGTGGACATAGTTAAGGAACGACCAACGGCTGGCCAAATGATTGAGGGATCCGGTAAAAACTGAAAAACCTGAATACTAGGCAAGGATGGGAGCAGAACCGGCGATGCAGTAGCAGATCCGGCGATGTAGTAGCAGATCCATCCCTGGTCGATGATGCAGTGCTCTCCAGTCGTGATCTCCTAGTTGGCGACGCAGGGATGGCAACCCCTTAACACCGCGAATCAGGAGCACCATCCTTGAACTGGTCCGAACGCGGAGCATCTGGATCGGATCTAGGACGCCGTTCTCGAACTAGTGCGAGTGCCGATGATCTCGACCCAAGAGTGACGTTCTTGAACTGGTGCTGGTGCGGACGATGGAAGGAAGGTACGGGAGGAAACTGGCCTGGCATGATCTCGTAAATGCGGGTGCCGGCGGGTCTGTACTGGTAGGGATTAATTAGCAGATAGGAGAAGTGGAGGTAGTAAGGAAGTTAGACGTGGGAAGTGGGGACCTAGCAGCGCATAGTTATTTCGTTGCAGGATATCCGTAGCTATATGTGGGTTCCTGGTGTAGTGTGTGGATACCTCCAATCTTAGTTTCTACCTTGCTACTATGGTATTGACCAAATCAACATCATAGTACTTAACCAAACCCTATTTACTCATCAGGAGCCTTAAGCCATGTTTCACACATCACCTATACCTATCCTTTACCTATAATTATTTATTCATGTCTACTCAACCTTAGCCTTGCATAGAATTATTCAATTAACGAATGAGTTAATTGAGTAGCTCAATGCCTCATATTTCCTAGCCCAATGTCTAAGTGTAATACATATACTATTTAAGAATAATTGTTGTTACACTTATTCCATAGTATTGCTATTGCAATATTTTGTCTCTTATGTGAGTTACCCGCATAAGATAATCCAAGATCCAATATGCTTTGATAAAGCATAAAGATTTTCACTCATTATACCTTATCTAATTCATACATATTCAAACAGCAAATGAGCTACTTGAGTAGAATATGAATTCATCTCAAACCAAGATCTTATTAATGTGGAGTTGTTATAACCCGTACCATAGTATGTGTTATACGCCATGTTGATCAATGAACCAATTGAGCCATGTCCCCAAATATCAACCATTCATACCAAATCCAAAACCCACTTAGTATTGTTTACATGTATTGAACTATTCAACTTGCAAATGTGCCATTTGATCAGTTCAAGCATTCTTAAATTTTTTTTCCAGACCCTTTCCCCCTCAAATCATACTGATCCTCCCCAACTAAGCCCTCAAACTCATAAACCATGATCCCTTACCATGCCCTCCAAATCACACCATCTCAATAAAACTAAATGGTCAAACAAATACCTTGTTTGCTTAAATTGCTTGTTTGTGGTTGTTTGGAGTGTTTATGTTGTGATCCTTTTATACCATAGTTGGTGCGGAGGACTACACGCTTAGTAGAGGGAAGGGAAGCGTCTTGTTCTTCAGAAAGGCAAGTGACACACATGTCCCTTTACCCATTTTACTTATGCATTAGTATATTCACCTCTTGTAGTATGCATGATAGGTGATTTACTCAACTGTTTTATCAAATGCTTAGAACCTAGTAGTGTGTAGCAATCCCTCAAACCCCACCTGTTAGGATGCTAAATACTTTGAAAAATATTGATGCCTTGCTAAGATCACTTGAAAAGTGTTTTGGTGAACAAGTTAAGAACTTCAACTAAAAAGAAACACCTGGGTGGATTGGTTTGATAAGATGAGGCGAGGTAGGTGGGTTCTGGGACGCATGCCTTGTAAGAGGATGTGGGAACAGAATACCGCTCGGGATGGCCACCCATGAACAAAGAGATGGCTATGTCTTCCATGCTTAGTGTACTTCCAGTGCAGCCTTATGACATTATGGGCTCTGTCTTGACTGATTAGATGTGGGAGTGCAACTTGTGTGCAAGAAGATCTTGTAATAAATCGACGATCTTGTAATGGTTAGTCATGCCACCTAGTGGAATGACCCCTTGAACCCTGTTTTCCTAAAACTTGTAGTTGACTTGTTGTGCTTGAGGATCTCTGTTTGATGTGATCATCTATGCTTTTAAATATTGGTTGCAATGCTTGTTGTATTTTCTCTTAACCTGCTGTGTTTGGGTAGGATCTTCCTTAGATCTTTTCTGTCTAACCCTCATCTATGCTAAAGCCTAATCCTATCCAAAACCCAAACAGATGCATCCACAACGTCAGAACAGTCCCAACAACCCTCAGTTGGAGAAAGCAATGCAACAGTTAGTTGAAGCTCACACAGGAATGATGCGAGTGATGACACAGAATATGGCTAATCGCGATAGCAAGGAGCTACCCCCAGGGGTGCAGCAAATACTAAATGATCATTCGCGAATAGTGCAAATGATGTTCGGGATGGTGGCTAGTACCAATAATAGCCTACCACAAGAGGAGCATAGTGGAAAGCTAGCACAAGTTGATGCGGAGATGACACAGCAAGCCTGTAAGAGATGTGGAGAAATAGGACACACCTCTAAGGACTGCCATGGAGAGTGTCCCCACCATGATGCAAGTCACCCAGTTGAGGAATGTCCCATGAGCAAAGTTACTTGTTTTCTATGTGAAGGAACAAATCATGTTCCGGCCAAATGCAAGATTTATTCCACAGTGCAACGAATAAACCAACAAGCCAAGGATAGAATGAGCCAACTGCCAGAAAGGACCCCTGAAGATGGAGGACTTAAAAGAAAGATGGAAGATAAAGACATGGAGATAGCACTTAACCATACTACTAAGTGCTGCTACTCATGTGAAGAAGAAGGACACTTGTCTAGGAATTGCCTGAAGAAGAGGGAATGTTTCTCCCCGACTGTAGTGGAATATGAAGAAAATGAAGTGAGAGATCTTCTAGCCCTAGAAAGACCAAAAAGGAAGAAGGACAACAGCAAGATAACGTGCTTCAAATGCAAGGAGCTAGGACATTATGCGAGCCAATGCCCAGAACTGCATCGGGAGGTAAACATGCGAGATAACATGAAAAGAGACATCCAAATGATCACCTGTTTCAAATGCAAACAAAAGGGACACTACTCGTATAACTGTTCAGAGAATGGAACTCCAAGACCTCAGTAACATGGAACGACTGAAGGATGCTACAATTTACCAGGAGGAAACCCAACAAGATGTAGCCAATTTGGAAGAGCTTGTATGCCATTACTACCTTGCTAATAAATATTGTAAGGACTTGTAAGAGCCAAGGACGACCTGGTTAAATAAATTATATTTCTCAATGAGATGGCAAGCAGAATGAATTGTAACTCCAGAGCTAACGCCATACGACAAGTTTGCGCAAAACCTTAGATAAGGAACGATAGATTTGTTTTAAAAATTTAGATTTGAATCACAGGTTCTCATTTCAAGAAAATTTTGGCAAAACCAGTGAGGTTGACCAAGAGTTAGAATGCGAGGTTTGCAAGCCATGTATGAAGTAATGATTTGGGTGCAGGATGGATTGATCACCATTCCTACTACTCTTATTATTCGCTCTCATAATGTTGGTTTTACACACCTAGAAAGAGAGACACCTACATGAGGGACGACGTCTTTAAACCATGACCTTAGGAGGATAGATATGTTACACCCTTCGTAGTATGCCAGTGTGGCCAAAACGTAAGGATACGGTGAGGAACGACCACACGTTTCCAAAGCATTTTCTCAGTGGACCATGAATGCCTAGACGATTCATTTTCGACTTCAATTCCCGACTTTTCGTTTCGACTCCCCGGTCTGTTCGACTACCCCTGAGCCTATAAAAGAGGACTCTCCCCTCTCCCTAGAGTCACAACAGAGACTGCCACCACCAACCATGAGAATCCCACCTGATTCCACAGCCCAGCGCCACCGAAGTCTACCTCATCCCGATCTGCGACGCTGTGAGACAACTCTCCAAATTCATGGAACCCTGTTCCTCCCCATGAGAGCTTCGTTAGATCCCTTTTCCCTGAGGAAGAGTTCATCTTCGAGAAATGATCAAGTTGTTCAGCGCCTTTCGACAACTATGAAGACGGTTGCTAAAGGAATTCTTAAGGACCATCTGGTACCTGTGGCAAGTAGCACGACTTGCTCCGGTAACTTGAGTGGGTTCAACAATGCTGGTTATAAGGCGACCTTCCGTCCCTTAAAGGTGCTAGTACCTTTTACAGAGTCCACCTTGTTTACCCCTATGAAATGCTTGAGAAGACTACAGAGAGATGCCATCCTAATTCCTTGGGATGTGTGGTCTCATCATGTTCGTGGGGCAAGCATGCAGCACTTGGCACTGAGTCATCTTTTGAAATTCTGCAATGAAAATCAGCTAAAAAGCTACAAGGAGTATAGTGATGGCCTGAATGCTGTCGTGGCCTTGGTAAGGACTAGATACACGTTCTTGGACGATGTGGACTACCTTGTTGAAGACAACGCGATGGATGATATCTGCCTATCACCAGAATTGGATGGAGCATCTGGAACACCACATCTGAACATAACGGCGAATATCGACACTTCAGAGAAGAGCGATATCAAAAGGAAATGGCGCAATGGTGAATGCACGCTGGGAACAAAATGCAAGTGCCTAAGGAAACGTCGAGATACCACCAAGCAAAATCTTCTTTAAGGGTGGTAGCACCCTAACCCCATTAGGAACCCTAAACCTTGTAACCTTCCTTCAATCTCGAGGACGAGATTTCTTTAAGGGTGGTAGTCTGTAATGACCCAGGATTTTGACAAATTATGGAGAAATTTTTTTGTTTTTGTATTGCTTGAGATGATTGAAATTTCACAGGGATTTAAAACTTTTGAGTCTATTGAAAGCTTTATTAGAAAATGTTTTAAACTTTCTATTACTTTCTTGAGGAACTTATTTTAGAAAGATCAAGTATCCAAATACTATTTTCCCTTCCCTCATATCAAAACCTATGCAAGCTATTAGCATAGGGAGTATTCATTAAAAGGTTTATATCTGCTAAAGATTTTCTCTCTCAAAATTTAAGTTTGAAAGATAATTTCAGACACTATTTATTTTAAGTATTTTCACAAATTCTGAAAAGAATAACTTCCCTCCCTATTTCTAAATTGTTTTATGCAAGCAAGTCCCTCTTGCTTTGTTCATAATGTTTTATTGAAAATACCCCTTTTACTTGAAAACTTGTTTTATTACTGACTTAGAATAATGTGCACCCCTTTTGAAAATCTCTGAAAGGAGTTTGATTTGAATTGAAGAATCCTTGCAAAAGTTATGAAAGAAATAAGAAAACAGAAAATGAGAAAAGAAACAGCACAAAAAAAAGAAAGGAAGAGGCCAGCCCCACTTGGGCCGATCCGGGGCCCAAGCCGACCGAGCCAGCCCAGGAAAGAACCCGAACCGGTATCCCTCTTCCTCTCTCTCCCTCGCTGCCAGGTGGACCCTACCTGTCAGCACCATCTTCACCAGCCGTTTCCTCTCACTGGTAACGGAGCCTCGCCGGAGTAATGTCCCCCTTGATTTCGCGCAAGTAATTGGCCATCAAGCCACGGCTATAAGAAGCCCGTACACTCCTCCTCCATCTCCCTTCGTCCTCCTGCACGAGACGCCGCCAGGCCGGCGAAATTCCTCGCCGGAGTCCGCCATACCTGCGAGCGCATCCGCTCGAATCCGCCGTCAACGGTGAGCCAAGCACCTCCTCTCCTAGCCTATTCTCTTTCTCCTGCTCTGACGCACCCCTTGATGCCCTCGGCTCGAATCCTCTCGCAGTGAATCAAGCTCTCCAGGGTTGGCCGAAGGTCACCGAAGCCCGTGCTGCCTCCAGCCACGCCGTTCACCCACGCCAGGAAACCATTGGCCTCGCCGACCACACATTCGAGCCCTCCTTGACCACCCGAAGCCCGTCGTGGTGTCGCCATCGTTCAGAAGTGGCCAGAACCTCGCCGGAGTCACCTACCTGGCCGCTACCTCGCCGGAGCTCGTCGGAAACCTAGCTAGCCCGGTGAGAATCCCCTTCCTCGCTCAGACACCGTCGGATCAAGATCCAAAGGACCAGGATAGATCACTTACCGAACAGTTATCTTTAGATCTGGTCCATCCATATCACATAAGATCCAATGGCTGTAAATCACGATCCACCCGAAAGGGTATCGGCCAATCAGAACAGAGCACGTGGTAGCCTGAGATTAAAACCAAAACTTGAATTAGAAATTGAAATCAGATTTCAGCTGAAACTTTGAAAAATCATATCTTTTGATCTGTTGATCCAAAAATAGCAAATGATACCTCGTTGGAATTCTTAGGAATTGTACTATCCAGTAGTACAATAAAACCTTATATTTTATGGGTTCGATCTGAAACCATTTTCAAATTAGAATCAACCCTTCTATTAGCTTGATTAATTAATATCTTTAGTTCTATTAATCCAAAAATGACAAATTTGTAGTCTATGAATTCCTCAGAACTTGTAGATCACCCTAGAACCAGAAACTTTCAAATTTGATACGTGCACACACTTTGTGCATTCAAATTTATCCAAATCACTATTTTGATCATAGTTTGAATTCTATAACTTAATTTGGAATGAATCCAATTGCAGTAGCTTTGCTTTACTGCAGGCTACCCATTAGTATCACTCCCATATCTGATTGAAATACTTCACAATTATTCAAATTCTAATATGAGAATTTGAGTAGTCCCTATGTAGGTTAATTCTATTCCTACCAATGATTCCTTCCACCATAGTAAATCCTATAATCATACCTAGTCTCCAATGTTATCTAAACAACATCTTGATCAAGATCATTTTCACCTAGACCTATCTTGCCTAGCTCACACATATTCAAACTACGATTGAGTTGTTTGAGTAAGGTGTGATGCATCCCAATCTTAGATTCTATTATTACTATCCTTGTAATGTTGATCTAATCAACATTATAGCACTTAACCAGTACCCCATGAACCCACTAGAAACCTTAAACCATTATCTCAAACTAGTCATCAACCCGTGCATCTGCACGGGCTAGCATTTTATTTGTTTGATATTTTGTTGAGCATAGATATGGTGATAACTTTTCAAATTCGGTTTTGATACTTATGTCAATGCTCTATAAAAGAGTGAGAAATTAAGATAGAGATATTTTGTATGCTTGGAGGCTTGATAACCTCCATAAATTGTGACATTGGAGAAAGAGGTGAGAAGAATGCAATTATGAATTTGGGTGCTTTATATGCTAATTATAACAACTAAAAAAGAAGCACCCCTTGAATGAACATGACACTACTTTGAAGAATGCATACCACAGATGTAGAGTAAATAAGGACACCACAACTTGCATGAGTATATGTTGAATATGAAGGCCCTAAGACTATGAAATGAGATATTATATCGTATATATTACACATATTCTTTCAACCAAGACCATAATTTTTACATGTATATATTCTTAGGTCTTACAAAAACCATTTTATGCAGAGTTGTGGAAAAAATGAAATCAATATGCAGGCCACAAATAGTAATTTGGTAAGTATATGAGATTTACTGAACTGCAATTTTTATTTTCCCATCATGGATTAGAAGGTGTGTGTGTTGTTTGCCTTGCCTAGGAAATTAATTAACGGAACCACAACATTCTTTTAGACAAACTTCTCTATCACACGTAATCCATCACCATATATACACCAGAATTACACCGTTCAACTTATGGTGTCTGACCCAATACCTAGCTGTATCTTCCAAATTATTTGGTATATGTTTTCTCTTTTCTATATTTAACATGAAAAAATCTAAGGAGTCAAGAGCTTATTAGAATTATAAGGACACTACTTTCAAGAATGCATACCATAGATGTCGATTAAATAAGGGCATCACAACTTGCATGAGTATATGTTGAATATGAAGGCCCTAAGACTATGAAATGAGATATTATAGCGTAGATATTACACATATTCTTTCAACCGAGACCATAATTTTTACATGTATATATTGTTAGGACTTATAAAAACCAATGAATGCAGAGTTGTGGAAAAAATGAAATCGATATGCACGCCACAAATAGTACTTATGTAAGTAAATTAGATTTGCCAAACTACAATTTTTTTTCCATCATGGATTAGAAGGTGTGTATGTTGTTTGCCTTGCCTAGGATATTAATTAATGAAACCACAACATTCTTTTGGACAAACTTCTCTATCACACGTAATCCATCACCATATATACACCAGAATTACACTGTTAAACTTATGGTGTCCAACCCAGCGCCTAGCAGTGTCTTCCAAATTATTTGGTATATGTTTTTTCTTTTCTACATTTAACATGAAAAAATCTAAGGAGTCTATTTCTATTAGCATATTAAGAGATAGATGTACAAAGCATGACTGGAAAGGTTCAAATAGGGATTTCTATGAACACTAAAATTTAAAGCATCAATGTGTTCAGAGAAAGTGCTTCATAAGCTTCTCTCAAAATATTTATTGGATTCAACAATAAAAGCTATGAAAAAGCTAACCTTGACCAAATACGGACTCAATATTGTAACCGTTGAGCTTCTTCTCTCTTATGCTTGCTTGCACGTGGTCCATACAGTAGCTACACCGGTAAACCTGCTACAATTCCATCATGCAAGTTTTTTTAGACTGAAACAACCATAAAAAATTTGGATGCTACAAATAGAAGTCTAGAAATTGGATGATACGCACATACAATACCACGACAAATATTTTACTCGACAGGAACTGTTATATTATAACGTTTGACATGGGTGAAAAATAGATTTGTTCAGATGCATAAAACTCTAGAAAAAAAGTATTTATCTTAATGAGTTTATCATGGACCAATCTGAAAGCTCTATATAACCTGAGCATCTGCATCACACACCCTACACTAAGTTTTGATCGACTTGCAAAACCTAAACCGTACCAGAAAGATGAAGTTATATATTCTGATTCATAAGTTCAATTTTATGAAATATGAAATATATATGTGTATGAACAATTGTTTGATAAACAAAGTAACCGACGTTCTAACGGTTTTATTAGTCAACCAATAATTATTAAAACTTTCAAAATAAAATCAATATTAAGAAAGCTAGAAATTTATTATAATTCGTTTCCAAAAAATTATAATAACATGCCAAAGGAGTACTTTTCAAAAATATTGAGTGATTAAAGTATAAACCGATTTGAATCTCACCAAGATCGAGCAGACCCTTCCAAGTCCACCTCTAGAGCATCACCGATTCTCTTTTCTTGCAGGTCCGGGAGATTTCCTTTCAACATGAGCGACACATTGTTCTTTTCAGACACCTTCCCCATATTAGTGAGTTGCTTTGGCTCCTGCAAAACATCGACGACGGCAGCTTACCATCATTCTCATTAGCCTGAAGAATATATATATATCTATGGCTTGAGCTCGTTGTTTTGTTTTTCTTTGTCTCAACCTACCTCTGGACATACCTTTTACAGTATTCTTGTCTCTTCATAGTACCTAGATTATCATTATTATTATCTTCAGATCTTCATGAAAATGATCATCCTCTCGTATATATATTGGTCCTTGCAAGCTGCATGCTGATAATAATGTTCGGAAAATGCATGCAGATGCAACACGGAGGATATGAGTATATAAAGTTTAGGTAATATCTGAAGACTGAAACACTATCAGAAAAAAAAAATCTATAAAATTAACCTGGGAAATCATGGAGAGAAGGGGATAACACCAAGCATGCGCAGGCAGACATATGCAATGGTCGGCAAAATCAATTAGCGGGGGATTAACATCGCTGGAATCAGGCAATGAACTGTTGACGTGAGACAGTCAACATATATAGTGAGCAGCTTAATGGATCTGATTAGGATAAAAAAGTGCATTGTGTACCTGCGATCTCAGCCGGATTATTAGCAGATCGATCCAGCACGGTTTGCCAATACCGCCTGCTGCCACGCACGTAGGCATGTGACTACAGGAAGATGGCGGCGACTTTTCCCATGAATCTTGCACCGGTGTTGCAAAACCGATCGGAGGATTATCAGCATTAGCCGAATGGTCGGATTAATCGCAGCAGGTTGGCACGAAATTGCCAGAGGCTGCTCGATTACTTATTTACTTGCCCTAGCGAGATCGGGAAGGTCGACATAAAAATAGGAGTAACGCTTCATGCCGTCGCGCGGAAGGATAACGACTTCATCCAACGGCTTTAGAGAAATCAATCGCTTAATTGGATGGACAAAATTTGTTGACCTCTAGGATTAACGTGGAGCCTCGTTTGGTGCCTCCAATTAGTAAATATATAAGATATAAGATGTTATCTACCCATACTCAATCCTCTGCCCACTTGATCCTAATTTCATGTGTAGAGCTATTCGATTAACAAATGAGTTAATTGAGTAACTCAATGATTCATGAATCCTAGCCTAAGCTGAAGTGTAATAGATACTATTTAAGAATAATTGTGGTCACACTTATTCAGTAGTATTACCATTGCACTATTTTGTCTCATATGTGATTTACTCGCATGAGATGTTCCATACCAAATCAATGCCTACCTAGTTTTCGGTTCACATGTATTGAACTATTCAACTTACAAATGTGCAAATTGAGTACTTCAAGCACTCTTGAAACCTAGCCTAGTGCCTAAGTGGGATATATGCTATTTAAAGAATAAATGTTGTTACACTTATTCAAATAGTATTTCTGTTGCACTATCCCCACACCTATGTGATCCATTTCACATGAGCTATTCTGAAACTCTTTCCTACCTTGATAAAGTATACAGACTTCCTCAATTATATTTATACCTAATCTAAACCTCTCTCAAATCATATTGATCTCCCCCAACTAGCTCTCAAATTCATACATCACAGATCATGATCCTTTACCGTATCCTCCTTATCATAACATCTCAATAAAACTAAATTGTTGAACCAACCCCTTCTAAATTGTTTGATTTTGCTTGTATGAGTTGTTTATGTTATGCTATTTCTTGTGCTATAGTTTGTGCGACGAGCTACGTGCTTAGTTGAGAGAAGTTGAAGGATCATATTCTTCAAAAAGGCAAGTGACACACATGTTCCCTACCCATTTTACTTATGCATTAGTATATTCACCTCTTGTAGTATGCATGATAGGTGTTTTACTCAACTGCTTTATCAAAGGCTTAGACCCTAGTAGTGTGTAGCAAATCCCTCAAACCCCACCTGTTAGGATGCTAAATATTTTTGTTAATACTGATGCCATGCTAAGACCGCTCGAAAAGTGTTTTGTGAAAAGTTAAGAACTTCAACTAAAATGAAACACCTGGGTGGATTGGTTTGATGAAGGTGGTGGTGTTGAGTGGCGACCTGGGGCTACACTTTGTGTAGTTGCTGCCTGAGCGTACACTTGTGGTTGGCCACCCAGGAACAAAGAGATGGCTATGTCTTCCATGCTTAGTGTACTTCCAGTGCAGCCTTATGACATTATGGGCTCTGTCTTGACTGATTAGATGTGGGAGTGTAACTTTGTGCAAGAAGTTGGTGGTAGAATAATTATAGGTTGGGAGCGGATCTTGCCAGTTAGTTGCCCTCTCCTCTAAAAGGTCTCGTTTCATTTTATGTATGGGCATAAAATGAATCGTAAGGTGAAAGTGCACAACCCTTGCAAGGTGTTTAAATCTAATCGATTAGCCGTGTCCTCGGTTATGGACAATTGAGTCTCTAGACATGGAATGTACAGAATAATCTCATCACCTCTTTTGAATGATTAAAAATTTGTTTAGAAACCCCTAGGTAGGAACTAAGGACCATACACTCCAAGGGGTGATGGTGCCTGAGGTTCCGACTTTGTCGAATTTCGCCCAGTGCCACATGCCTAGCTAGTATGTGGTTATTTGGGGGTTATCTCGACCCTTGAAAATTAAAACTTTGAAAGTAATACTTGAAAATGAACTATAGGATAAAACTGGCTTTATGCAAATCAGCCTGTGAGATCCACTAGCCAAATACTCATGTAGATAGGCTCCTCACAGCAGCCACCAAATATGTGTCATTTGCCAGTACATCATTGTACTGACCCCTTTGGGGCTGCATATTCAACGTGCAGGTTTTATTTTGAGTAAGGAACCAGGATTAGGATCTCGAGCTTACATTCCAACACGTCTGCCTGTGGCACTTGATGAAGATGGAAGCTCACTGCAACTATGCTTTATGCTGTGTACTCATAAGGTAGAAGACCTATGTAACTGGATTTACGTTGTAATATGGATGCTATTGCAATGATTACTTATTTTGTACTGTGGTGCTATCTACTGATCCAGGGAATGGCACATATACACAGGAGATTTGCCTTTAGTAAAAGGCGGGTCGTTACACGAAAACGGGTGGGAAACGGAGTCTGGTGGTTCCACACCACTAGGGGGCGCGGGCCCACTCCTGGCCGCGCCATCCTGTGGTGAGACCACCCCGGAACTCGTTTCCGTCCCAGTTTCCTCATGTGACTTCGTTTTGATGTTTAATTTTCGCCTATATAACCCCCTAGATTGCCCGAGGTCTGTATATCATGTTCTCATCGTGTTTTTGTTTTGATCTGTTTCTGTCAGGAGTTCACCTCAGTTTTAGAGGCATCATGGCTTCCGCAAGTAATAAGGAGAAGACACCTCCAGAAGATGATCACCAAGATCTCCAGTTGAAGGAAGAAGTTGAAAGTGAAGCCGAGGAAGAAGAGATGGAGGAAGACCAAACCTCCCGCCCAAGCACCTTGATTGCGAGCATTGGGGTGGTGACAAGACATGACAAGTTCAAGAAGAGTGCGCGTATAAAAACTGGAGGAGTTGTTCCATGTCACTCCTTAGCTCCAAGGACATGTTCTTCAGGCAACAACCCCTTCCATACTCTCATACATGAACATCAATTCCAAAGGATGCCTAAAGCAAAATTACCCTCTAGTTGGGATATAGATCATTCTAACCGTGCTGAGAAAGAGAGTTCAAAAAGCGAAGACGGTTGGGGAAATAACTCCAAGAGTTGGGATTCACAGACCGACATGTTCATGAGCCGGATTGAGCACAATTCGGATATGATTCGTAATCTCACCTACAAGATTGATGAGTTGAAGGAACTTATTGAGAAGCTTATTAAAGACTCGCCACCACCGCCGAAGGAGTAATTCGTCATTGGTATAGGCATCCCCTTGGTTTATTCCAAGCTTGGGGGAGTGCCGCGGTATCACATCATTATCTTTTACCCATTTACTTTTCAAGTAGAGTCATATCATGAATAGAGAAGTTATCTTATAGGATAGTTTACAGTGTGGAAGTATCCTCCTTTAGTTGGTTATCTATGTATCCCTTGGTGTGAGTTGCGGTTGAGAAATATTAATTAGAAGTTTTATCATTTACTTTCCGCGCACTTTATCTTAGTTTGCAAATCTTTCTTATATGATTAGTCTTGTTGATTAGTATTGGTATCACTTTCGGAGCATGAGTAAATCTAGTTGGTTTTGGCAAACTTAGCTTGGTCAGTAGCAACATTACCTTGAGGTTTGAGTAGAAAAAGAAGGAAGTGTTAGTAGATACATCATTTCAGTTTTCCTTCATGATTGGCTTTAAGCAATAGTATTCTCAAGTTAAAATCGTTTGTACTTTCAAGGAAGTTTGCATGATTGTTCCTATCACATGTATGATTGCTTGTTTCATGCAACTCTTATGCTTGCTACCCAGCTGACGAGGGTTATACTCGACAAATGTCCTAGATGAAGGACTTAGGATCGGGGAGATAGGACGTTGGATGAACTCGAAGGTAAATTCA
Organism: Dactylis glomerata; assembly: GCA_007115705.1. Classification (NCBI taxonomy): domain Eukaryota; kingdom Viridiplantae; phylum Streptophyta; class Magnoliopsida; order Poales; family Poaceae; genus Dactylis; species Dactylis glomerata. The sequence goes on along the minus strand of QXEO01000542.1, from coordinate 5,489,732 downwards.
GTCAAACAAGGTGGCTATGAAAGTAAACGTGGGTGTAGAACCTGGCTTGCTTTCAATCTGTCCCACACCGTCCCCTCCTGGCCCCTATATATAGATGGCCAGGTCTCAAGGATCGGGTGGGATCCGACACAGATTACAATATCGACATACGACATGAACTCGTATTTCGACTAGTATTACAATTGGGCTTAGCCTAACGGGCCTCAGGGGTACTCAACTGACGGGCTCTATTATCCATACCCTTGTTAGTAGCCCCCGAGATTCTATTAGAATTGCAGATTCGGGTTGAATCTCAGATCTTCAATTCTTCGACTTGATCAATACTTGTCTTCTTCAAATCTTGAAATTTTCGACTTGGTCTTTCGACTTATCGTTTCGCTATGATATATCGCAAGGAGTTTTGATGAACAAGCCTGACAACTCTGACGGATCAAGAGGCCAGTTAACTGCCAAAATAGATACTTGTCACCTACTTCAAATTCAATCCCCTTGGACTTGAATTCGGGAAACCGGTCAAAACCCATTCTTTTGCCACATTTAGGACTTACAAAAAATGAATCCGAGTGGTTCTCAGGGTACCCAGTGCATCCACCAGGATTTTTCTTCGCGTCGTAGACACGGATACATACCAGCAGAGCGCATCCATGTGCGTATACCGGGCCACACATGACGGATCCTGGGGTCTTACCTTCGTGATATATTTCAATCACGACATTCAAGTTTTGTCGCGATGATGCAACTCGAGAATCATATGTCGCAGCCTTGTTTGACTGTTCTAACATGTCAAATATTCGGGTTATTCCACCTTAATTGAAAAAACTCCCTCCCGATGGTAGTAGTGATATCTTCAAAGTCTCTTTTGCATCCTTTCCTCCATTGTTCATTATAAAACATCGTCGGGTGCGCGCCCAGCGCTCCCGATGGGAGTAGCCCCCGAGGCTATAGTCGAAAATAACTTTTTTCAAATATAGGCTCAAAGACAGTGTGCCTTCTTTTATGTCATGAGATCATAACGTGACTCAATAATATCGTCGGGTGCGCGCCCATCGCTCCCGATGGTAGTAGCCCCCGAGGCTATAGCCGAATATTTTCGGGTATAGACTCAAAGAATGATTTCTTCTTTACCGGACTCAATTTTTCGTCGGCTTCCTTGATCTTCCCTTATATAAATTTGCCTTATCGAACCACCTTTGGAATGTTCATCTTACTAGTGTCCACTGCTATCATAGTCTTCACTTCTCGTTACCCGCACATTTGTGACGTCACTAATACAATTAATCTATTTGTAATTATCTCTTGATTTTGACCGTTACCCATGGGCAGTGTGGTAATTTTGCAATTTCTCTGCCCGTTAGTGGGCTACCGTTTCCGCTCCTTGCGCCACATCTCAGCCCACGTTCCGTTACCTGGAAGCTATATAAGGGAAGAGTGGGAAAATCACTGTTTACCAGTTCATTGCTTCCGCCGCCGCCATTGTTGCAATCTTTGCGCACCTCTGATCTCCTGCATAGCCCCCGTGCGCAAATCGTAGATGCGTGTGAAGCATCTGGCGCAAAAGAACAAGATGACCAAGGGGAAATCTGAAACGCCGCGACCAGCTGGGTGCCTTCTATTCTCACGCAGAAGGATCTGAACAAGGCCCGAGCTGATGGCCTCATCTCCGATGATGATCAGGTCATCTTCCCGAGCACCGAATGGATCCCCAAGCCCAGAGATGGCTTTCGAGTGATGTTTTTCACCTTTCTTTTGCGTGGTCTTTCCCTTCCTGCCCACGAGTTCCTTCGTGGGCTTCTTTTCGTTTATGGTGTGCAGCTTCATCAGCTCACACCAAATTCCATTCTGCATATTGCTTGCTTCATAACTCTTTGCGAGTCGTTTCTGGGGATCGATCCCCACTTTCTTTTTTGGAGATCCCTCTTTCGGCTCCGCCCCAGTGTCTCATTATAGAAGAAACCCGAACTGGGTGGAGCTTGCATCTCTGTCCGTGCTGAATCGCAGTACTTGGAATTTTCCATGGCTGCCTCGGTACAAGGTTTAAGGACGAAGTGGTTTTACATCAAAGACCACAAGATTTCTGCCTCCGACAAATATGGCATTGCTCCATTTGATGCCTCCCAAGAATTGAAGAAATTGGCCTCGTGGGATTCGCCTCCCACGGAAGCTGAGATGGAGGAGATCAAGCCACTCCTAGCCCGCATCCAGGAGCTGAAGGGTGGTAGAGGAGGTGCACTTTTGGGTACTCAACTCATGGCGTTTTTCCTGCAATGTCGAGTTCAACCCCTGCAGCATCGTCTCTCCAAGTTATGGACTTTTTCTGGCTTGGAGGATCCTTCTCGAGTATTCGAAGATCTTATGGAGAAGAAGCATCTCGACAAGCGTGTGAGAGCTCTTACTACTCTCACCAAGGATCATGAAGTTGCGGATTTAGCCGCTAGGCACTTTGACTCCGAGCATCCCTTGCCTGCGGTATGTGTTACTGTCTTTACTTGTCTTGTTTTTCTCTTATCATTGTTTGCCTTGTAACTTTCGAGTTGTTTTTCTTTTCAGGATCATCGACTTCTTGTTTCTCGCCCTCCTCTCCCAGAGGGAGGGGCCATTCCACATGTGCCTGTTTCCGCGGCCTCCGAAGCCCCCGAGGCTGAGGACAGCCAAGATGGAGACGAAGGCGAAGATTCGCTGGAAAAGACCAGCTCAACGACGTCACCTCCTCCTGCGCTTTCTGAAGATCTTAGCGTTGACAAGAAAAGGAAGCGTGTCGAAGAGTTTGCTTCCTCGAGTGCCTCCGCTCATAGAACTATGGCCGGGGAAACCTTCGCGCCAGAGGATGACGGAGAGCTCTTCGATATCATGGACTCGTGAGTGTCCTTCTGCTTGTTTTCATATACTATCTTTTTCCTGTCGACTTCGATAGATGACTTTATCTTTTGCTCCTTTTCTTAGTGACGAGGAGAACCCAAAGAGATTTGCTGCTACCGCCCCTATCACTGATACTCCTGTTGTCGACGAGCCACCGTCACAAGAGGTCGATCCAGCAGCGAAATCTCCAAAAGCTTCGAAGAAGACTATGAAGAAGGTAGTCACTGTTCGTAGTTCTAAGCGCTTGAAGAAATCATCCGACGCCGGTGCTACTCTTGAGGCCCATCAGTCCACAAGCTCCTCCGATGATGTGCGTGATCATACTGGTATATTTACTTCTACTTTTGCATGTTGATACTCACGTCCTATTTTCTGGACAGAACTTGATGAAGAAATTTGTCGCCTTGGGCAATGAATGTGTCGAGTACCTGAAAGCTGCTAAGGCCTCCGAGGGTAAATTTCTTTTCCTATATTAGCTTGTCTTGTATGCCTTTCTTTGCTTCTTTGCTTGACTTTTCTTTCCTCTTTGATGAACTGCAGATGCTCTAGCAACGGTCAATGCTCGCATTTCATCGCTGGAAGCTGAACTCGAAGCTTCCAGGAAAGCTTTTGATGCCGCCACTGCTGTCAAGGTCAATGCTGAAAAGTCTACTAAATCAGCACTGGCTAAGGCGAAGAAAGCAGAAAAAGCCCTGACTGATGCTAACAAGGAGCACCTCCAGCGGGAATAGGCTATGGCTGAGCGGCTGAACAAGATGTCTGCTGCTGCTGGAGGTACATATTATACCTTTCTTTCCTTTTGTTGATTTGCTTACTCTCTTATGCTTGCTGATGTATTCCTTGTCTGCTATTTTTTGTTTCCTTGGTTTTGCAGGATATACTGAATTGTCTGCGTCGACTTTGTAACCAGACAACGATCCTCTCTTGGCCGCGGTTAGCTTGCTGGAAGCAAACTGGATATCTATCCAGGAGATCTTCGAGTTGGTTAACCGCGTGCTTACGCGGATTTTTGTCAGGTTGTGGCCCAAGCAAAAGGCGGAGGTGCCAGATTTGAAGAACCTTGCCAAGGCCTTCGACACCCCTGACGATCCCATACTTGCTATGGAGGGCCTCTCCTTGAAGCGAGGTGCTGAGGGGGCCATTGTGTTTTTATATGCACATGGTGAGGAGGTTAACTGGGAGAAGGTGAGCTCTTCCCACCGCCGTCCCCGTTAGGAGCTGAAGGCTTTCTTTGAGAAGGCGAAAAAGTATGCGCTAGGCATCGTGTCGATGATTTCTCCCTTGGCGGCCTCCGCGACCGGTACTTTGCAAAATGTCGTGTTCGGTTTAGATTCTGAGATGCTTCTCTTCTCTTTTCTTTTGGCTTCTAGCCTATGCGTGCTGGTGGATCATCGGGTCGCGATCAGGCTCCATCTCCTGCCAATGTTTTCGACTCCGGAGCTTCGTCGCCTTCTCGTCCTTCTTGCCGATGTGCTGAGTATTCCTCAAGGATTTCAGACCTTGAGAGCCGCTTGTCTTTGGCAAAGCGCCAAGCGCAGATGGCTATGGATAAAGCCAGCAAATCTTGCAGTTTTATGAAGCAGATATCCATACTCGAGGATAAGGTGTCGGGTTTGACGGCTAGAGTTGTACATGTGGAGGAGTGCGACTCCTTTCTCGTTGGTATTGTCGAATCTGCTTGCGAGTTACTACGATGTAAGTTTTCCTGCCACTTTCCTCTTTTTCTTTTCTACTCCCATGCTACTGGCCAATGACTTTTATTGTTGTAGGTACTTGCTTGGACTTTGTTGGTGAAACTCGCCGTATTTCTGAATGGATCGTGGCTCTTGAGAGATCATCAGAGGGAGTCGAAAGTTTTTGGTCTGATCCCCGGCACCGTAGTGCTATTGTGCTTCTCCAAGATCGTGCTCAGCACATTGGAGAAGCAGTTGATGGTTGTCAAAGATCTCTGACTACCATGCACTCAGTGATGCTTCCTCGTAACCCTCTTCCTGGAACTTTTCCGCAGCTGCTTGCTGCTTTTAGATCTACTCAGTGAATTCATCATCTGATAGAACTTAATTTAGTGGCCGGAGCCAATTTTGCACTTGGTTGGACACGTAAGTGGCACCCGAGGCTTAATTTTATTTCCATGTCACTAGCCTTGCCTTCAGGGGGAGCTCAGCTGCGAGTTCATATGGATACCACCCTTCAACCAGCGAGGAGGCTCATAGCTAGGTTGCTTCAGGAGGATGCCGCGTTTTTCCGTGAGCATCACTATTTAGATCCTTTGGGCGTAGATGATTCTGATCAGCCACTGATGTGATGCTTGTATGTATTTTTGTGTGTATAATGCGAGAGTTTTTGTTTTCCAACTTTTTGTGTCAAAAATGTTATCCTCAGAGCATTCTACTTTGTGTGTGTATTGGTGCACTTGCCGCAGCTTTTGAAGACACGTAAACTCAAATAAGAGGAACTTTTGTCTTTTATTTATGCATATAATGTAAGATACATGGGATGACCCAAGAGATCCGGCCAATGACCTATGTTCTGGATCTAGAGGGCATTGCCCTGGAATAACTCATGGCTTTTACAGCCTTATTTTCCTACTCTACTTAATTGCTTGTCTTGTCGCCTATGCCGCTTGAATCTTCTCTTCTTCTCCTGTAGGCTTCTCTTGTTCTGGTAGCTATACCCGAGGTTTCTTTACTTCTGGTTTCTTGGGGTTTCCTTCGAGTTGCTGCATGACTCCTGTAGTCGTGCTTTTTGTTTTGTAGTTAGGTTCCCCGTAGCTTGCCATCATGCCAAAGTTTTGGGCCATCTTTTGAAATTCCTTGTCGCAGAGATCTGATAACTCGAAGCTTCCTTTGACTGTAATAATTCCTTTGGGTCCTGGCATTTTTAGTACCAGGTAAGTGTAATGAGGTACTACCATGAGTCGCGAAAACGCGGGTCGCCCGAGGATCGCATGATATTGTGATGGCCAGTCCATGACTTCGAAGTCGAGTTTCTCCCTTCTCCTGTAGGCTTCTCTTGTTCTGGTAGCTATACCCGAGGTTTCTTTACTTCTGGTTCCTTGGGGTTTCCTTCGAGTTGCTGCATGACTCCTGTAGTCGTGCTTTTTGTTTTGTAGTTAGGTTCCGAAGCACTCCGTGATGCTTCTGTAGTTTTGTTGATTTCCGAAGCAGACGTTGAGTGCTATTCGACCAAGTGGATAATTAGCACTCCCTGGAACTATTCCCTGAAAGGAGCAATCAGTTGGTTTCAGGAACTCCAATGAAATGTGCATTGCCCATAGAGTTTTTGCGTAGATTAAGTTTATCCCACTTCCTGCATCCATAAATATTCTGTCGACATCATACGTCCCTATTTGAGCTTTGAGTACCAAGGGCGCATTTCCTGGCCGAGGTACTGTTATTGGATGATCGTCTCTGCTGAATTCTATGGGTTGCTCTGACCAATGCAGATATTCCGTTGTTGCTGGAGGTGAAGTTATTGCGAGGTTAACTTGTCGAGTTATGCTTTTCTCCTCTTTGTTCGACTTGGGCACTGGTTGTATCATTGTTGTAATGTGCCCTTTAGATGGAACATATCCTTCATCGTCGTCGCGTCCCTGTTTTGATTGATCTTGGCCCTTGGGAGCTCCACTGTTTCCTTGTTGGGTTGCAGGTGCGTTGCTTGTGTTTCCTTCGTATCCCTGCCATTTTGGCTCGGCTTGCTTGCTGAGTGCTGCTTCTTGTAATTTCAAGAACGTAGTGCAATCTTTCATTGCGTGTCTGGATACTCGTTTCCCATCGCCAAACGCGGAGTGAATATGACATGGTCCGTTGAGCATATCTTCTGGTGATGGGTTGTACTCTCTGGATTCCCTTGGCTGAAACTTTTTGTAGTCTTCTTTGCCGTAGCTACGGTATCCCAAACTTTTACGATCATTGCCTTGTGATGTCTACGCACGCGTCTATTCTTGTAGACAGTGTTGGGCCTCCAAGTGCAGAGGTTTGTAGAGCAGCAGCAAGTTTACCTTAAGTGGATCACCCAAGGTTTATCAAACTCAGGGAGGAAGAGGTCAAAGATATCCCTCTTAAGCAACCCTGCAATTACGATATAGAAAGTCTCTTGTGTCCCCAACACACCCAATACACTTGTCAGATATATAGGTGCACCAGTTCGGCGAAGAGATAGTGAAATACAAGTAGTAGTGGTGATTATAAGTAGTAAATGTGATCTGACATAAAAATGGCAGCAAGCAAACATGTAACAAAACAGGAAGTAAACGGTGTGCAAAGCTTGGAATCAAGGCCTAGGGATCATACTTTCACTAGTGGACACATTCTCAACAAATATAACATAATTGAACCAATAGTTACTATCATCAATATGTAACTCAAAACAATTCTCCAATGGAAAACGAACACTAATCATGCGTAGGGCTACGAAGCACTCCTCAAAGTCCGTATGAACCCAAACTAGATTGTCCCACACTATCACCATGAACGCACTAGATGGTTCCAACAAACACCAACATTTCATAGAGACATTAACCAAAAAGATACACATGATGCACACACTAGTCACCTTTACACCATGATACGAGGTATCTCTGGAGAGTATAATAATTAAGCATAGGAGTAGCATAATATCTGAATAATAACATCTACCAAGTCAACTAGATACAAAGCTCACGATCACATAAAGATCACATCATGGGAGAGAGAGGTGAACCACATAGCTACCGGTAGAGCCCTCAGCCCCGGGGGAGAACTACTCCCTCCTCATCATCGGAGGCAGCAACGGCGATGGAGATGGCGGTGAGGTAGATGGAGATGGTGGAGACGGCGATGGAGACCAATGGAGATGGCTCCGGGGGCACTTCCCTGTCCCGGCAGGGTGCCGGAACAGAGACTTCTGTCCCCCAAAATTCGTCAGCGGCGGCGGCGGAGCTGCGGAACTCTTTCTGGAAAATTTGCCGACTCCCCTAGGGTTTTCCGTCCCGAGGCTTTATATAGGCGAAGGGGCGTCGTCAGGGGGCTGCCAGGGCACCCTCACACGTAGGGGGCGCAGCTAGGGGCCAGGGCGCGCCGCCCTATTGTGTGGGGCCCTCGTGGCCCCACTCCGTCTCCTCTTTGATTCTCTGGAAGCTTCGGTGAATTTCTGGACGTTCGGCTTTTGTTTCGTCCAATTCCAAGAATATTTCCTGTGTAACTTTTCTGAAATACAAAAATAGCAGAAAACAGGGAACTGGCACTGTGGCATCTTGTCAATAGGTTAGTTCCGGAAATCGCATAAAAACGCCACGAAGTGTAACGAAACACAAGGCAAATGGTGTAAAAACAAGCATGGAGCATCAAAAATTATAGATACGTTCGAGACGTATCAGCATCCCCAAGCTTAACTCCTGCTCGTCCTCGAGTAGGTAAGTGATAACAAAAAAATAATTTTTGAGGTGACATGCACCATCACAACTTTGATCATATAGGTAAAGCATTGAGTGCTGAGATCAAAGAATTTAAAACATGGGCATGAAAGACATAATCTTGATAATAGAAACTTGGCAACCATGTTATAACATGAAAAAGAACACAAACAAAAGATCATGAATAATGAAACAATGAAAGTCAAATGTGTGTTCAAATCATATGGAAAAACATAGTAAATGGTTTTCAGCTTGTCCCTCATGGAATAGCAAAACATAAAGGGATTTCTATTTTTGTGCCCTCGGGTCCTTAGTTGTACTCAGTTTTCCCCAGCTCCTTAGTTTTTCCTCAGTTTTGTCCAACCCCTTGTCTGAAACCCTAACAAGTGCTGGAACGGCCGGTTGCCCGACGGGTCAACACCTTTGACCGTTATCTGCTGACTAGTGGGGCCACGTAGAGCCCGCAAAGACACGTCAGAGCATCCATCTTTGTTTGACCGTAAGCATCGCCGTATCCCTGACCAAAACGCGGACGAGTGGGGCTTCGGTATATCGAATGACAAGTGGGGCCATGACGCTGATACAAGGGGCAATACACGGGTAGGATTAGATTTTTAAACGGAGCTCTACAGCGATGGCACGGAGGAGGTGGCCTACGGGGTGCTGAGATGAGATCGACGTCCACAAAGAACTGCATGAGGCGAGACCAGACGCATTAGATAGATATGAAGTAGACGTGTTTAACCATGCAAAGAAGAGAAGAAATGGTCGAGGACATCGACGACGACCTCAACACTTTGACTAACAGTGTCGGACACGAACGCGAGCAATGTAGATAAAACTAGTGTCTCTCCTTTCTGGCGTGTATAGATGGGTGCTAGGGGAGTGTGGTGGCGAAGGGAAAGACCTCGCGGTGGTCTGTGGCGTCCAGCATAGCGGGGCGGCGTGGCCGTGCCCACAGCGGCATGCATGTTCGGCATTGGCATCAGCATGTACGTTCGTCATTGGCCTCGGCGGTATCTCTGGTGTGTCAGTGATCGAATAAGGGGACGGGATTGAGGGTGCATCCCGACGGTGACTTAGCAGTGGCGGCGAGCATGCATAGCCATTCTGACCATGCCGATATCGGCATCGGCATCGTTTGGAGGCTGTGGTGCTCGAATCATGGTGGAATTTGCGATTCCCTATTATTTTTACATGCATAATATATAGAAAATAGCTGTAACATCCCAAGATTTTGTCAAATTTTGGGAAATTTTTTGCTTTTGTATTGCTTGAAATGATTGAAATTTCACAGGGATTTAAAAACTTTTAAGTCTATTTGAAAGTTTTATTAGAAAATGTTTTAAACTTTCTACTTTATCCTTGAAGACCCTTTTGAGAAAAGAATCAATTATCAAAATACTTCTTTTCCATCCTTTATTCAAACCTATGCAAGTTTGCTTGCAAAGGAGTGAACTCCCAAGGGTATTAAATTTAGTGAGGATTCTATTTCAAGAAAACTAAGTTTGGAAGATATTTTCAAACATTATTTTATAAAGAATTATTTCTTATTTTTCAAAAGGATTTATTTTCAAATCCCAAATAACTTTATGCAAGCAAAACCTTTGGCCCCAAATCCAAAATTCTATTAAAAATCTCGTTTTGATTTTGAAAACTTGTTTTCCTACTGACTTAAAACCTTGCAGTGATTTCTGTAAAATCTCTGAAAGTGGTTTAAATTGTTTTGGAGCATTTTTGCAAAATCTGTGAAAGAGTTAAGAAAACAGAAAAGAAAAGAAGTAAAGAAGAGAAAAATATGAAAACGGACCCTGGGGAGCCTTTCGGCCCAACTCCAGAAGCCAGCCACGGCCCAGCATCGCCCCGCCCCGAACCGGTACCCTCTGCCCTCTCTCCCCTCGCTGCCATGTGGGCCCCGCGTGTCATCTCCCTCCTCCCGCAATCTTCTCCCTCTCTCTCTCCGTTTCTGGAAACGGTCGCCGGAGTAACACCCCGCTGATTTCTCCCGAGTAATGGCCATCAAGACCGCGCCTATAAGTACCCCGCACCCTCCTCTCACTCCTCTCCCCTCCTCTCCTCGAACCGGGCCGCCAGGCTGCTCAAATCCCTCGTCGGAGGTCCGCACCTCTGCAGGTATCTCCGGTCGAATTCGACCATTGCCAGTGAGCCCTGCCCTCTCTCTTCTCTCCTATCATCCTCCCCTACTCTGGCGCACCTCTTGACGCCCACGGACTGAACCATTACGCAGGAAACCGAGCTCTGCAGTACAAACCGAAGCTCATCGCCGCCCCGCGCACCTCCAGTCACCCTCTGCTTCCTCCCCTGGAAAAGATCGAGGCCGCCGTGGTCACCATCGGTTTCCTCTCATCGCGGGGAACGTCATCATCAACTTCATCTCCTCCGGGAACACCTGCAACGTCGCCGGCGTCCGCCTCTGGCCGCGTCTCCGGTAACCTCGCCGGAAACCCTAGCCCACGGTGAGCTCTCCCTCTCTCCCTCTGTGATCCGTTAGATCCAGATCCTGTGGCTAGGATAGAATAACTTAAACCGAACCGGTATTAGATCTGAGCCATTCAGATTAGTTTGATCCAACGGCCCACAACCTTGATCCACCCGAAACGGTACCAGCCAATCAGATCACGCCAAGTGTCAGCCTCTGGTTTAAACCGGTTTCAAATTAGAAACTTTGAATCAGATTCCAGCTCAATCTTGCAAAATTTATATCTTTTGATCTGTAGGTCCAAAAATAGCAAATAATATATCATTGGAATCCTTGGAACCTATAGAATACAGTAGTACAATAAAATCTTATATTTTATGGGTTCAACTTGAAACCATTTTCGAATTGGGACTGAACCTCCTGTTAGTTTGTTTATTTCATATCTTTTGAACCAAGAGTCCAAAATTTACAAATTTGTAGTCTCTGGACTCCTTAGAACTTGTAGAACACTATAGGATCAAGAAAATCCAAACTTGATACGTGCACACACTTTGTGCATTCAAATCTTCTCAAATCACTATTTTGGCCATATCTTGAGTTCTAAAATTTATTTTAGAATGAATTCACTTGCAGTGACCATATTTTGCTGCAAGCTACCCAGTAGTATCACTCCCATATCTGATCGAAATGCTTCCCTATTATTCAAATTCTAATATGAGGATTTGAGTAAATTCTACTACAAGGACAAAACTATTTCCCTTAGCCCTATCCCTATCTGCTTTAGTAAATCCTATATTTCATGCCTAGTCATCGATGTTATCTGAACAGCATCTTGATCAAGATCATATCTACTTAGACCTATCTTGCTAAGTACCCACTTATTCAAATCACAAAAGTGTTATTTGAGTAAAGTGTCACTACAACAGGAACCCCCCTTTAGCAACGCATCAATGAGTTGCCGAATGTTCATATAACCGTTGGTAATGTCAACACCAACGGATTTGCTATGCGTTGCCGTAGGTGGCGTTGCAAGGGTCAACTACAACGCATATACATGCGCTGGTAATTGATATGAAGAAGCGTTGTAAGATAGCAACACATATAGTTATAGCCTAACAACACTTCATATGCGTTGGTGGTTGTCGTACGTGAATGAATTTGAATGGACACGAAATTGTAAAATCTTAGAAGAGATGCTTGATAGCTCGAACGCTCAATAGTAGTTTATATATATTGCCAACAACAATTAATTATTCAATTTTCAGAGCACAGGAGATACAATGTAGTATACAGAAAGACCTCATATTGAATCAACTATGTAGCTTTACATGATTAAATGAATACAAGTTTTGTATATCTAAAAAAAGACACACTGAAATATAGTCTACGACTATGTTTGTAGGATCACCATTCTTGAAACTTGCTCTCACATCTGAGCCATGCATCATCCACTTATTTCCCAATCTAAACAAAACACCAAGTTGAGATAAGCAATTTACCATTAGTGAGACAGAAAAACAAATAGTGCAATTTAAAATAGCTGGAAACATACCAAGTTTGAAGGCCATGAGATATTTAATCTTCATGCATGACCACTTCTCAGAACACAAAAGGACGTTCATTCTTATCTTCATTGAACATCAAGGTCAAAGCAACAAGAAATCCGAGAACACTTCTAGTCATATATACATTATCTTTTATTGTAGCAGATTTTCCTTGTCCTCTTTTTTACAGATCCAGTTAATCTTCCCAGGCTTCCACACTCGTTGAGGAGATCTTACACATGAGTGCAATCCAACTTGCACCAAGTAGCTTAATGTCTTCGATCTTTTGACTAAACCTGGTGTTGTTCACAAGTAAAGATCAAATTAATATAGCAAATAGTATAAAAGATATAGCTTAGTAATTGCCTAAGCACTTTCTTTTCACTACACCCGTTACAGACTTATAGTTCACTAAGTAAAAGACTTGAAAGAATATAGCTCATAGAACAAACTATGTAGTTTAATAATTGGCTAAGGATTTATGTGATGTGCTGACTCAATGTGCATCGAGAATATTGACTCACACAAAGTAGCTTAGTAATATACTATAACTAATAAAGGATGTACGGTGGCACCTTAAAGAAGCATTTTGTTTTCTTATGAATTGTGCATCCTTCTGGTTCTAGAAATAACCTCGAGTCTACACATAACAGATAAATACAATGGTTTTAATCTCAGTATTACCATCTTAAATAAATTATAGTAATTCACATGTTACTATATCAAAATGTAGCAACATACTCCTGTACAATAGTCACTGTGAGATGTCTAGGGTGCAATTTAAATATACTTCCGTCAATAACAATATGAGCACAAAGGCACCATGCTCTAACACACACTCTGATTACTTTTCGATTTCTTCCGTCAACTCATAGTTTGCTACTCCTTCTAATTACAACGCAGGAGTACTGAAGATTCACCTCTCGTCTACATAAACAAAGAAACTGCAGAAGCGCACACACAAGAAACCAACATAAATTTCAGAATCGGTAAGTAGACTTGCACGTAAAGCTTACTAGATGTACTCAGAAAACCACCATAAGTTAAATAATTTGAAACCTTACTACTTCTTGGACCAGGAAAGGTTTTGCAGCACAATTGCTCAGGCCAAAAAGCAGGCCATGACGTTGCAACATTGACATCAAATAAATAACTCAGGTCTGCAACATAAATTTGCATTGTATAGATCTAAATTAGAGGACCAGTAGATGAAAGATAAGCCGAATAGTACTAATATTTAGTTATTGTTTGAAACGAATTACATTGACATATCTATCAATCAAAAAATTGATTAATGAACCCATGAGAAAGGTGGAACTTCAAACGTATACTGCATTACTGCTCAACATCGAACGAGCCCCCAAAGTGTCGATATTATTGAGAAAAATGGGGCTGTCACCTGCTGCTTCTGCAGGGCAACACTAGATGAAGGCGATGGTTGATTGGATCCATTGAATCTCACCTGGGAAAGAGTGGACATAGTTAAGGAACGACCAACGGCTGGCCAAATGATTGAGGGATCCGGTAAAAACTGAAAAACCTGAATACTAGGCGAGGATGGGAGCAGAACCGGCGATGCAGTAGCAGATCCGGCGATGTAGTAGCAGATCCATCCCTGGTCGATGATGCAGTGCTCTCCAGTCGTGATCTCCTAGTTGGCGACGCAGGGATGGCAACCCCTTAACACCGCGAATCAGGAGCACCATCCTTGAACTGGTCCGAACGCGGAGCATCTGGATCGGATCTAGGACGCCGTTCTCGAACTAGTGCGAGTGCCGATGATCTCGACCCAAGAGTGACGTTCTTGAACTGGTGCTGGTGCGGACGATGGAAGGAAGGTACGGGAGGAAACTGGCCTGGCATGATCTCGTAAATGCGGGTGCCGGCGGGTCTGTACTGGTAGGGATTAATTAGCAGATAGGAGAAGTGGAGGTAGTAAGGAAGTTAGACGTGGGAAGTGGGGACCTAGCAGCGCATAGTTATTTCGTTGCAGGATATCCGTAGCTATATGTGGGTTCCTGGTGTAGTGTGTGGATACCTCCAATCTTAGTTTCTACCTTGCTACTATGGTATTGACCAAATCAACATCATAGTACTTAACCAAACCCTATTTACTCATCAGGAGCCTTAAGCCATGTTTCACACATCACCTATACATATCCTTTACCTATAATTATTTATTCATGTCTACTCAACCTTAGCCTTGCATAGAATTATTCAATTAACGAATGAGTTAATTGAGTAACTCAATGCCTCATATTTCCTAGCCCAATGTCTAAGTGTAATACATATACTATTTAAGAATAATTGTTGTTACACTTATTCCATAGTATTGCTATTGCAATATTTTGTCTCTTATGTGAGTTACCCGCATAAGATAATCCAAGATCCAATATGCTTTGATAAAGCATAAAGATTTTCACTCATTATACCTTATCTAATTCATACATATTCAAACAGCAAATGAGCTACTTGAGTAGAATATGAATTCATCTCAAACCAAGATCTTATTAATGTGGAGTTGTTATAACCCGTACCATAGTATGTGTTATACGCCATGTTGATCAATGAACCAATTGAGCCATGTCCCCAAATATCAACCATTCATACCAAATCCAAAACCCACTTAGTATTGTTTACATGTATTGAACTATTCAACTTGCAAATGTGCCATTTGATCAGTTCAAGCATTCTTAAATTTTTTTTCCAGACCCTTTCCCCCTCAAATCATACTGATCCTCCCCAACTAAGCCCTCAAACTCATAAACCATGATCCCTTACCATGCCCTCCAAATCACACCATCTCAATAAAACTAAATGGTCAAACAAATACCTTGTTTGCTTAAATTGCTTGTTTGTGGTTGTTTGGAGTGTTTATGTTGTGATCCTTTTATACCATAGTTGGTGCGGAGGACTACACGCTTAGTAGAGGGAAGGGAAGCGTCTTGTTCTTCAGAAAGGCAAGTGACACACATGTCCCTTTACCCATTTTACTTATGCATTAGTATATTCACCTCTTGTAGTATGCATGATAGGTGATTTACTCAACTGTTTTATCAAATGCTTAGAACCTAGTAGTGTGTAGCAATCCCTCAAACCCCACCTGTTAGGATGCTAAATACTTTGAAAAATATTGATGCCTTGCTAAGATCACTTGAAAAGTGTTTTGGTGAACAAGTTAAGAACTTCAACTAAAAAGAAACACCTGGGTGGATTGGTTTGATAAGATGAGGCGAGGTAGGTGGGTTCTGGGACGCATGCCTTGTAAGAGGATGTGGGAACAGAATACCGCTCGGGATGGCCACCCATGAACAAAGAGATGGCTATGTCTTCCATGCTTAGTGTACTTCCAGTGCAGCCTTATGACATTATGGGCTCTGTCTTGACTGATTAGATGTGGGAGTGCAACTTGTGTGCAAGAAGATGGTGGTAGATAAATTATAGGTTGGGAACGGATCTTGCCAGTTAGTTGTCCTCTCCTCTAAAAGGTCTCGTTTCATTTTATGTATGGGCATAAAATGAATCGTAAGGTGAAAGTGCACAACCCTTGCAAGGTGTATAAAACTAATCGATTAGTCGTGTCCTCGGTTATGGACAATTGAGTCTCTAGACATGGAATGTACGGAAGAATCTCATCACCTCTTCTGAATGATTAAAATCTGTCTAGAAACCTCTAGGTAGGAACTAAGGACCATACACTCCGAGGGGTGGTGGTGCCTGAGGTTCCGATTTTGTTGAATTTCGCCCAGTGCTACATGCCTAGCTAGTATGTGGCATTTGGGGGTTATCTCGACCCTTGAAAATATAAAACTTGAAAGAAAAGCTTTGAGAAAGAACTGTAGGACAAAACTGGCTTTATGCAATTCAGCCTATGAGATCCACCAGCCAAATATTCATTTAGATAGACTCCTCCCAACATCCACCAAATATGTGTCATTTGCCAGTACATCATTGTACTGACCCCTTTGGGGCTGCATATTCAACGTGCAGGTTTCATTTCGAGTAAGGAACCAGGAGTAGGATCTCGAGCTTACATTCCAACATGGTTGCCTATGGCACGTGATGAAGATGGAGGCTCCTTGCCACCTTGTTATTTCCGCTGTGTAAATTGTAAGGTTTAAATACTTCGTATCTGGATCCGCGTTGTAATCTTGATACTATGCAATGAATATCTCATTTTGTTCTGTGGTGCTATCATTGATCCAGGGAATAGCACTTAACACAGATGTTCCACCTTGTTCTCAAGGTTGGGGCGCTACAGAATGGTATCAGAGCATAGTGTTGCCTGTAGGATCGAGACCCTAGGTTTGGAAGTAGACTAGGAAACCCAAAAATGATATCAAATGGATATCATTACGCTTAGGATGTGTTTTGAAAATTTTATTGCATTACTAGTTCAGTTTGCTTTATTTTCTCGTAAGGCTTATCACTTTCATTTCACTTACACTGTTCTTCTTTCAAATTTTTAGATGACGTTCACCAAGCTGAAGGTCCCCTATGACGATGACGATGAGCTATTTAGTGATCAGCTATCCCGCCTTTCTCGGATGCTGAACCTGTCACCTCCCACTTTTTGTGGTAGAGTGATACCCTGTGTGGTTCCCGAGATCATCCACTGGGAGATTGAGACCAGGATTGAGGGTCGCACCATTGGTACTCCCACGGAGACAGTGGTGTACTCGAGGATGTACCCAGGTTGGGAGACTGGCGTCATGATGGCCATGGAGGAGGCACTAGCTCGCATATGTGGTATGTACGTCCAGGAGATATCAGAGTTGGACAATTCCATCTACCAGTTTGGGAGGCGTAACCACGAGGGATGGGCCTTGAGGACTCCAGGACGTCGTGAGGATTTACCATGGACTGAGGTGCAGTTAGAGGACATGGGATCCTATGCCTTCAACCTGGAGGACATGCTGCGCAGTGAGATGGATGCCACTGATGATGCCAAGTACCAGCTCCTGCAGAAGGATGAGAAGATAGAACAACTAGAGGGCACGATAGAGAAGCTGAAGGAGAAGAACAAAACACTTGAGGCCGCCAATGATAAGCTGTCAGGTAAGGTCGAGGATCAGGAGGCCCAGATTGTAGGCTTTCGAGGACAGTGCATTTACCTTCACAAGGACCTGATGAAGTACAAGCCTTGGCCGCCCAAGAAAGGAACAACACCTACTGAAGAGAAGAAGGAGTCGACCTCGGAGCAGGTTGGAGCAGAGCCTGAGAAACTAGAGCCTTGCCAGCCCACGGTAGAGGGAGATTCTGTGGAGAAAGCCCATGCGGCGCCACCTAGCCCTGTGGTGAAGCGACGCAAGACAGGGAACACTAGAGCATATCTTGCACAGTTCAAGTAGTGAGACCACCACATTGTGTAATAAATCGACGATCTTGTAATGGTTAGTCGTGCCACCTAGTGGTATGACCCTTTTAGACCCTGTTTTCCTGAAACTTGTAGTTGACTTGTTGTGCTTGAGGATCTATGTTTCATGTGATCATCTATGCTTTCAAATGCTGGTTGCAATGCTTGTTATAGTTTTGTAGAAAGATGTTTTCTCTTGACCTACTGAGTTTGGGTAGGATCTCCCTTAGATCTCTTCTGTCTAACCCTTATCTATGCTAAGACCTAAACCTGTCCTAAACCCAACCAGATGCATCCTCAACGTCAGAACAATCACAACAACCCTCAGTTGGAGATAGCAATGCAACAGTTAGTTGAAGCTCACACAGGAATGATGCGGGTGATGACTCAGAATATGGTTAATCACGATAGCAAAGGGCTACCCCCAGGAGTGCAGCAAGTACTAAATGGTCATTCACGAATAGTACAAATGATGTCCCAGATGGTGGCTAGTACCAATAATAGCCTACCACAAGATGAGCATGGTGGAAAGCCAACACAAGTTGATGCTGAGATGACACAGCAAGCCTGTAAGAGATGTGGAGAAATAGGACACGCCTCGAAGGACTGTCGTGAAGGGTGTCCCTACTGTGATGTGAGTCACCCAGATGAAGAGTGTCCCATGAGCCAAGTTACTTGCTTCTTATGTGAAAGAACAAATCATATTCCTGCTGAATGCAAGTTTTATTCCACGGTGCAACGAATGAATCAACAAGCCAAGGATAGAATGAGCCAACTGCTAAGAAAGACCCCTGAAGATGGAAGTCCCAAGGTGAGAGAGGACTTGAAAGTCATGGAAACAACACACAACCCTACCACCAAGTGTTGCTACTCATGTGAAGAAGAAGGACACTTGTCTAGAAATTGCTCTAGGAAACGAGAAAGGTTTCCCACAACTATGGTAGAATATGAAGAGAATGAAGTAAGAGATCTCCTAGCCTTAGAGGTAACCAAAAGGAAGAAGAAGATGATAAAGAAGAAAGACAACAGCAAGGTGCAGTGCTTCAATTGTAGGGAACTTGGACATTATGCGAGGGAATGTCCAGAACCAAACATGCAAAGGGGAACAAATCTGGTCACTTGTCAGAAATGTAACCAAAAGGGACACTATGAGGATAAATGTTCAGAGACTGGTACCTCAAGACTTCAGTGAACTGGAATAACCGAAAGATGCTACAATATACAAGGAGGAAACACAACAAGATGTAGCCAATTTGGAAGAACTTGTATGCCATTACCGCCTTGTAATAAATATTGTAAGGACTTGTAAGAGTTAAGGACAACCTGGTTGAATGAATTATATTTCTCAATGAGATGGCAAGCCGAAGGATTTGTAACTCAAGAGTTAACGTCATACAACCGAGTTTGCGCAAAACCCTAGCTAAGGAACGATAGATTTGTCTTAAAATTTTAGAATTGAAACACAGGTTCTCTTTTCAAGAAAATTTTGGCAAAGCAAGTGAGGTTGACCAAGAGTTAGAATACGAGGTTTGCAAGCCATGTATGAAGTAATGATTTGGGTGCAGGATGGATTGATCACCATTCCTACTACTCTTATTATTCGCTCTCGTAATGTTGGTTTTACATACCTAGAGAGACATACCTATAGGAGAGACGACGTTACCAAAACCATGACCTTGGGAGGATAATATGTTACACCCCTTATAGTGCGCCAGTGTGGCCAAAACGTAAGAATACGATGAGGGATGACTACACGTTTCAGAAGCGTTTTCTCAGTGGACCTTGAATGCGGAGACGGTTCAATTACGACTTCAATCCCCCGACTTTTTGTTTCGACTCCCCACACGGCCTATTCGACTAACCCTGAGCCTATAAAAGAGGATTCTTCCCCCTCCAGAGAGTCACCACAGAGACAACCACCACTACCTATGAAAATGCCTCCTGATTTCAAAGCTTTACGCCACCGAAGTCTACCCCATCCCTACCTGCGATGTTATGAGACAACTATCCAAATCCCCGAAACTATTCCCCTACCCATGAAAGCTTCGTTATATCCCTTTTCCCTGAGAAGGAGTTCATCTTTGAGATATGATCAAGTTGTTCAGCGCCTTTCAACAACTATGAAGACGGTTGCTAAAGGAATTCTTAAGGACCATCTGGTACCTGTGGCAAGTAGCATGACTTGCTCCGGTAACTTGAATGGGTTCAACAATGCTGGTTATAAGGCGACCTTCCGTCCCTTAAAGGTGCCAGTACCTCTTACGGAGTCCCCCTTGTTTACCCCTATGAAACGCTTGAGGAAACTGCAGAGAGATGTCATCCTAATTCCTTGGGATGTGTGGTCTCATCATGTTCGTGGGGCAAGCATGCAGTACTTGGCACTGGGTCATCTTTTGAGACTCTGCAATGAAAATCAGCTAAAAGGCAACAAGGAGTATGGTGATGGCCTGTATGCTGTCGTGGCCTTGGTGAGGACCGACCAAGAAAAGGCTAGATACACATTCTTGGACGATGTGGACTACCTTGTTGAAGACAACGCGATGGATGATATCTGCCTATCACCAGAATTGGATGGAACATTTGGAATGCCCACTTCTGACCATAACGGCGAACATCGACACCTCTGAGAAGAGCGATTTCAGGAAAAATGGCGCAACGGTGAATTCAAGCTGGGAACAAAATGCAAGTGCCTAAGGAAGCATCAAGATGCCACCAAGAAAAATCTTCTTTAAGGGTGGTAGCACCCTAGTCCCATTTGGATCCTTAAACCTTGTAACCTTCCGCCAATCTCGAGGACGAGATTTCTTTAAGGGTGGTAGTCTGTAACATCCCAAGATTTTGTCAAATTTTGGGAAATTTTTTGCTTTTGTATTGCTTGAAATGATTGAAATTTCACAGGGATTTAAAAACTTTTAAGTCTATTTGAAAGTTTTATTAGAAAATGTTTTAAACTTTCTACTTTATCCTTGAAGACCCTTTTGAGAAAAGAATCAATTATCAAAATACTTCTTTTCCATCCTTTATTCAAACCTATGCAAGTTTGCTTGCAAAGGAGTGAACTCCCAAGGGTATTAAATTTAGTGAGGATTCTATTTCAAGAAAACTAAGTTTGGAAGATATTTTCAAACATTATTTTATAAAGAATTATTTCTTATTTTTCAAAAGGATTTATTTTCAAATCCCAAATAACTTTATGCAAGCAAAACCTTTGGCCCCAAATCCAAAATTCTATTAAAAATCTCGTTTTGATTTTGAAAACTTGTTTTCCTACTGACTTAAAACCTTGCAGTGATTTCTGTAAAATCTCTGAAAGTGGTTTAAATTGTTTTGGAGCATTTTTGCAAAATCTGTGAAAGAGTTAAGAAAACAGAAAAGAAAAGAAGTAAAGAAGAGAAAAATATGAAAACGGACCCTGGGGAGCCTTTCAGCCCAACTCCAGAAGCCAGCCATGGCCCAGCATCGCCCCGCCCCGAACCGGTACCCTCTGCCCTCTCTCCCCTCGCTGCCATGTGGGCCCCGTGTGTCATCTCCCTCCTCCCGCAATCTTCTCCCTCTCTCTTTCCGTTTCTAGAAACGGTCGCCGGAGTAACACCCCGTTGATTTCTCTCGAGTAATGGCCATCAAGACCGCGCCTATAAGTACCCCGCACCCTCCTCTCACTCCTCTCCGTCCTCTCCTCGAACCGGGCCGCCAGGCTGCTCAAATCCCTCGTCGGAGGTCCGCACCTCTGCAGGTATCTCCGGTCGAATTCGACCATTGCCAGTGAGCCCTGCCCTCTCTCTTCTCTCCTATCGTCCTCCCCTACTCTGGCGCACCTCTTGACACCCACGGACTGAACCATTACGCAGGAAACCGAGCTCTGCAGTACAAACCGAAGCTCATCGCCGCCCCGCGCACCTCCAGTCACCCTCTGCTTCCTCCCCTGGAAAAGATCGAGGCCGCCGTGGTCACCATCGGTTTCCTCTCATCGCGGGGAACATCGTCATCAACTTCATCTCCTCCGGGAACACCTGCAACGTCGCCGGCGTCCGCCTCTGGCCGCGTCTCCGGTAACCTCGCCGGAAACCCTAGCCCACGGTGAGCTCTCCCTCTCTCCCTCTGTGATCCATTAGATCCAGATCCTGTGGCTAGGATAGAATAACTTAAACCGAACCGGTATTAGATCTGAGCCATTCAGATTACTTTGATCCAACGGCCCGCAACCTTGATCCACCCAAAACGGTACCAGCCAATCAGATCACGCCAAGTGTCAGCCTCTGGTTTAAACCGGTTTCAAATTAGAAACTTTGAATCAGATTCCAGCTCAATCTTGCAAAATTTATATATTTTGATCTGTAGGTCCAAAAATAGCAAATAATATATCATTGGAATCCTTGGAACCTATAGAATACAGTAGTACAATAAAATCTTATATTTTATGGGTTCAACTTGAAACCATTTTCGAATTGGGACTAAACCTCCTGTTAGTTTGTTTATTTCATATCTTTTGAACCAAGAGTCCAAAATTTACAAATTTGTAGTCTCTGGACTCCTTAGAACTTGTAGAACACTATAGGATCAAGAAAATCCAAACTTGATACGTGCACACACTTTGTGCATTCAAATCTTCTCAAATCACTATTTTGGCCATATCTTGAGTTCTAAAATTTATTTTAGAATGAATTCACTTGCAGTGACCATATTTTGCTGCAAGCTACCCAGTAGTATCACTCCCATATCTGATCGAAACGCTTCACTATTATTCAAATTCTAATATGAGGATTTGAGTAAATTCTACTACAAGGACAAAACTATTTCCCTTAGCCCTATCCCTATCTGCTTTAGTAAATCCTATATTTCATGCCTAGTCATCGATGTTATCTGAACAGCATCTTGATCAAGATCATATCTACTTAGACCTATCTTGCTAAGTACCCACTTATTCAAATCACAAAAGTGTTATTTGAGTAAAGTGTGGATACCTCCAATCTTAGTTTCTACCTTGCTACTATGGTATTGACCAAATCAACATCATAGTACTTAACCAAACCCTATTTACTCATCAGGAGCCTTAAGCCATGTTTCACACATCACCTATACCTATCCTTTACCTATAATCATTTATTCATGTCTACTCAACCTTAGCCTTGCATAGAATTATTCAATTAACGAATGAGTTAATTGAGTAACTCAATGCCTCATATTTCCTAGCCCAATGTCTAAGTGTAATACATATACTATTTAAGAATAATTGTTGTTACACTTATTCCATAGTATTGCTATTGCAATATTTTGTCTCTTATGTGAGTTACCCGCATAAGATAATCCAAGATCCAATATGCTTTGATAAAGCATAAAGATTTTCACTCATTATACCTTATCTAATTCATACATATTCAAACAGCAAATGAGCTACTTGAGTAGAATATGAATTCATCTCAAACCAAGATCTTATTAATGTGGAGTTGTTATAACCCGTACCATAGTATGTGTTATACGCCATGTTGATCAATGAACCAATTGAGCCATGTCCCCAAATATCAACCATTCATACCAAATCCAAAACCCACTTAGTATTGTTTACATGTATTGAACTATTCAACTTGCAAATGTGCCATTTGATCAGTTCAAGCATTCTTAAATTTTTTTCCAGACCCTTTCCCCCTCAAATCATACTGATCCTCCCCAACTAAGCCCTCAAACTCATAAACCATGATCCCTTACCATGCCCTCCAAATCACACCATCTCAATAAAACTAAATGGTCAAACAAATACCTTGTTTGCTTAAATTGCTTGTTTGTGGTTGTTTGGAGTGTTTATGTTGTGATCCTTTTATACCATAGTTGGTGCGGAGGACTACACGCTTAGTAGAGGGAAGGGAAGCGTCTTGTTCTTCAGAAAGGCAAGTGACACACATGTCCCTTTACCCATTTTACTTATGCATTAGTATATTCACCTCTTGTAGTATGCATGATAGGTGATTTACTCAACTGTTTTATCAAATGCTTAGAACCTAGTAGTGTGTAGCAATCCCTCAAACCCCACCTGTTAGGATGCTAAATACTTTGAAAAATATTGATGCCTTGCTAAGATCACTTGAAAAGTGTTTTGGTGAACAAGTTAAGAACTTCAACTAAAAAGAAACACCTGGGTGGATTGGTTTGATAAGATGAGGCGAGGTAGGTGGGTTCTGGGACGCATGCCTTGTAAGAGGATGTGGGAACAGAATACCGCTCGGGATGGCCACCCAGGAACAAAGAGATGGCTATGTCTTCCATGCTTAGTGTACTTCCAGTGCAGCATTATGACATTATGGGCTCTGTCTTGACTGATTAGATGTGGGAGTGCAACTTGTGTGCAAGAAGATGGTGGTAGATAAATTATAGGTTGGGAACGGATCTTGCCAGTTAGTTGTCCTCTCCTCTAAAAGGTCTCGTTTCATTTTATGTATGGGCATAAAATGAATCGTAAGGTGAAAGTGCACAACCCTTGCAAGGTGTATAAAACTAATCGATTAGCCGTGTCCTCGGTTATGGACAATTGAGTCTCTAGACATGGAATGTACGGAAGAATCTCATCACCTCTTCTGAATGATTAAAATCTGTCTAGAAACCTCTAGGTAGGAACTAAGGACCATACACTCCGAGGGGTGGTGGTGCCTAAGGTTCCGATTTTGTTGAATTTCGCCCAGTGCTACATGCCTAGCTAGTATGTGGCATTTGGGGGTTATCTGGACCCTTGAAAATATAAAACTTGAAAGAAAAGCTTTGAGAAAGAACTATAGAACAAAACTGGCTTTATGCAATTCAGCCTATGAGATCCACTAGCCAAATATTCATTTAGATAGACTCCTCCCAACATCCACCAAATATGTGTCATTTGCCAGTACATCATTGTACTGACCCCTTTGGGGCTGCATATTCAACGTGCAGGTTTCATTTCGAGTAAGGAACCAGGAGTAGGATCTCGAGCTTACATTCCAACATGGTTGCCTGTGGCACGTGATGAAGATGGAGGCTCCTTGCCACCTTGTTATTTCCGCTGTGTAAATTGTAAGGTTTAAATACTTCGTATCTGGATCCGCGTTGTAATCTTGATACTATGCAATGAATATCTCATTTTGTTCTGTGGTGCTATCATTGATCCAGGGAATAGCACTTAACACAGATGTTCCACCTTGTTCTCAAGGTTGGGGCGCTACAATAGCTAGATCTCTAAATCGATGCATATGAAGCTACATATATATTCTTGGTCATAATCCCCTTAGATGCATGGCTTCACGTCGTCGTCGCTTTCATCGTCAGTATCTTCGTCGTTCGTGTAGTAGTACTTCCTGCACATTGTTACGTCAAACACCTTCACTGTGAGCACATCATCGCCTTCATATTTGATGTGTAGGATGTTGCCGAAATCCCCTTCCCCTTCCCCTTCCCCTTCCCCTTCCGGTCGGCGTCCGAGATGTGGAAGCCATGGCAATGGATCAAGTGTATGTGAACAAACAAGAGAGAGGCATAAACGAAGAAGAGAGAGGCAGAACCTATTGACATGAGGGATGGCCGTTATGGGGGTTTATAAGGGAGAGATGACCGTTGTGGGGTTTACACCATAAATTAAGGGAGAGATGACCGTTGTGGGGGTTTACACAATAAATTAAGGAGGAGATGACCATTGTGGGGGTTTATATCTCAATAAAAAAAGTAATGCCTAAAAGAAATGGAAATTCGTGATAGTTTATTATTTTACCGTGAAAAAGTAATGCCTAAAGGAAATTTGTGATAGTTTATCATTTCACCGTAAAAAGTAATGCCTAAAAGAAATGGAAATGCGTGATAGTTTATCATTTTACCATGAAAAGTAATGCCTAAAAGAAATGGAAATTCGTGATAGTTTATCATTTTACCATGAAAAGTAATGCCTAAAAGAAATTCGTGATTACCAAACTTGTTGAATCCAGTGGCAAACTCGTTATTTAGCATACATAGAGGGGTAGAGGTTTGCCATCGACAGATAGAGAGAGTGTGGCACGATCCTGCCCGTTAGATCATAGGATCGACGGTAGGTAGGCACGATCCGTGTGACAACAGCTCGACCAATCAGGCCAAGTTTGGGCTTCTGTGAGAAGGGAGAGGGTAAAACTGAGTAGTATCAAGGATACAAGGGCAAGTAAATAGTAAACAGACTAAGGAATTCAAATAAGATATTTAGAAAAAGAAAAACACATGTTTTGTACAATGAAACCCAGGTTGGCCTACCTCAAAGTATTAGCAATTCAAATATACATGAGTGTAAAAATTATGGCCTCATTCAGATAAACTATGTTTTGGGTATAGATGTTTTGAGAAGGGGTTTGAGTGGAAAGCCATGAACCTTCATAGCTACTAGTGATTTGAGAAGTGGCCATTTGTGTTAAAACTTGATTTATATATGATTGTCTACGTGGCAGGTCGCGTAACAAGACTCCATGAGTAGGAGGCACTATGATTTTATTTTTTTGAATTTTTTTGCGCATAAAATGACTCAATTAGATAGCTCAATCCCATTTGTTGACTCTCGGTTGACCAGCCACTTGAGGGTAAAACTGAGTATATTGCACTAGCCAGTATTAGTACTCGAGGGGAAAACTGAGTACAGATATTTTTCAGTGTAAGACTCGAGGGTAGAACTGAGTACACGTAACGGTGCAGACGTGCAGTACCACGGACGCGTGTTGAGACCAATCGTCTAATTTTTTTGAGAAACTGCTGACACGAACCATCACTTTGCCAGTACAGAGCCCCTCTCTCTCTCTCTCTCTCTCTCTCTCTCTCTCTCTGCACAGTGTCTCATTCTTACTCACGCACGCAACCACGCCTCTCACGTCCCATCACCTTCTCGAAAAAACCCCAACCGCCTTCCTGCCGGCGATGGAGAAGAAGAATGCGCCGGCGGCCATCGCCCCCGAGCCCGTCGCCTCCGAGCCCATCGCCTCTGAGCCCGTCGCATCCGAGCTCGTCGCCGCCGAGCCCGTCGCATCCGAGGCCGTCGCCGCCGAGCCCGTCGCCTCCGAGGGCGGCGCATCCAAGCGCGGCGCCTCCGTGAACTGGGCCTCTCTCAGGTCTGATGGACCACTACACAAGATCGGCGCCTGCTTACTGGCGAACGAGGAGTACATGGACACCTACTCTGCTTTGAGGCAAGTTTGTACAAATTGGCGCTCAAATTTACTTGAGCCTGACGTGCACCTGCACGAATGGATCATGGTAGAACACGCCCTTCCACACGCCGCTGAGTTCTCCTTCCTCCACCTCCGCACATCTCGCTACGTCACCATCAATCTAACAGAAGTTCATGCAAGGTTCAAATTCCTCCATATCAATAGAGTTAATCTATTTTTATTTTCAATCATAAACATCTTAGTGCTGAATGTTATCTTCGTCAATATATTTTAGATACTACTTCGTCAGCTTTTGCCGTGGCGTCATCGTGCTTGCCCAGAAGAACCAGCCGCACAAGATACGGCTTCTGAACCCACTCACAAAGACATCGAACACTATGTTTGAGGCGCAGATGCCATCTGTTATTCTGGAGTCAGTCGCTGTAATGAAGTCCCCGACTATGCTCTTCGTTTCCACATATTACCCGGTGGAAATTGCTTGGGTCGATGAGAGCACTCCAACTAAGGGTATAGATGAAGATTGGGGAGAAGGAAGATTTTCGATCGAGCACCATTCTATGCGTTGCATTACCACGTTCAATGGTGAATTCTATGCACTAGCTGTGAACAATTTGGAGTTCGGAACATTAGTGTGCACCAACAATGTCCAGTTGGAGCAGGGCGCGAGCACTGTCAACATGGAGACACTATTTTCATTTCCAAAACTTGGAAATGACAAGTTCTACCTTGTGAAGTCGGATGGTGATCTGCTGCTTGTGTTGTTGGGCGGTCGTTTGGAGGAAGGTCAAACATTGGTGTACCGTGTGGACACTGAGAGCCGCTCTCTCCATGCCGTCAGTAACATTGGCAGTCGTGCCTTCTTCGTCCATCATGTCCAGTGTATCTCCGTCAACACCAGAGTGCACCCGACACTTCGATCTGGCTGCATCTACTATGCAGATTTGGGTTATATCAGAGAGTACTTTGATGATATGAACGCCTGGGATGAGTGGCCACTACGTGTGGATAGATTAGGAAAGTACGGTCTGAAAAATGAACAAAGGCCATACCGTTTGGCGGATGTATTGGCTGCACACTGCAGACGGAAGGAGTTCAATGAATATTTCTTTCAGACCAGAAAATAGAGCGACGAAGATATATATGATGAATGAAGAACAAATTCATTCATCCTGGGGTATCTTAATCTTCATGTTGGGCATACATTGCGTCTTGTATTATTTTTAGCTTAGTTTTTCATGAACATTAACATCGTTATTGGCTGCTTTTGGCTACTGTATGCAGTTTATGTATTATACTTAGTTTTCTAGATTTATTATGCTGCTGTGAATTTATCCTATACTAGCTTCTAGATTTGCTACTAGATTTTTTACCATATTGGGCAAAAAAACGAGAGCCAAAAGGCAACAATCATTGAAGAAAGACAGAAATAGAAGCTTCTCTAGATTTGATACTAATTTGGTAAAAAGAGAGAGAACTGTTACAGAGAGAGAGAGGGGGAAAAGGTGCTCTGAAAAGGCGCTCTGAAAAGGCAATGCCAATTTGGCCCGAGAGAGACAGAACCGAGCTCTCACGTACAACCAAATGCGGTCTCGTCCTGTCCCACGCGGTCCCTTTCTACCAGCCCCACGCGACGCGGCCCCACAAGGCGCGGCCCCACACGTCAGCACGGAACGGTCAACTAAATGGTCAACTAAATGGGAATCCTCCCGTCCGAGCTCCTTTTGAGGGTTTCAGACAAGGGCTTAGACAAAACTGAGGAAAAACTAACGATCTGGGGAAAACTGAGTACAACTAAGGACCTGAGGGCACGAAAATAGAAATCCCAAACATAAATGCATAGGACACCTTCAAGTTTAAGAGGGCAACTAGATACAAATAATTTAGGAACAAGTGAAACCATAGTCATGAATCAATCAATGATAAACTTTGGGACAATGCACATTATACTCAGAATGATAACTATGCTCTCTTAGACGGTGCATAAAGATAGAAGGTGGTGACTCAACATAAAAGTAAAAGAAAGGCCCTTCACAGAGGGAAGCAGTGATTAAACATGTACTAGAGCTTTTCATTTATAAAACAGATAGATAAAAATTGGCTTTGAGAGGTGGTTGTCTTTGTCAACGACTGGCAATGGGGTTCTTACTATCTTCCATACAAAAATGAAGCAAGTTTTTGAGAGAGAGAGATTGGCACTTTTGTGCTCTTTTATAAAGCTTGGCACTCCTCCCCACCTTTTTTCCTTTCTCAAACCATGGCTAACCGATTCCATCGGGTGCCCACCAACATTCACATACCATCGAGGAGTGCGTTTTTTTTTCTTTTTTTCTTTTTGAAATAAGACAATATGGAAGATAGCAAATCCGACCACTACGTCCCCATGAGCTGCATAAAATGAGAAGTATTTTGAAGGTTTTTTGAAAGGTAGCACATGAAAATTTACTTGGAATGGCTTGCAAATACCATGCATAGGAATTTATAGTGGACACAATGGCAAACTTGGTTTTTGGGAGTTGGATGCACGAGTAGAGCTCATACTCAGTATAAAATGAGGGCTAGCAAAAGACTAGGAGCGACCAACTAGGAGAGCAATAACGGCCATAATCATGCAAAGCGACAAAGCAACATTAAAAGAAGCATAAGATGGCATCAAAAGTCAAAAACTAAATGATCGTAGAGGCTATAGGCGACTTATTTTTGTAGTCAACATGGTGTAAGCATGCGCCAAGTCAACCCAAATAAAGCATCAAAGCAGAAAACCAAATAAATGCTTCCATATAATAAAAACAACGCATGATTTTTTCAAAGGCTCATTAAGCAATCTCAGTCATTTGAGACAAGTCATGATACAGCAAAAATCACTAAGCATACTATCAAAACAACATCAAACATGACATGCAAAAGTCTAAGCTGCAGTCTAAACAAGCTCCTTTTTGTACCACTTTTTTGCATGAAACTTTTTCTCTTTTCCAACACCATTCAAACCTTTCTGAGGAAACTATTTTAAGGAAAACCAACATATACCAGAGGTCCAAATACACCTTGATGCAAAGATAAAATGTAACATCCCAAGATTTTATCAAATTTTGGGGGAATTTTTTTGCTTTTGTTTTGCTTGAGATGATTGAAATCCATAGGGATTTAAAACTTTTGAGTCTATTTGAAAGCTTTATTAGAAAACTATTTTAAACTTTCTATTATTTTTCTTGAAGAACTTCCTTGAGAAGGATCAAGTATCAAAATACTACTTTCCACCCTTTATTCAAACCTATGCAAGCTTGCTTGCAGAGAAATGAGTTACAAAAGTATTTATAAAGATTGTTTTTCAAACCTATGATTGAGTGTGTTTCTCAATCATTATTTTATAAACTATTATTTTAGAAAGAATCGAATTCAAACTCTATTTCTAATATTTTATGCAAGCAAACCCATTTTGTTAAGTTTATAAAACCTTTGTGAAAATCTTGTTTTGGTTCTGAAAGTATGTTTCCTATTGGTTTAAAACCTTGCCGTGAATTTTGTAAAATTTTAGAAACTGGTTTGAATTGATTTGAAGCATTTTTGCAAAAGATACAAAAGAAATAAGAAAAACAGAAAAGGAAAAGAAGAAAAGAAAATAAAAATATGAAAAGGACCCTGGGAAACCCATTCGGCCCAGAATGAGAAGAGGTCCACGGCCCGTTTACCCCGCATCCCGAATCGGTACCATTTTCTCTCCTTCCCTCGCTGACAGCGGGTCCCACCCGTCAGTCGTCTCCCTCCTCTGGCCCGAAACTCCCGCCGGAGACCGAGTCCCCGCCGTTACTTCTCCCCTTAAATCCCCTTCATTGCCTGCATTAATCGACGCCTAGCCGCGGCTATAAAGACCCCTCACCGTCCTCCTCCACCTCCCTTCCGTCCTCCTGCCAGAGAAGCCGCCAGGCCATTGCAATCTCTCACCGGAGCCCGAAGCTTCCGCCGCCGTCTCCGCTCGTTATCAACGGAATCAGTGAGTCCCTCGCCCTCTCTCTAACCCCATGCTTCATCTCTTGCCCTGGCGCATCTCCTGATGTCTCCCGTTCCTCTTAGTTCACAGCGAATCGACGGATTAAAACTTCCCCCAAAGCTCACCGTCGACCAGAGCCCTCCAGCCGCCTTCCTCGCCTCTCTCTGGAAACCATCCTCGACGCCGACCATGCACGCGGACTCGCCATGATCTCCTGCACCCCGTCCTAACATCGCCGTCGAGCAGAACCCACCGGAGCATCGCCGGAGTCACCTACCTGGCCGCCTCACCGGGGAACCTCGCCGGAAACCTAGGTGAGCTCTCCTCTGATTCTTTCCGACCGTCAGATCTTCATCATACGCCCCAGATCAAGTCACTTATCGAACCGGTACGGGACGATCTGGTGCGTCCAGATCTAATAAGATCCAACGCTCCACGTTGTGTATCCGACCGAACCGGTATGCCCCAACCAGAACACGCCACGTGTCGCATCCAGATCTAATTCGATTCAAATTAAAATTTCTGAATCAGATTTAGTTCAAATCTTGTATAATTCATATCTTTTGATCTGTAGGTCCAAAATTAACAAATGTTATACCGTTGGAATCCTTAGAACATCTAGAATCCAGTAGTACAATAATATCTTATATTTTATGGCTTCAATTTGAAACTATTTTCAAATTGGAATCAATCCTTCTGTTAACTTGTTTAAATCATATCTTTAGTTCTGTCCATCCAAAAATTTCAAATTTGTAGTCTTTGGAATCCCCTCAACTTGTAGAACATCATAGAATCAAGAAAATTTAAAGTTGATACGTGCACACACTTTGTGCATTCAAATCTATCCAAATCACTAATTTGATCATAGTTTGAATTCTATAACCTATTTTTGAATGATTCCAATTGCAGTGACTTTTTATTACTGCAAGCTATCCAGTAGCATCACTCCCATAATTTCTTGAGCCACTTCACTATTATTCAAATTCTAATATGAGGATTTGAGTAATTTCCATTATAAGATTAAATCTGTTTCTGTTTAGTAATGTTTCCTTCTACCATAGCAAATCTTATATTCATACCTAGTCAGCAATGTTATCTAAACAACATCTTGATCAAGATCATATTCACTTAGACCTATCTCGTATAGTACCCACTTATTCGAATTACAAATGTGTCATTTGAGTAAAGTGTGATACTTTCAATCTTAGTTTCTACCTTTGCTACTATGGTATTGATCAAATCAACGTCATAGTACTTAACCCAATCCTATTTACTCATTAGGAACCTTGAGCCATGTCCTCAAACATCAATCATACACACCCAATCCTATGTGTAACTTATACTATTATGAATAAGTGTTGTCACACTTTATTCAGTAGTGTTCTGTTGCACTATTCTATACCTATGTGAATATATTCACATGAGTTATTCTAAACTCTATTCATGCCTATGCCAAGCCTAGGATTATTATCATTACATTGTAATCTTGGAGGATCAATCTTTTCCAATCACTTGACCGTCTCAATACAATGCCTACTTAGTTTTGTTCACATGTATTGAACTATTCAACTTGCAAATGTGCTAATTGAGTAATTCAAGCATTCTTAAAACCTAGCCTAATTCCTAAGTGCAATAGATACTATTTAAGAGTAATTGTTGTCACATTTACTCAATAGTGTTGTAGTTGCACAAATTGACTCTTGTGTAATATATTACACATATGAGCTATTCCCAAAACTCTTATATGCTTTGGCAAAGCATAAAAACTCCATCAATTATATTATGCCTAGTCCAATTCTCTCTCAAATCATATTGATCTTCCCTAGCTAAGCTCTCAAATCCATATCCCACAAATCCTAATCCTTTGCCATATCTTTCTTGTCATAACATCTCAATAAAACCAAATTGTTAAACAAACACTTTTCAATTGTTTGATTTGTTTGATTGTGTTTGTATGGTGTGTTTATGTTATGTTATTTCTGTGCTATAGTTTGTGCGAAGAGCTACGTGCTTAGTTGAGGGAAGAGAAACATCGTGAACCTCAAAAGGCAAGTGACACATATTCTTCTACCTATTTTTACTACTGCATTAGTGTTTTTCTGTAGTATGCATGATAGGTGTTCTAATGTTTTCAATTGCAAAGACTTGGCAAATGCTTAGATCCTAGTAGTGTGAAACTATCCCTCAAACTCTACCTTGCTAGGATTGAATATCAAATTTATGAAAATGATGATGCCAATGCCATGTTGTGTATGATTTGTAAAGATGAAAATTAATAACCCAATGAACCACCTGGGTGCAATCTTGTGGCTACTCAGGGCCATACACCTGGCTATCAACCCAGGACATGTGTGGTGGTTATCACCTGAGAGTACACAACTCAGGGCTACACACCTGGCTATCAACCCAGGACATGTGTGGTGGTTATCACCTGAGAGTACTTTGTATTGGTTGTACCTAGGAACAGAGAGAGGACATGTCGCGCGAAAGGAATCTCATCACCATTTCAGAATAATTAAAACTTGAATAGTGACTACTTGGGGCTACACACCTGACTATCAACTCAGGATATGTGTGGTGGTTATCACCTAAGGGTCCTCACCAATCCCAAGACTAGCTACTTAGGGCTACACACCTGACTATCAACTCAGGACTTGTGTGGTGGTTATCACCTAAGGGTTATCTTGGGGCTTTAATTGAACCAAACTTGAATAGTGACTACTTGGGGCTACACACCTGACTATCAACTCAGGATATGTGTGGTGGTTATCACCTAAGGGTCCTCACCAATCCCAAGACTAGCTACTTAGGGCTACACACCTGACTATCAACTCAGGACTTGTGTGGTGGTTATCACCTAAGGGTTATCTTGGGGCTTTAATTGAACCAAACTTGAATAGTGACTACTTAGGGCTACACACCTGACTATCAACTCAGGACATGTGTGGTGGTTATCACCTAAGGGTCCTCACCAATCCCAAGACTAGCTACTTAGGGCTACACACCTGACTATCAACTCAGGACTTGTGTGGTGGTTATCACCTAAGGGTTATCTTGGGGCTTCAATTGAACCAAGCTACTCAGGGCCGTATACCTGGCTATCAACCCATGGTATGTGGTGGTTATCACCTGAGAGTTATTCGTGTTTTGTTGAGTTACTACCCAGAGCTACACAACTTGGCTATCAACCCAAGGTTTGTGTGGTGGTTATCATCTGGGGGTTACCTTGACCTTATGGAAAAATCTAAATGTTTTAAAAATGTTTTGATAGGATAAAACTTGCTTTATGCAAATCAGCCTATGAGATCCACCAGCCAAGTATCATGTAGTATAGTCTTTCCACAAAATACCACCAAATATGTGTCATTTGCCAGTACATCATTGTACTGACCCCTCTGGGGCTGCATATTCAAACGTGCAAGTTTTATTTCGAGTAAGGAACCAGGAGTAGGATCTCGAGCTTACATTCCAACATGTCTGCCTGTGGCACTTGATGAAGATGGAAGCTCACTGCAACTATGCTTTATGCTGTGTACTCGTAAGGTTGAAGACCTATGTAACTGGATTTATGTTGTAATATTGATGCTATTGCAATGATTACTTATTTTGTACTGTGGTGCTATCTACTGATCCAGGGAATGGCACAGATACACAGGAGTTCTGCCTTTAGTAAAAGGCGGGGCGCTACAAAATGGTATCAGAGCATAGTGTTGCCTGTAGGATCGAGACCCTAGGTTTGGATTAGAGATAGGAAGGCCCTAGGATAAAAAAAATCTCTATCTCATCTTACTTCTATTTAATTTTTTTAAAGGGGAATGTTTGCATCTTGAAACTCCTTGTATTTCTCCCCTACTTCATTTTCAAATGATTCCCTTAGATGACCCAACTCTCAGAACCATCAAGAAAGGACAGAAGAACTACATTGAAGACCAACAAAGAGCTCGAGGAAATGTGGATATGAAGGTTGCCCAACACCAACGATGCGTTGGGGAAGTGGAAATAAGAAATGGAACAATGAAACTATAATAGAATAGACCACCAAGATTCTAGTATATAGAACCAACGATTTATAGATGCTTCTATGATCATACAAAATTGGTGTATGACCATATTATTTTGTTAGCGTGTTTTTCCAAAAGTTGTCAAAAGGATTTTTCAATGATTGTTTGGTTTATGTTTGTTTGTTGCATGGTTTGTTGTTTGTGCATGGGTAGGAAAATTTTCTTCTTTAGTTCTATCTATCTATTACTCACCTTTGCTAAAACCACCTTAGATGCCGCCTCGCCGTGAAAACAACAATAGCAGCAACAACAACGACAACAACGTCAACAACCTCCATGATGTGGTCCAACAGTTAGCCACAGGTCAAGCCCAGCTCATGCAGATGATGACCCAATTCATCCAAGCAAGCACCAACCTCATGAACAACAACAACAATCCACCACCCCCACCTCAAGTGGACCGACTAGCTCGTTTCCTGAAGCTCAGACCCAATAAGTTTTCATCTGCCACAGACCCAATAGTGGCCGACGACTGGCTGCGTTCAGTCAGTAAGGACTTAGTTACCTGTGATTGCACAGATGCTGAAAAGATTAGATTCACTGCCCACCTGCTAGAGGGACCAGCAGCAATGTGGTGGGATACTTACCAAGTCACCAATCCAATTGAAGGTCTGGACTAGG
This sequence comes from Dactylis glomerata, assembly GCA_007115705.1. NCBI lineage: Eukaryota > Viridiplantae > Streptophyta > Magnoliopsida > Poales > Poaceae > Dactylis > Dactylis glomerata. Next base: position 5,454,343 of record QXEO01000542.1, on the reverse strand, counting down.
ATTCCTTTAGGGAAGGCTTTCGTAATGCTCATATCTCCACGAGCATTATGAATCTAAAGAAAGATGAGTTCCGCACTCTGAAGCTGGGTGACAGGACACTAAAGGAGTACATGGATGACTTCTCTTCTCTGTCAAGGTATGCACCAGAAGACACCGACACTGATGCCAAGAGGAAAGATAAGTTTCTCCGTGGACTCAAAGGGGAACTGAAGATACCTCTGTCAGTAGCTTATGCTCCAAACTACCAGGCTCTGCTAGACCAATCGGTTACTCTGGACAACAACATAAGAAAAGAGGAAAACCGTAAGAGGAAGCACAACAATGGCAAGACCCATACTGGACATTCCCATAAAAGACTCCACCTCTCCGAAGGCTATGGAAATGGTAAATTCAATGGCCATAGGCACAATGGTGGAAACAATGGAAACCACTCCAGTGATCATCATAATGGAGACAATGGAAATCATAATGGAGGAAATGGACAACACCGCTCCAAACCGGTGGTTATGAAGGATCTCTCGACAATCACTTGTTACAAGTGCAAACAAAAGGGACACTATGCGGATAAATGTTCAGAAAATGGTACTACAAGACTTCAGTGAACTGGAATAACCGAAGGATGCTGTAAAATACAAGGAGAAGACACAACAAGATGTAGCCAATTTGGAAGAACTTGTATGCCATTACTGCCTCGTAATAAATATTGTAAGGACTTGTAAGAGTTAGGGACAACCTGGTTGAATGAATTATACTTTTCAATGAGATGGCAGGCCGAAGGATTTGTAACTCAAGAGTTAACGTCATACGACCGAGTTTGCGCAAAACCCTAGCTAAGGAACGATAGATTTGTTTTAAAAATTTAGATTTGGAACACAGGATTCTCATTTCAAGAAAATTTTGGCAAAGCAAGTGAGGTTGACCAAGAGTTAGAATACGAGGTTTGCAAGCCATGTATGAAGTAATGATTTGGGTGCAGGATGGATTGATCACCATTCCTACTACTCTTATTATTCGCTCTCATAATGTTGGTTTTACATACCTAGAGAGACATACCTACATAAGAGACGACGTCGTTAAACCATAACCTTAGGAGGATAATATGTTATATCCCTTATAGTGAGCCAGTGTGGCCCAAAACGTAGGAATACGGTGAGAATGTTTTGGTATTTGAACGGCTACGCGAATCAGAAACGTTTTGCTCAGTGGGATTTGAAGGCGAAGACTATTCAGTTTCGGCGGCTGCCTATTCGATTCACCTCCTCGACTCTTCGTTTCGACTCCCCACGCGGCCTGTTCGGCTACCTCCCTGTGCCTATAAAAGAGAGTTCACTCCTCTCCAGAGAGTCACAACAGAGACAGCCACTACCAACTATGAGATTTCCTCCTAGTTCCAGAGCCCTACGCCACCGAAGTCTACCCCATCCCGACCTGCGATGTTATGAGGCAACTCTCCAAATCCATGGAACTATTTTTCTGCCCATGAGAGCTTCGTTAGATCCCTATTCCCTGAGAAGGAGTTCATCTTCGAGATATGATCAAGTTGTTCAGCGCCTTTCAACAACTATGAAGACGGTTGCTAAAGGAATTCTTAAGGACCATCTGGTACCTGTGACAAGTAGCACGACTTGCTCCGGCAACTTGAATGGGTTCAACAATGCTGGTTATAAGGCGACCTTCCGTCCCTTAAAGGTGCAAGTACCTCTTACAGAGTCCACCTTGTTTACCCCTATGAAATGCATGAGAAGACCGCAGAGAGATGCCATCCTAATCCTTTGGGATGTGTGGTCTCATCATGTTCGTGGGGCAAGCATGCAGTACTTGGCACTGAGTCATCTTTTGAGATTCTGTAATGAAAATCAGCTAAAAAGCAACAAGGAGTATGGTGATAGCCTATATACTATCTTGGCCTTGGTGAGGACCGACCAAGAAAAGGCTAGATACACATTCTTGGACGATGTGGACTACCTTGTTGAAGACGACGCAATGGATGATATCTGCTTATCACCAGAATTGGATGGAATCCTTGGTATGCCCACTTTTGAACATAGCGGCGAACATCGAAACTTCTGAGAAGGGCGAATCGGGAAATTGGCACCACAGTGAATGCAAGCTAGGAACAAAATGCAAGTGCCTAAGGAAGCATCAAGATACCACCAAGAGGAATTTTCTTTTAAGGGTGGTAGCCACCCAGATACCTAAACCCAGATAACCTAATACCTACTTTCTTTCTAGCCTCTCCAATCTCGAGGACGAGATTTCTTTTAAGGGTGGTAGTCTGTAACATCCCAAGATTTTATCAAATTTTGGGGGATTTTTTTTGCTTTTGTTTTGCTTGAGATGATTGAAATCCATAGGGATTTAAAACTTTTGAGTCTATTTGAAAGCTTTATTAGAAAACTATTTTAAACTTTCTATTATTTTTCTTGAAGAACTTCCTTGAGAAGGATCAAGTATCAAAATACTACTTTCCACCCTTTATTCAAACCTATGCAAGCTTGCTTGCAGAGAAATGAGTTACAAAAGTATTTATAAAGATTGTTTTTCAAACCTATGATTGAGTGTGTTTCTCAATCATTATTTTATAAACTATTATTTTAGAAAGAATCGAATTCAAACTCTATTTCTATTATTTTATGCAAGCAAACCCATTTTGTTAAGTTTATAAAACCTTTGTGAAAATCTTGTTTTGGTTCTGAAAGTATGTTTCCTATTGGTTTAAAACCTTGCCGTGAATTTTGTAAAATTTTAGAAACTGGTTTGAATTGATTTGAAGCATTTTTGCAAAAGATACAAAAGAAATAAGAAAAACAGAAAAGGAAAAGAAGAAAATAAAATAAAAATATGAAAAGGACCCCGGGAAACCCATTCGGCCCAGAATGAGAAGAGGTCCACGGCCCGTTTACCCCGCATCCCGAATCGGTACCGTTTTCTCTCCTTCCCTCGCTGACAGCGGGTCCCACCCGTCAGTCGTCTCCCTCATCTGGCCCGAAACTCCCGCCGGAGACCGAGTCCCCGCCGTTACTTCTCCCCTTAAATCCCCTTCATTGCCTGCATTAATCGACGCCTAGCCACGGCTAAAAAGATCCCTCACCGTCCTCCTCCACCTTCCTTTTGTCCTCCTGCCAGAGAAGCCGCCAGGCCATTGCAATCTCTCACCGGAGCCCGAAGCTTCCGCCGCCGTCTCCGCTCGTTATCGACGGAATCAGTGAGTCCCTCGCCCTCTCTCTAACCCCATGCTTCATCTCTTGCCCTGGCGCATCTCCTGATGTCTCCCGTTCCTCTTAGTTCACAGCGAATCGACGGATTAAAACTTCCCCCAAAGCTCACCGTCGACCAGAGCCCTCCAGCCGCCTTCCTCGCCTCTCTCTGGAAACCATCCTCGACGCCGACCATGCACGCGGACTCGCCATGATCTCCTGCACCCCGTCCTAACATTGCCGTCGAGCAGAACCCACCGGAGCATCGCCGGAGTCACCTACCTGGCCGCCTCACCGGCGAACCTCGCCGGAAACCTAGGTGAGCTCTCCTCTGATTCTTTCCGACCGTCAGATCTTCATCATACGCCCCAGATCAAGTCACTTATCGAACCGGTACGGGATGATCTGGTGCGTCCAGATCTAATAAGATCCAACGCTCCACGTTGTGTATCCGACCGAACCGGTATGCCCCAACCAGAACACGCCACATGTCGCATCCAGATCTAATTCGATTCAAATTAAAATTTCTGAATCAGATTTAGTTCAAATCTTGTATAATTCATATCTTTTGATCTGTAGGTCCAAAATTAACAAATGTTATACCGTTGGAATCCTTAGAACATCTAGAATCCAGTAGTACAATAATATCTTATATTTTATGGCTTCAATTTGAAACTATTTTCAAATTCGAATCAATCCTTCTGTTAACTTGTTTAAATCATATCTTTAGTTCTGTCCATCCAAAAATTTCAAATTTGTAGTCTTTGGAATCCCCTCAACTTGTAGAACATCATAGAATCAAGAAAATTTAAAGTTGATACGTGCACACACTTTGTGCATTCAAATCTATCCAAATCACTAATTTGATCATAGTTTGAATTCTATAACCTATTTTTGAATGATTCCAATTGCAGTGACTTTTTATTACTGCAAGCTATCCAGTAGCATCACTCCCATAATTTCTTGAGCCACTTCACTATTATTCAAATTCTAATATGAGGATTTGAGTAATTTCCATTATAAGATTAAATCTGTTTCTGTTTAGTAATGTTTCCTTCTACCATAGCAAATCTTATATTCATACCTAGTCAGCAATGTTATCTAAACAACATCTTGATCAAGATCATATTCACTTAGACCTATCTCGTATAGTACCCAATTATTCGAATTACAAATGTGTCATTTGAGTAAAGTGTGATACTTTCAATCTTAGTTTCTACCTTTGCTACTATGGTATTGATCAAATCAATGTCATAGTACTTAACCCAATCCTATTTACTCATTAGGAACCTTGAGCCATGTCCTCAAACATCAATCATACACACCCAATCCTATGTGTAACTTATACTATTATGAATAAGTGTTGTCACACTTTATTCAGTAGTGTTCTATTGCACTATTCTATACCTATGTGAATATATTCACATGAGTTATTCTAAACTCTATTCATGCCTATGCCAAGCCTAGGATTATTATCATTACATTGTAATCTTGGAGGATCAATCTTTTCCAATCACTTGACCATCCCAATACAATGCCTACTTAGTTTTGTTCACATGTATTGAACTATTCAACTTGCAAATGTGCTAATTGAGTAATTCAAGCATTCTTAAAACCTAGCCTAATTCCTAAGTGCAATAGATACTATTTAAGAGTAATTGTTGTCACATTTACTCAATAGTGTTGTAGTTGCACAAATTGACTCTTGTGTAATATATTACACATATGAGCTATTCCCAAAACTCTTATATGCTTTGGTAAAGCATAAAAACTCCATCAATTATATTATGCCTAGTCCAATTCTCTCTCAAATCATATTGATCTTCCCTAGCTAAGCTCTCAAATCCATATCCCACAAATCCTAATCCTTTGCCATATCTTTCTTGTCATAACATCTCAATAAAACCAAATTGTTAAACAAACACTTTTCAATTGTTTGATTTGTTTGATTGTGTTTGTATGGTGTGTTTATGTTATGTTATTTCTGTGCTATAGTTTGTGCGAAGAGCTACGTCCTTAGTTGAGGGAAGAGAAACATCATGAACCTCAAAAGGCAAGTGACACATATTCTTCTACCTATTTTTACTACTGCATTAGTGTTTTTCTGTAGTATGCATGATAGGTGTTCTAATGTTTTCAATTGCAAAGACTTTGCAAATGCTTAGATCCTAGTAGTGTGAAACTATCCCTCAAACTCTACCTTGCTAGGATTGAATATCAAATTTATGAAAATGATGATGCCAATGCCATGTTGTGTATGATTTGTAAAGATGAAAATTAATAACCTAATGAACCACCTGGGTGCAATCTTGTGGCTACTCAGGGCCATACACCTGGCTATCAACCCAGGTCATGTGTGGTGGTTATCACCTGAGAGTACACAACTCAGGGCTACACACCTGGCTATCAACCCAGGATATGTGTGGTGGTTATCACCTGAGAGTACTTTGTATTGGTTGTACCTAGGAACAGAGAGAGGACATGTCGCGCGAAAGGAATCTCATCACCATTTCAGAATAATTAAAACTTGAATAGTGACTACTTGGGGCTACACACCTGACTATCAACTCAGGATATGTGTGGTGGTTATCACCTAAGGGTCCTCACCAATCCCAAGACTAGCTACTTAGGGCTACAAACGTGACTATCAACTCAGGACTTGTGTGGTGGTTATCACCTAAGGGTTATCTTGGGGCTTTAATTGAACCAAACTTGAATAGTGACTACTTGGGGCTACACACCTGACTATCAACTCAGGATATGTGTGGTGGTTATCACCTAAGGGTGCTCACCAATCCCAAGACTAGCTACTTAGGGCTACACACCTGACTATCAACTCAGGACTTGTGTGGTGGTTATCACCTAAGGGTTATCTTGGGGCTTTAATTGAACCAAACTTGAATAGTGACTACTTGGGGCTACACACCTGACTATCAACTCAGGACATGTGTGGTGGTTATCACCTAAGGGTCCTCACCAATCCCAAGACTAGCTACTTAGGGCTACACACCTGACTATCAACTCAGGACTTGTGTGGTGGTTATCACCTAAGGGTTATCTTGGGGCTTCAATTGAACCAAGCTACTCAGGGCCGTATACCTGGCTATCAACCCATGGTATGTGGTGGTTATCACCTGAGAGTTATTCGTGTTTTGTTGAGTTACTACCCAGATCTACACAACTTGGCTATCAACCCAAGGTTTGTGTGGTGGTTATCATCTGGGGGTTACCTTGACCTTATGGAAAAATCTAAATGTTTTAAAAATGTTTTGATAGGATAAAACTTGCTTTATGCAAATCAGCCTATGAGATCCACCAGCCAAGTATCATGTAGTATAGTCTTTCCACAAAATACCACCAAATATGTGTCATTTGCCAGTACATCATTGTACTGACCCCTCTGGGGCTGCATATTCAAACGTGCAGGTTTTATTTCGAGTAAGGAACCAGGAGTAGGATCTCGAGCTTACATTCCAACATGTCTGCCTGTGGCACTTGATGAAGATGGAAGCTCACTGCAACTATGCTTTATGCTGTGTACTCGTAAGGTTGAAGACCTATGTAACTGGATTTACGTTATAATATTGATGCTATTGCAATGATTACTTATTTTGTACTGTGGTGCTATCTACTGATCCAGGGAATGGCACAGATACACAGGAGTTCTGCCTTTAGTAAAAGGCGGGGTGCTACAAAATGGTATCAGAGCATAGTGTTGCCTGTAGGATCGAGACCCTAGGTTTGGATTAGAGATAGGAAGGCCCTAGGATAAAAAAAATCTCTATCTCATCTTACTTCTATTTAATTTTTTTTAAAAAAGGGGAATGTTTGCATCTTGAAACTCCTTGTATTTCTCTCCTACTTCATTTTCAAATGATTCCCTTAGATGACCCAACTCTCGGAACCATCAAGAAAGGACAGAAGAACTACATTGAAGACCAACAAAGAGCTCGAGGAAATGTGGATATGAAGGTTGCCCAACACCAACGATGCGTTGGGGAAGTGGAAATAAGAAATGGAACAATGAAACTATAATAGAATAGACCACCAAGATTCTAGTATATAGAACCAACGATTTATAGATGCTTCTATGATCATACAAAATTGGTGTATGACCATATTATTTTGTTAGCGTGTTTTTCCAAAAGTTGTCAAAAGGATTTTTCAATGATTGCTTGGTTTATGTTTGTTTGTTGCATGGTTTGTTGTTTGTGCATGGGTAGGAAAATTTTCTTCTTTAGTTCTATCTATCTATTACTCACCTTTGCTAAGACCACCTTAGATGCCGCCTCGCCATGAAAACAACAACAACAGCAACAACAACAACGACAACAACGTCAACAACCTCCATGATGTGGTCCAACAGTTAGCCACAGGTCAAGCCCAGCTCATGCAGATGATGACCCAATTCATCCAAGCAAGCACCAACCTCATGAACAACAACAACAATCCACCACCCCCACCTCAAGTGGACCGACTAGCTCGTTTCCTGAAGCTCAGACCCAATAAGTTTTCATCCGCCACAGACCCAATAGTGGCCGACGACTGGCTGCGTTCAGTCAGTAAGGACTTAGTTACCTGTGATTGCACAGATGCTGAAAAGATTAGATTCACTGCCCACCTGCTAGAGGGACCAGCAGCAATGTGGTGGGATACTTACCAAGTCACCAATCCAATTGAAGGTCTGGACTGGGATTCCTTTAGGGAAGGCTTTCGTAATGCTCATATCTCCACGAGCATTATGAATCTAAAGAAAGATGAGTTCCGCACTCTGAAGCAGGGTGACAGGACACTAAAGGAGTACATGGATGACTTCTGCTCTCTGTCAAGGTACGCACCAGAAGACACCGACACTGATGCCAAGAGGAAAGATAAGTTTCTCCGTGGACTCAAAGGGGAACTGAAGATACCTCTGTCAGTAGCTTATGCTCCAAACTACCAGGCTCTGCTAGACCAAGCGTTTACTCTGGAAAACAACATAAGAAAAGAGGAAAACCGTAAGAGGAAGCACAACAATGGCAAGACCCATACTGGACATTCCCATAAAAGACTCCACCTCTCCGAAGGCTATGGAAATGGTAAATTCAATGGCCATAGGCACAATGGTGGAAACAATGGAAACCACTCCAGTGATCATCATAATGGAGACAATGGAAATCATAATGGAGGAAATGGACAACACCGCTCCAAATCGGTGGTTATGAAGGATCTCTCGACAATCACTTGTTATAAGTGCAAACAAAAGGGACACTATGCAGATAAATGTTCAGAAAATGGTACTACAAGACTTCAGTGAACTGGAATAACCGAAGGATGCTGTAAAATACAAGGAGAAGACACAACAAGATGTAGCCAATTTGGAAGAACTTGTATGCCATTACTGCCTCGTAATAAATATTGTAAGGACTTGTAAGAGTTAGGGACAACCTGGTTGAATGAATTATACTTTTCAATGAGATGGCAAGCCGAAGGATTTGTAACTCAAGAGTTAACGTCATACGACCGAGTTTGCGCAAAACCCTAGCTAAGGAACGATAGATTTGTTTTAAAAATTTAGATTTGGAACACAGGATTCTCATTTCAAGAAAATTTTGGCAAAGCAAGTGAGGTTGACCAAGAGTTAGAATACGAGGTTTGCAAGCCATGTATGAAGTAATGATTTGGGTGCAGGATGGATTGATCACCATTCCCACTACTCTTATTATTCGCTCTCATAATGTTGGTTTTACACACCTAGAGAGACATACCTACATAAGAGACGACGTCGTTAAACCATAACCTTAGGAGGATAATATGTTATATCCCTTATAGTGAGCCAGTGTGGCCCAAAACGTAGGAATACGGTGAGAATGTTTTGGTATTTGAACGGCTACGCGAATCAGAAACGTTTTGCTCAGTGGGATTTGAAGGCGAAGACTATTCAGTTTCGGCGGCTGCCTATTCGATTCACCTCCTCGACTCTTCGTTTCGACTCCCCACGCGGCCTGTTCGGCTACCTCCCTGTGCCTATAAAAGAGAGTTCACTCCTCTCCAGAGAGTCACAACAGAGACAGCCACTACCAACTATGAGATTTCCTCCTAGTTCCAGAGCCCTACGCCACCGAAGTCTACCCCATCCCGACCTGCGATGTTATGAGGCAACTCTCTAAATCCATGGAACTATTTTTCTGCCCATGAGAGCTTCGTTAGATCCCTATTCCCTGAGAAGGAGTTCATCTTCGAGATATGATCAAGTTGTTCAGCGCCTTTCAACAACTATGAAGACGGTTGCTAAAGGAATTCTTAAGGACCATATGGTACCTGTGACAAGTAGCACGACTTGCTCCGGCAACTTGAATGGGTTCAACAATGCTGGTTATAAGGCGACCTTCCGTCCCTTAGAGGTGCAAGTACCTCTTACAGAGTCCACCTTGTTTACCCCTATGAAATGCATGAGAAGACCGCAGAGAGATGCCATCCTAATCCTTTGGGATGTGTGGTCTCATCATGTTCGTGGGGCAAGCATGCAGTACTTGGCACTGAGTCATCTTTTGAGATTCTGTAATGAAAATCAGCTAAAAAGCAACAAGGAGTATGGTGATAGCCTATATACTGTCTTGGCCTTGGTGAGGACCGACCAAGAAAAGGCTAGATACACATTCTTGGACGATGTGGACTACCTTGTTGAAGACGACGCAATGGATGATATCTGCTTATCACCAGAATTGGATGGAACCCTTGGTATGCCCACTTTTGAACATAGCGGCGAACATCGAAACTTCTGAGAAGGGCGAATCGGGAAATTGGCACCACAGTGAATGCAAGCTAGGAACAAAATGCAAGTGCCTAAGGAAGCATCAAGATACCACCAAGAGGAATTTTCCTTTAAGGGTGGTAGCCACCCAGATACCTAAACCCAGATAACCTAATACCTACTTTCTTTCTAGCCTCTCCAATCTCGAGGATGAGATTTCTTTTAAGGGTGGTAGTCTGTAACATCCCAAGATTTTATCAAATTTTGGGGGAAATTTTTTGCTTTTGTTTTGCTTGAGATGATTGAAATCCATAGGGATTTAAAACTTTTGAGTCTATTTGAAAGCTTTATTAGAAAACTATTTTAAACTTTCTATTATTTTTCTTGAAGAACTTCCTTGAGAAGGATCAAGTATCAAAATACTACTTTCCACCCTTTATTCAAACCTATGCAAGCTTGCTTGCAGAGAAATGAGTTACAAAAGTATTTATAAAGATTGTTTTTCAAACCTATGATTGAGTGTGTTTCTCAATCATTATTTTATAAACTATTATTTTAGAAAGAATCGAATTCAAACTCTATTTCTATTATTTTATGCAAGCAAACCCATTTTGTTAAGTTTATAAAACCTTTGTGAAAATCTTGTTTTGGTTCTGAAAGTATGTTTCCTATTGGTTTAAAACCTTGCCGTGAATTTTGTAAAATTTTAGAAACTGGTTTGAATTGATTTGAAGCATTTTTGCAAAAGATACAAAAGAAATAAGAAAAACAGAAAAGGAAAAGAAGAAAATAAAATAAAAATATGAAAAGGACCCCGGGAAACCCATTCGGCCCAGAATGAGAAGAGGTCCACGGCCCGTTTACCCCGCATCCCGAATCGGTACCGTTTTCTCTCCTTCCCTCGCTGACAGCGGGTCCCACCCGTCAGTCGTCTCCCTCCTCTGGCCCGAAACTCCCGCCGGAGACCGAGTCCCCGCCGTTACTTCTCCCCTTAAATCCCCTTCATTGCCTGCATTAATCGACGCCTAGCCGCGGCAAAAAAGACCCCTCACCGTCCTCCTCCACCTTCCTTTCGTCCTCCTGCCAGAGAAGCCGCCAGGCCATTGCAATCTCTCACCGGAGCCCGAAGCTTCCGCCGCCGTCTCCGCTCGTTATCAACGGAATCAGTGAGTCCCTCGCCCTCTCTCTAACCCCATGCTTCATCTCTTGCCCTGGCGCATCTCCTGATGTCTCCCGTTCCTCTTAGTTCACAGCGAATCGACGGATTAAAACTTCCCCCAAAGCTCACCATCGACCAGAGCCCTCCAGCCGCCTTCCTCGCCTCTCTCTGGAAACCATCCTCGACGCTGACCATGCACGCGGACTCGCCATGATCTCCTGCACCCCGTCCTAACATTGCCGTCGAGCAGAACCCACCGGAGCATCGCCGGAGTCACCTACCTGGCCGCCTCACCGGCGAACCTCGCCGGAAACCTAGGTGAGCTCTCCTCTGATTCTTTCCGACCGTCAGATCTTCATCATACGCCCCAGATCAAGTCACTTATCGAACCGGTACGGGACGATCTGGTGCGTCCAGATCTAATAAGATCCAACGCTCCACGTTGTGTATCCGACCGAACCGGTATGCCCCAACCAGAACACGCCACGTGTCGCATCCAGATCTAATTCAATTCAAATTAAAATTTCTGAATCAGATTTAGTTCAAATCTTGTATAATTCATATCTTTTGATCTGTAGGTCCAAAATTAACAAATGTTATACCGTTGGAATCCTTAGAACATCTAGAATCCAGTAGTACAATAATATCTTATATTTTATGGCTTCAATTTGAAACTATTTTCAAATTGGAATCAATCCTTCTGTTAACTTGTTTAAATCATATCTTTAGTTCTGTCCATCCAAAAATTTCAAATTTGTAGTCTTTGGAATCCCCTCAACTTGTAGAACATCATAGAATCAAGAAAATTTAAAGTTGATACATGCACACACTTTGTGCATTCAAATCTATCCAAATCACTAATTTGATCATAGTTTGAATTCTATAACCTATTTTTGAATGATTCCAATTGCAGTGACTTTTTATTACTGCAAGCTATCCAGTAGCATCACTCCCATAATTTCTTGAGCCACTTCACTATTATTCAAATTCTAATATGAGGATTTGAGTAATTTCCATTATAAGATTAAATCTGTTTCTGTTTAGTAATGTTTCCTTCTACCATAGCAAATCTTATATTCATACCTAGTCAGCAATGTTATCTAAACAACATCTTGATCAAGATCATATTCACTTAGACCTATCTCGTATAGTACCCACTTATTCGAATTACAAATGTGTCATTTGAGTAAAGTGTGATACTTTCAATCTTAGTTTCTACCTTTGCTACTATGGTATTGATCAAATCAATGTCATAGTACTTAACCCAATCCTATTTACTCATTAGGAACCTTGAGCCATGTCCTCAAACATCAATCATACACACCCAATCCTATGTGTAACTTATACTATTATGAATAAGTGTTGTCACACTTTATTCAGTAGTGTTCTGTTGCACTATTCTATACCTATGTGAATATATTCACATGAGTTATTCTAAACTCTATTCATGCCTATGCCAAGCCTAGGATTATTATCATTACATTGTAATCTTGGAGGATCAATCTTTTCCAATCACTTGACCGTCCCAATACAATGCCTACTTAGTTTTGTTCACATGTATTGAACTATTCAACTTGCAAATGTGCTAATTGAGTAATTCAAGCATTCTTAAAACCTAGCCTAATTCCTAAGTGCAATAGATACTATTTAAGAGTAATTGTTGTCACATTTACTCAATAGTGTTGTAGTTGCACAAATTGACTCTTGTGTAATATATTACACATATGAGCTATTCCCAAAACTCTTATATGCTTTGGTAAAGCATAAAAACTCCATAAATTATATTATGCCTAGTCCAATTCTCTCTCAAATCATATTGATCTTCCCTAGCTAAGCTCTCAAATCCATATCCCACAAATCCTAATCCTTTGCCATATCTTTCTTGTCATAACATCTCAATAAAACCAAATTGTTAAACAAACACTTTTCAATTGTTTGATTTGTTTGATTGTGTTTGTATGGTGTGTTTATGTTATGTTATTTCTATGCTATAGTTTGTGCGAAGAGCTACGTGCTTAGTTGAGGGAAGAGAAACATCGTGAACCTCAAAAGGCAAGTGACACACATTCTTCTACCTATTTTTACTACTGCATTAGTGTTTTTCTGTAGTATGCATGATAGGTGTTCTAATGTTTTCAATTGCAAAGACTTTGCAAATGCTTAGATCCTAGTAGTGTGAAACTATCCCTCAAACTCTACCTTGCTAGGATTGAATATCAAATTTATGAAAATGATGATGCCAATGCCATGTTGTGTATGATTTGTAAAGATGAAAATTAATAACCCAATGAACCACCTGGGTGCAATCTTGTGGCTACTCAGGGCCATACACCTGGCTATCAACCCAGGACATGTGTGGTGGTTATCACCTGAGAGTACACAACTCAGGGCTACACACCTGGCTATCAACCCAGGACATGTGTGGTGGTTATCACCTGAGAGTACTTTGTATTGGTTGTACCTAGGAACAGAGAGAGGACATGTCGCGCGAAAGGAATCTCATCACCATTTCAGAATAATTAAAACTTGAATAGTGACTACTTGGGGCTACACACCTGACTATCAACTCAGGATATGTGTGGTGGTTATCACCTAAGGGTCCTCACCAATCCCAAGACTAGCTACTTAGGGCTACACACCTGACTATCAACTCAGGACTTGTGTGGTGGTTATCACCTAAGGGTTATCTTGGGGCTTTAATTGAACCAAACTTGAATAGTGACTACTTGGGGCTACACACCTGACTATCAACTCAGGATATGTGTGGTGGTTATCACCTAAGGGTCCTCACCAATCCCAAGACTAGCTACTTAGGGCTACACACCTGACTATCAACTCAGGACTTGTGTGGTGGTTATCACCTAAGGGTTATCTTGGGGCTTTAATTGAACCAAACTTGAATAGTGACTACTTAGGGCTACACACCTGACTATCAACTCAGGACATGTGTGGTGGTTATCACCTAAGGGTCCTCACCAATCCCAAGACTAGCTACTTAGGGCTACACACCTGACTATCAACTCAGGACTTGTGTGGTGGTTATCACCTAAGGGTTATCTTGGGGCTTCAATTGAACCAAGCTACTCAGGGCCGTATATCTGGCTATCAACCCATGGTATGTGGTGGTTATCACCTGAGAGTTATTCGTGTTTTGTTGAGTTACTACCTAGAGCTACACAACTTGACTATCAACCCAAGGTTTGTGTGGTGGTTATCATCTGGGGGTTACCTTGACCTTATGGAAAAATCTAAATGTTTTAAAAATGTTTTGATAGGATAAAACTTGCTTTATGCAAATCAGCCTATGAGATCCACCAGCCAAGTATCATGTAGTATAGTCTTTCCACAAAATACCACCAAATATGTGTCATTTGCCAGTACATCATTGTACTGACCCCTCTGGGGCTGCATATTCAAACGTGCAGGTTTTATTTCGAGTAAGGAACCAGGAGTAGGATCTCGAGCTTACATTCCAACATGTCTGCCTGTGGCACTTGATGAAGATGGAAGCTCACTGCAACTATGCTTTATGCTGTGTACTCGTAAGGTTGAAGACCTATGTAACTGGATTTACGTTGTAATATTGATGCTATTGCAATGATTACTTATTTTGTACTGTGGTGCTATCTACTGATCCAGGGAATGACACAGATACACAGGAGTTCTGCCTTTAGTAAAAGGCGGGGCGCTACATAAAACAAGATCTGAACAAAAATCAAGGCAAAAAATGCAAGCTAAACGCAGTAGCAGAAAAAGAGAACACTCGTTGAAACGATAAGAGTGAAAAACGGAGTGTTCTTGGCAAATGAAAAACGGAGCATGTCTCTCTCCAAACACATGATGTGATCCAAACATTTATTGCAGCAAACAAAGCAAAAGAAAACTGAAAACAAAAGCAACTGACGCTCCAAGAAAAACGCATAGTGCATGAAGCAATAAAAATATAGTGTCTTGAAAGGTGACCTGATTTTTGCCGGTGAAGAAGGGGTGCCTCGGGGGCATCCCCAAGCTTTGACGCTTGTACTTCTTGGATATTTCTTGGGGTGATGCATGGTCATCCCTAAGCTTGAGCTTTTGTCCATTCTTCAACTCATCTCATCATTCTCCAATCCCTATACTTGAAAACTTCCTTCATACAAAACTCAACACAATTCTATTACCAACATTAGTGTAAGCATAACAATGAATCAACCTCTTTTGCTTTAGGTTTCAACCCAAAACCACCACATATAAAGTATATACTACTTTAGCAACTTCCCCAAAAGTCCCGTGATCAAAAGAACTCAAAAAGAAAGCGATAAAGCGGCAAAAACGAATAGTGGCAGAAATCTGTCAAAACAGAACAGCTGATAAAGGACGATTTTTAAAGGGGTTTTGTGTTGCTCAAATCAAAAAGTGTTCAACTAATGAAAGTTTGGATATAACCTGAGGAATAAACACAAGAAATCGCAGGTCCAAAAGATATACAGAGATTTTTCACGAATTTTTACGGTGCAGCACCGAAAACTGTTTCAGGACAGCAACATCCCCAAATCTTACCTCACTCAAATTAGAGGCTTCTCTTGGCACAACAACGAAATAAAAAGGATAAGGAGCGGTTATTACAGTAGTAATAACTTCCAAGACTCAAATAAAATAAAAAGTACTGAAAATAAACAATGGGTTATCTCCCAAGAGTGCTTTTCTTTAACGTCTTTGAGCTAGGCGCGGTAATTTGCAAAGATGCTCATGTGGGCGCCATATAAGAGCTTGAGGCAAAGGCACCATATAGGAACTTAAAGCAATAGAGAGCATCAAAAAGCAAGTATGGAACACATTTAAATCTAAACCACTTCCTATGAAAAATAGTCTTGTAAAGAGACAAGTCATAAAAGCGCAAAGCAAAAAGCATAGGAAGGCAAAACAAGTACAACTTCAAGAATTGCAACATAAAGAGGGGAAACTCAATATTGTTGAGATCCATCAAACCATGTTTCCCTCTCTCATAATAACTTTCAGTAGCATCATGAATAGAATTAACAATATAACTATCACATAAAGCTTCCCTATCATGAGCCACATGCGTAAAAGAATTAATACTCCCCACATGAACAATCGTAGTAGGAGCAGATTCAACAAAATAATTATTCTCATCACCATAATCATAAAAAACAGGAGGCATATTGTAATCATAACTAATTTTCTCCTCAAAAGTAGGTGAACTGAAAATATTATACTCATCATCATAACCATCATAAACTAGAGGTTTAGTATCATCACAAGCTAGAAAACAGCTATTTCGCAAAGCATACTCATCAAACATATCATCATAAGAAGGAACATGGATAGTACTAATGGTATAACAATTATTAACCTTAAAATCGGTACCAAAAAGATTTTCAATATCAAAAGTAGAGTGCTTTTCCCAATCATGATCACTAACATAGGTAACAGGCATAGGAACATCACATAGGGGAGATAAAATATCATCAGAGCAAACTTTCTCCACTAAAGCTGGGGAACTAAAAATATCATGCTTAACAAAACCAGCTTCCCCAAGCTTAGACTTTTCTATAGCATTAGCAATAACGGTGTTCAAAGCATTCATACTAACAACACTATTAGCATGCAAATTAAGCTCCAAAGGTTTTTCAATTTTCTCTTCAAACACTTCATATCTAAACTCAGGAAAAAGACTAAAGAACTCTTTGTTTTCCATTAAGCCTAACTAGTGAAAATAAAAAAAATAAAAAAGATGTAATTGCAGAATCTAAAGGAAATAACTCCGAGCACTCACACAGGAGGATGCGAGTACCTTTTACCTTACCTCCCTGGCAACGGCGCCAGAAAAGAGCTTGATGTCTACGCACGCGTCTGTTCTTGTAGACAGTGTTGGGCCTCCAAGTGCAGAGGTTTGTAGAGCAGCAGCAAGTTTCCCTTAAGTGGATCACCCAAGGTTTATCGAACTCAGGGAGGAAGAGGTCAAAGCTATCCCTCTCAAGCAACCCTACAATTACGATACAGAAAGTCTCTTGTGTCCCCAACACAACTAATACACTTGTCAGATGTATATGTGCACTAGTTCGGCGAAGAGATAGTGAAATACAAGTAGTAGTGATGATTATAAGTAGTAAATGTGATCTGAAATAAAAATGGCAGCAAGCAAACATGTAACAAAACAGGAAGTAAACGGTGTGCAAAGCTTGGAAACAAGGCCTAGGGATCATACTTTCACTAGTGGACACACTCTCAACAAATATAACATAATTGAACCAATAGATACTATCATCAATATGCAACTCAAAACAATTCTCCAATGGAAAACGAACACTAATCATGCGTAGGGCTACAAAGCACTCCTCAAAGTCCGTATGTACCCAAACTAGATTGTCCCACACTATCACCATGAACGCACTAGATGGTTCCAACAAACACCAACATTTTATAGAGACATTAACCAAAAAGATACACATGATGCACACACTAGTCACCTTTACACCATGATACGAGGTATCTCCGGAGAGTACAATAATTAAGCATAGGAGTAGCATAATATCTGAATAATAACATCTACCAATTCAACTAGATACAAAGCTCACGATCATATAAAGACCACATCATGGGAGAGAGAGGTGAACCACATAGCTACCAGTAGAGCCCTCAGCCCCGGGGGAGAACTACTCCCTCCTCATCATCGGAGGCAGCAACGACGATGGAGATGGCGGTGAGGTCGATGGAGACGGCGGAGACAGCGATGGAGACCGATGGAGATGGCTCCAAGGGCACTTCCCCATCCCAGCAGGGTGCCGGAACAGAGACTTCTATCCCCCAAAATTCATCGGCGGCGGCGGCGGAGCTGCGAAACTCTTTCTAGAAAATTTATATAGGCGAAGGAGCATCATCAGGGGGCTGCCAGGGCACCCTCACACGTAGGGGGCGCGGCCAGGGGCCAGGCCGCGCTGCCCTATTGTGTGGGGCCCTCGTGGCCCCACTCCGTCTTCTCTTCGGTTCCCTGGAAGCTTCGGTGAATTTCTGGACGTTCGGCTTTTGTTTCGTCCAATTCTGAGAATATTTCCTGTGTAGCTTTTCTGAAACACAAAAACAGCAGAAAATAGGGAATTGGCACTGTGGCATCTTGTCAATAGGTTAGTTCCGGAAATCGCATAAAAACGCCACGAAGTGTAACGAAACACAAGGCAAATGGTGTAAAAACAAGCATGGAGCATCAAAAATTATAGATACGTTCGTGGCGTATCACCTTGGTAGCTGTTGTCTTTATATCCTGCGGCTACTTGGCTGTGAGAGCCGTAATTGTCGTGATTGCGGGATCTTCTCCTTTGACCGCAATATCTGTTTCCTCTATCGTCCTCTGGCGATCACGTGCATTTATTGTTGCATGCATCTTCTCCATCTGCAAATCTGTTTGCCACATCCATTAGATCTGATACTGTTTTCGGCTTGATTCTGCCCATCTCTTCGACTAGGTCTCCTCGTCGTAACCCGACTATGAATGCATCTATTGCTCTTTCATCCGAGACTTCGACTGCCGAATTTTTGATTATACTCCACCTTTGGGTATATGCTCTTAATGTTTCCCCGCATTGCTGCACATAGGCTTTGACTTCTTCTATGGATGCTGGCCGCTTGTATGTCGACTTGAAGTTACTCGTAAATTGTTTTGTGAGCTCCTCCCAGCTTCCAATTGTTTCCTTTCCTAGTTTGCTTAACCATGACCTTGCTGCACCGGTGAGGTGTAGTTGCAAACTTTGCATTGCTGTTTCCCTGGTTCCTCCTAATAGTTTTACTGCTTGTAAGTAGTCTGAAAGCCATGATTGTGGCTTCTGAGATCCGTCGTATTTTTGTTGGTCATGGGGTAATTTGAAACCTTTGGGTACTGGCGTGATGCAAACCCTACGGGCAAAGCATGGTGCCCCCATCTCCTTTTCATCGTCTTCGTAGTCATATGTTCTGTTGGGAGTTCTGGATCATCGGGTTCCTTTGTTCTTTGGACTGTTGTATCGTCCTGGTGATGGCGTCCTAGATCGGCGACTTCCACTTCTATGCCGAGGACTGTTGTGATGGCGTGGTGATCTTGGTTTATGGGTTCCTTTGTTGCGATATGCCTCCTCCTCTTTTGCTGATAATTTGTTGCCTACCATCTTCAATCCATTTAGTGCTGCGCGGTGCATATGTTCCCTTGGGTCTCCTGGATTTGGTCGTGTTGTATGCAGGTATGCTTGAGCTGCCACCAGTGCTGCTTCAGGAGTTTTTGGTATAATGTTTCCTTGCTCGTCGACCGATAGGAAGGACGAGTCAAGGTTTTTGGAGATACTTTGCCTTTCTGAGTACTCGAGATTTTCATATCTTGATCCATGTCGATGATGCCTTCTGTTTGTGTATGACGCGTCACTACGTGCTCTGCGAGCAGCGTCGCTTGCTGCAATGGCTGAGTCCTTCCTTTTCTGTATTTCAATCCTCGCTTTTGCTAATTGCTTCGCCTGCTGCCTTAGGGCATAATGGTATCCCAAAAGCATGTTTTGGCTAGAATTTGTTGGTATTGGCGTGCCGTGCTCCACGGCTGTCTTGATTGTTCTCCACTCATCGACTGATAGTCAAACTTTCTCTCTTGTTGCGAGGGAGTCAGCAGTTTCTCCTTCTGCTAAGTGATTCGCTCCTCTGTTTATGTTTGCTAGATTAAGCACTGGGTTGTTATTGTCGTCGAGTTCTTCTGAATTGTCTCCTGTGATGGCGAGTATCTGGTATCGATTGTCGAGTTTGCTGTTGTAACTTGAGAAGATCGAATTGTCATCTTCAGAAAGTTCTAATCCCGTCTTCCAGGTGTCTGTTGATTGGTCTGAGGTGTCGTTGTGGCTGATCATGAGATCTTCGAGTTGCACTTCTAAGTCAAAATTCTCCATGGTTTCGTCGCCTCCTACGATTTTTCCTTGTTCTGCTTCTGCCAAGTTGACCGACAAGTTTACCTCGCTGGAAGAGCCTTCTGATGATTCCGATATTGCTACTGTCTCGGGCTCACTTGCCGACGGACCCGGTTTCATCGGATCGGAAAGGCGAATTGAACCTAGTGATCCGACATGAAAGTTTAAACTTCCGATCGTGAAATCCATATCTTGATCCATACTCTTGAATACTTGCGAGAAACTTGACTGGTGAGGTTGAAAATCGACGGTTCCGAAGGGTATCTGAATTTCGTCGACTTGCGGATTGCTGTTGGCTAAAAGCGGAAAAGCCGTCGAATTCATGATTCCAACACCCAGAATCCCCACGGTCGGCGCCAATTGACGAGGGTTAAACTCGACAAATGTCCTAGATGAAGGACTTAGGATCGGGGAGATAGGGCGTTGGATGAACTCAAAGGTAAATTCAGTCAAACAAGGTGGCTATGAAAGTAAACGTGGGTGTAGAACCTGGCTTGCTTTTAATCTGTCCCACACCGTCCCCTCCTGGGCCCTATATATAGATGGCCAGGTCTCGAGGATCGGGTGGGATCCAACACAGATTACAATATTGACATACGACATGAACTCGTATTTCCACTAGTATTACAATTGGGCTTAGCCTAACGGGCCTCAGGGGTACTCAACTGACGGGCTCTATTATCCATACCCTTGTCACCAGCTTTGCTAGCCAAAAACCTGTACTGAGAGGGAATACTTCTCGTGCATCCAATCCCCTAAAACCAAATTACTTCCAAAGAGTCCACTATAAATTCCTATGCATGGTATTTCAAGCCATTCCAAGTAAATTTTCATGTGCTAGCTTTCAAAAACCTTCAATCACTTCTCGTTTTGTGCCACTGTTTTTAGCTCATGAGGATGTAGTGGTTGGGTTTGTTATTTTCCATACTAAATTGAGTACCTCTCGACTTGCATGCTTCATCTGCTCGTCATTAATTTTGCAAGGGAGCTGGTCAGACCATTGTAATCTAAAAAAAGGAAAAGAAAAGAAAAAAGGCACTCCTCCATGGTATGTGAAAGTTGGTGGGCACCCGATGGAATCGGCTAGCCATGGTTTGAGAAAGGAAAAGGTGGGGAGGAGTGCCAAGCTATAAAAGAGCACAAATGTGCCAATTAATCAACATCTTAGAACCGCTCTCACTTGTTTAGTATGGAAGATATCAAGAACTCTGTTGCTGGTCGTTGACAAAAGCAACCACCTCTCAAAACAACTTTTACTTCTATTTTACAAATGAAAAGCTCAAGCACATGTTTAATCCCCGCTTCCCTCTGCGAAGGGCCTGTCTTTTACTTTTATGTTGGTAAATGTGATGCTTCTTGTCCGTATTTTGTTTATCGACACTTCACTCCATAAACTTGTGGTCATGTTTACCGAGTTCAGTTTTCGCTTGGGGACAAGCGAGGTCTAAGCTTGGGGGAGGGGGTTGATACGTCCATTTTGCATCACTATTTTATATCATAATTTACTGTTATTCATTGATATATTTCATATTTAGAGATGATACTTATGTTGTTTCCTCTGTTTTTACATGTTTGATGATCATTGGAGAACTTGCTGCCGGAGTCAGGATTCTGCTGGAAAAAGGACCGTCAAGATACCATATTTCTGAAGATTAACAATTCTAGAGAAATACCCAGAAATTCATATAATATCAGAAGACGAAAGTAGCCAGAAGGAGGAGGCGAGAGGAGCATCAGGGTGGGCTCACCACAAGGGGGCGCGGGTCCACCCCTGGCCGCGCCGCCCTGTGGTGAGGCCACCCTGGCCCACTACTGCCATCGCCCCCTCGCGTATATGGTCATCCCCGAAAAAACCTAAGTCAAGGAGGGGATTAGAGATAGACACTGCCGCCTCTGCGGGGCGGAAAATACCGAGAGAGAAAAGCTCTCCGGCAGGCAGAAATCTGCCGGGGAAATTCCTTCCCGGAGAGGGGAGATCATCGCCATCGTCATCATCATCGCGCTGGACTTCATCGGGATCATCATCACCATCATCATCAGCAGCAGCACCTTCATCTCCACCATCACCATGCCATCCCGCTGTAACATCTTGGGTTGAATCTTGTCAAATTCTTAGGGGAAACTTTTCCGGTGTTGATTACCTTTATAGTTGATGCTATTGAGTGAAACCGTTGAATTAAGGTTTATGTTCAGATTGTTATTTACCATTATTTCACCTCTGATCATGATCCATATGATGTCTTGTGAGTAGTTCGTTTAGTTCTTGAGGACATGGGAGAAGTCGAGATGTTAGTAGTGAAACTATGTTGAGTAATATTTAATGGTTTGATATTTATGTTGTGGTGTTATTCTACTAGTGGTGTCATATGAACGTCGACTACATGATACTTCACCATTTATGGACCTAGTGGAATGCATTGTGTATTTGGCTACTAATTGTGGGGTTGCCGGAGCGACAGAAACCTAAACCCCCGTTAGGAAACCATTGCACCAGGGAGCGTAGGATCTTAGAGTTTAAGACTGTGGTTAGATTTATCTTAATTACTTTCTTGTATTTGCGGATGCTTGCAGGGGGTATAATCACAAGTGTGTATTAGTCCTAGTAAGGGTAGTACGCTAGCACAGGTTCACCCCCATAATACTTATCAAACCAATGAAGATTACTTAGCAGCATGAAGCGAAAGCTCTCGACAGAAACTACCGTGTGTCCTTAGGAACGTTTGGTAATCATAAGTTACACAACCGGCTTGTCCTTTGCATTAGAAAGGATTGGGCCACTTGCAGCAATTACTATTATTGTCTTTCATTTACTCGTACTTTATTTATTTGTATTACCAAATACTCCTGAAAACCTGTTTGCTAGTATTTACAGTGAATCCTTGATCAAAACCACTTTTCAACACCTTCTGCTCCTCATTGGGTTCGACACTCTTATTTATCGAAAGTACTACGATACACCCCCTATACTTGTGGGTCATCAGTTACATGTGGAAGCGTGGGGCGGTGATCGAAGTAGGCGAGGAAGAATTGGGTTGCATGATGAGGACCATGCGTTGACGTGTAGATCCAAGCCGAGGGAGGTGGCGCGGTGGTAGCCTTGGATGTCGGTGTGCGGGAACGACAAAGTGATCACATGCAGTGACATTACGGCCCGAGCGGATGGTATGGTTGCATGGCTCCAGTCGGTGCAGCTGCTGGGGGCCACTAGAGCATACATCATGGGAAGATGCATTGGCAACCAATAGCGAGGACCAAGAGCGGCGGCGCTGTGGCCCGAAGGGTGACACAACGACTGCCTATAGGTCGATTAGTTTTAGGGGCATGCTCAGGACAGAAGAGAGGATGTGCGATGTAGACTCATGATGCCTATGTCAGAGTAGAGCGCGCGAGGATGGCGGTGGTGGGAGGCTCAATCCGATATATGACTGGTAAACCAAAAAAGAAAACATCGGTCGTATGACCGACTGAGAGAAAATCCGCCCTATCGATTGAAAAAAGACTCTCTGGGCAGCTGATCAACCAATCGACGGACGAACCCTAGCTACCTGTTGTGCCGCCCTGGCGAAGATCATGGGGATTGATCTCCCCAAGGGAAGCTCGATGGGAAGCATGTTGAGGGAGCTCAGGATCTTGCAGCTGATACCATGAAAGAGTGAGAATTTGGATGATGCGGTGGATGATTATATTGAGCCTCTCGGGCAAGTTATATAGTAGTACCTCCTCTAACCACTATTATGTTTCAGTAATATAGATATATCTAGACACTAAAATTTGTTCAGATACATCTATATTAGCGACAAGTAATAATGATCAGATGGGAATACAAGATTTAGAGGCCAAGAGACTCCTAGGGAGAATATGGAAACAATACCAATCTAATCTAATCCCGTAATATCTCCAACTACCAAATATATCTCAATCATCAAGGAACCCTAATGAGGAACTACTTGCATCCTTCATCTAGCATAAAACGGATTTGTACAGCATAAAACGAATTCTCACGGTAAAACAGACCACTTTAACCAAACAATTATGCATTCCTTTGGAACAAGTAAAACAACAAGTTGGATATAGAACATAAAACCAGGCTAGAAGAGCAAATGGCTATGACTGTGCTGAATCATAATCACATTAGGTGTCCCTTGGGCCACCCTTCTTCACAGTCTCGGCGGCAGCTTCTCATCTTCGATCTCAGTGGCGTACTCGTCGATCTCAGCCTCTTCGAGGTTACGGAGGCCATCCTTTTGTGTCGTCACTGTGATCTCTATGTTCTTGCCACCACCCAACCTACGGAAAAGACAGGAGATCAACTCAGCGCTGCGAAGTCGATTAGCGAAATGTAGAATAACAGACGGAAGGTACAAGGTGCATCACAATGATGATCACCGTTGGTATGTCAGTTAATACAACATATTCTTGAATATCAGACAAAATGACAAGACAAGAAATGAGGGGGCAGATAGATTTTTAAGCACAACAAATGCACTGAAGAGATATCAATGAGTGTTCCCCCTGCAAACCAGGGAGTCATTCTAGTAATGGACTTCTTTCACTAAATGAGTCAAGGCAATTACACAATGTGCAACATGGTACTGTCGTAGAAACAACTTAACCACCATAGACATAGTCTACCACAGTGAACATGCCTATGTGTTAACCATTTGTAATCAGCGAGAGATGAATTAAGAACTTAAGTTACAAATGTTAAGCTACATGTACTTCTGCTTATTCTAAATTTAGAATTTAGAATTGAGGTGGCTCTGCATTCGACACGTGCCCGGTTGATGAGCACGCGCGCGTCCAACTTGAGGCATGCGCAGGCCAGCGTGATGTGGGTGTCCAGGCTCGCGATCTTGCGCACGGATCTGGGGATTCATCACGGATGGGGGATTTTCATAATAGAATTCTCATATTAATTCTCATAATAAAATATGAGAATTCTATTATGAAATGTTGAGTAATCTCCCGGTGAGAAAATCGCGAGATACGGTCGATCCCGAGGGGAGGGAGGGGCAGCAAGGGCTAGGGTTCGGTCGCCTACCTGGACTCCTGGAGCTTGGGAGTGGACTTCTTCTCCACGCCGAGGATGACGGTGTCAAAGCCGCCCTACGGCGGCGTTGCCCTTGCCGAGCCCGACGGCCTCGAGGGCGTACTTCACCATGAAGAGGCGGTTTTTGGGGGAAAAGTTGGTGCTTCCTCGGTCGTAGAGGGCCATAGCTAGTCCTACTGTGTGTTGAGTGTTGACGCCGGCGAGGGAGATTTGCGCTGCGGCTTTTGCTTTCAGAGTTCTGGTGCGTCTGTTGAATTTTGTTAGTGTTTAGGCTCGGCCACCGACTCCGCTCAATTCTCTTTCTTGGGAGAGAATAAGAAGCAAGTTACCTTCCAAAATTCTGAGCCCGTGAACTTGTTTCATGTTTCATTCGGTCTGAGCTAATTGTGGCCCGGCCCAAGATGGACTCAACAACTAACTTCCCTAGTCCCTAGTCCTAAAAAAACTGTTATTTGTACCCAATCAGCGACACTTACTGTGGACCGGAGTAAGCAATTAGCATCTAAAATTTTCAAGGAAATAATTACTACTCACCCGTAGCAAAGGAAGTGGTGCCCTCATTTTCGCATCCGAACTTTGACCACTAATTTGACCGCCAAAAGTTGTTGGTAATGACACAGATTGTGTTGCTTAAACATTAAAAGCTTCTCTATGGCAAGAGTGGAAGTTGGCAATGACACGTATTGTATTGCTTAACATTAAAGTTTAGTTGCCATCTACAATTTTTTTTCCCATGGGCACTATATTCTTGCTTGTGACATGTAGCAAGGTGAGATTTTTCCTTGGCATGTGTTACCAGTCTCATGGAAATGCAAATTGAGGGCTTGGTGAGCTCCTTAATTCAAAAAGTAATTGAAGGTGATAACGAAAATGAAAACAAAATTATTGAATTGCTCAACATCATCAAGGCTTGTTGTCTGCTTGTCTCACGGAAAGGAAAGGCCCAACCCAGAGATAGACGCCACTACAAGATTGGTTGTCTTGGATATTTTTGCAGTGCCATCTATCCATATTTTTTTCACCCAATAATATAATACCTACAAGATATATGACCTTGGTTATCAAAGGATTGAACAACCGGGATCCATTTACTTATGATACCTAGTTGTAGTATATATATTCAAGAATCCACATTTGCTTTTGAATGCATAGCATCCAGGACACAAGCAAAACAACTCCACATTCTTAGTGGTCATCTCAAAGTACAAAAACCCAGCTCTAGCATCACTTATCGTTGATCATGCATGGTGAGATAAGACAATGTGAATATTTTCTTTTTGTGGGGAATACAATGTAGAATATGAATGCAAGAATTTATTAATAGTGCAAATCAAATGATCGTTACGGCCGTTCTTGTCCCTCAATAAACACTACAATGGTTTCACCTAAAACGACGATAACAAAAAAACCTAGATTTAATTCAATTTTTCGACATCATCATGACTTCTCTCATGAAAAGAGTAGGCCCGAACGACATAGTGAAAATAGATGCTACTGCAAGATTGGTGGTTGTGCAAAATTTGAGCTTCCAAAATGCATCTTTGATTTGCAGTTCTATGCAGTCTAGATCTTATTTTCATCAAGGTCCCAAGGGACCAAATCTGACTCGTACTTGAAAACCTCTTGTATGCATTTGTGATGCACTGGGACTTCTGCTATCTTTCCCTTCAAAAAATCGTACCTGTAAATAATGAAGTTAGTCCCGTGTTTGCGAAGATGAAGTAAAAGGGGATTAAACGAGCAATTTGATTACCAGATCACTCTGTAAACAGTGTTGAAGAATGCGACCTCGGAGGAGCAGAGATCTCTGAGTACAAGCTCTCTCCCTCCGTGCACCACGAGTCGCTTCAAGCTCACCGCCATCTTCTTCTCCCACCTCTCCTGCTGCCTTCCGTAGCCAGCTATTACCCACACCTCCGCCTCATCCTCCATCATCACCATGAGGCACAGTTTCCCCTCGACCGTCACCAGCTTCTTGCGCGCCCACTTCTCCGCTCTGTCCTCCCCCACCTCCGGCGGGAGACCGATGAGCCTCCACGTCTCGCTCTTCATGTCGAACGCGAAGATGTCCTCGGCGCCCGTGAGCCTGTCCGGCCACCGGAGCCAGTGCATTGCGCCGTGGGCTCTCGTCGCCGGGCCGGTAGCCACGAGCGATTCCGGCCACACCATGACCTCGGCGGACCGCCGCCACGCGCCCCTCCGCGAGTCGAAGATCTCGCAGCGCAGGCGGTCCCGCAGCGTGGCGACCGAGAGCCGGAGGATCTTGAAGTCCGCGGCGCCGCCGGCGGGGCGCGCCACCATCGCGGTGGCCGCCGTGGGGAACCGCAGCCTCGGGTTGGGCAGCGCCAGCCACTGCCCCGTAGCGGGCTTGCACGCGTAGTAGCACCGCGCCGACGAGGCCTTGCCGCCCATGCGCGCGTCGGCGTCGGCGTCGGCGTCCACGCAGCACGCGAGGCCGCGGTGCGCGGAGACGGCCTCCACGCGGACGTGCGCGCAGGGCAGGAAGCCGAGCGAGACGTGGGGCGGAGGCGGATCGGGTTTGGCCGGGGAGGAGGGGCGCGTCGTCATGGAGACGAACGTGGCGGAGTAGCGGTTGCGTGCCATGCCCTGGACGAAGTAGCCCGAGACGACGGCGTCGGCGCGGCGGCGGCAGTGCTGCGGCCCGAACGCCGGCTCGTACGTGAGCCGGCGCCACTGGGCGGACACCTGGCGGCACGCGGCGAGGTCGTCGAGCGAGACACGCGTGAGCAGGTCGAACATCTGATCCTCGGGCAGGCCGCCGTCGCCGTCCTCGTCGGGTACACCGCCGGCACGGCATTGCTGCTCCGCCTCGGTCGACATGGCCGGTGCGCAAAGGCAAGGAGCTCGGCGGGTGATATGAGAGAGAGGAAGCCAGGTTAGTTTGGGAATTTGTGTGCGCTACGGCGCCAATTAACCTAGTGCGAATTAGCTGGGAGGCTTGCGAAGGGAAGAGGTAGCTTGAGAACCACGAAAGCCATAGCCCTCTTGAGAGCCAAGAAATTCTACGACGAGATTACCACACTGCGACCTAGGGCAATATTTTTAACCGTTGGATGAAGATCTGAGGATGCTGCTCGGTCAACAGGGCCCAGTCAATCCCCGATTATTTCATGGGAAAATAAAATATGACTGGGCTGTGCATGCAGCAACCAGTGTCAGAACGGCTACGGTCGATCGAAGCTATGCCTCCAGCGCTAGGCGCAGAGCCGCAACTCTTACCGCAAGAAAAGGATCGAGCCTTGCAAGTCACGGCGTTTGCATAGTCAACTGGGTAAAGACTATGTGACTGACAGATTGAATCTAAATGGCCAGAGGTTGCAGAAATCGTTGAAATTTGGGTTCGCGTAGTTAATATTTTGGGATTTTCTATGTTTCACTTGACTGTGTTTTTTGTAAGTCCCGGTCACACGAGAAAAGGGCAATTCCAGTTGTAAAAAAAAGTGCAATTCCAGGTTTTTTAAAAATGTAACTGAAACGAGTTGCACTTTTCTACTTCAGTAGAAAATCACAATTGCACTTTTTGCAGAAAATAAGTAGAACTTGCACTTTTCTAGTAGAAAATCATAATTGCACTTTTTGCAGAAAACGAGTTACACTTTTTTTAGTAGAAAACGGTTTTTTGGGTTACTGAGACTTAAAAAATTATCAATTAATTAATAGCAAATTCATAATATTTTCATAGACTGTATAATATATAATTTTATACCATTTATTTTTTAGGGTGTACATCTTTGCAAATAATTTGTTAATATTGAGATTATAGAACCCTAGTGATTTTCTTTGGTGTATTCAGGGGCGGAGCTAGAAACTGTCTAAGTGTGGTGCTAATGCTAGTTAGTGGTGCTAGTTCTTAAGGTTGTTCATATTTCTAGCCTTGAAATTTGAGGCATGCTCGCTGCAGTGCTGCTGCTAGACCGGTGCTACAGCACAGGTAGCACGGGATCCAATCCAAGATCACATAAAGGGGGAGAGACTTGGACAACACTTAAGCTATCTCTATCATATCTCTACCTCCTCACGGTTATTCTATATTATAACATTCCTCAGTTGAAGCAGGAGTAAAGCATACAATTGTGACTGGGATTTAACTCTTGTGTTTTCTTTGATTTCTCCTATTCTTCATCATCATCATCATAAACTATGTCTTTTACATGACCTAGTAAACTATGTCTTTTACATGACCTAGGGGAGTGGTTGCCAACCTTTTTGGTGTTGTCCCTTGTCCCAAATTAATAACTCAACTCTGTTTAGTTATGCATGTATCTAAACATATTTTAGTGTCTAGATACATACGTATCTAGACAAAACTAAGTTAATTAATTTAAGAGAGAGGGAATACTGTAAAGGTTTAAAAAGTTAAAATTAAGAGTTGATGGGCACGTGTGCCCTATTCTCTCTTTTCCTTGATCATAGATGTGTCCTATTCTCACAGGTGGGAGCTTAGTGTTGCTCCTAAGATTAGGGCTTACATGTGGTTAGTCCTAAAAAACATCCTTACTACTTTTGAGACAAATATATGCTTTACTAGGATAACTTGGTGGGCTAGAGGTAGTGAGTTCCATGGATGAATAGCGTAAAGCATATAAAGTGATAGCTAACATAAAATTCTAATTTGAAAGTTTCAAAAATTTCAAAATAAATTGTGGATATTCACAAGATATCTGTTTACACTCCCAAGAATTTACAGAACTAAATTTGGAATACATTTGAAGAAACAAAAAAGACTAAACACAACATGCATAGTGTCACAAAAGGACATAGTGACGCTATTCACATAGCACTTTGTTTTTTTTGTTTCTCTTTGTGTTTATCGAATATGGTTCTAAAAATTCTAAGAAATCTAAACACATATCTTCTAAACACCCATAAACTTTTTCCAAACAAAATTGGCATTTATAAATTTGAATTTTGAGAAGTGGTATCATGTTATCATGTGAGGTGTGGTATATCACTAGATATTTTCCCGAACTAGTGGAGTCCATTACATTTGATGACGTGTTCTTAACGTGTCCGGTGGCTAGCTATGTTTACCTTGTGTAGTCTTTTGAGGAGATGTGCCATTGCTTGATAGCTCATTTTATGTGTAAGCTTCATCGGGCCATTTGGAAAATAAGAAAATACATGGTGTTTTGACAACATGCAGTTGGCAGAAACTTGTAAGGGCATCTTCAAGAGGTAATGTATTTTAGGGCACCTGGAAACACTTATAGGCCGCCATATAGGGCACAAAATAATAGTTATAGGACATGAACATTTTGAATGATTAACAAGCTAATATAAAATAGGGCACGAGGAATATTCTACCGTACAAAGTGATGTAAAATAGGACACCAAATATGTTTATGTTTTCCACATTTGCATACATATAAACATGAGATTTAACTTTGGAAATTCACCTCACACCTTTTACTTCAAATCCACATATCGAATTGAAACTTTGGCTTGTTCATGTGGGAGGCGGGCGTGGCCCATGGAGCCATTGTTGTCCTCTTAGGCGGGGCTCGTGGTTTGGAGAGGGGGCTTATTGGAATCACACGAGAAGGCTCCCATCCGGCAAGGTATCGTGGGGCTGTGAACACTACATGACGTACGCCATTAGTCTTCTTGCTCTTCGGCGTTGTGGAAACCGCGGGGGGGGGGGGGGGGGGTGGGATCTGTGGCGGGGATGGTGTGGTCGGCCGACATGTCAGAGATGCCTTAAATGGCCGATGGCGATCGAAGAGAGGAAGGGAGGCGAGGCGGTAGCAGCACGGTAATTTTTAGCATGTGGCAGTTGGGCTACACACGGTTATGTATTTGTTTCACGGCAACAGCTCGTGTGCACCAAATATACATCTGGGGGAATTTAGGGCAGCCCAAAAAAATATGCATGACCAGATAGGGATAGGTCATCTCTTGGAGCAACCTTTTTGCTTCTAAGTGATGTAAAAATGGATGGGACCTAATATACATCACCTCTTGGAAATGCTCTAGGGCTCCTTTGATTCACAGGATTTTCAGAACATAAGAATAAGAAAAAGAAACATGATTGGAATGACTTGTCCTTCCAATCCTACAGGATTAGGGAACTATAGGATTTTAGATCCATGAGTGTCTGATTGCACATGAAAACCAAAGAAATTGTACGAATTGGTTGAAGTGAAGAATTTTTTTCCTCCAAAGCATAGTGCTGATGTCTACGCATGCGTCTGTTCTTGTAGACAGTGTTGGGCCTCCAAGTGCAGAGGTTTGTAGAGCAGCATCAAGTTTCCCTTAAGTGGATCACCCAAGGTTTATCGAACTCAGGGAGGAAGAGGTCAAAGCTATCCCTCTCAAACAACCCTGCAATTACGATACAGAAAGTCTCTTGTGTCCCCAACACACCCAATACACTTGTCAGATGTATAGGTGCACTAGTTCGGCGAAGAGATAGTGAAATACAATTAGTAGTGATGATTATGAGTAGTAAATGTAATCTGAAATAAGTATCGCTGCGAGCAAAAATGTAACAAAACTGAAAGGAAACGGTGTGCAAAGCTTGGAAACAAGGCCTAGGGATCATACTTTCACTAGTGGACACACTCCCAACAAATATAACATAATTGAACCAATAGATGCTATCATCAATATGCAACTTAAAACAATTCTCCAATGGAAAACAAACACTAATCATGCATAGGGCTACGAAGCACTCCTCAAAGTCCGTATGTACCCAAACTAGATTGTCCCACACTATCACCGTGAACGCACTAGATGGTTCTAACAAATACCAACAATTCATAGAGACATTAACCAAAAAGTTACACATGATGCGCACACTAGTCACCTTCACACCATGATACAAGGTACCTCCGGAGATTACAAATATAAAGCACGGGAGTAGCATAATATTTGAATAATAACATCTACCAATTCAACTAGATACAAAGCTCATGATCACATAAAGATCACATCATGGGAGAGAGAGGTGAACCACATAGCTACCGGTAGAGCCCTCAGCCCCGGGGGAGAACTACTCCCTCCTCATCATAGGAGACAGCAAGGTTGATGGAGATGGCGGTGAGGTCGATGGAGACGGCGAAGACGGCGATGGAGACCAATTGAGATGGCTCCGGGGGCACTTCCCCGTCCTGGCAGGGTGCCCGAATAGAGACTTCTGTCCCCCGAAATTTGTCTTTGACGGCGGCGGAGCTGCGGAACTGTTCTGGGAAAAACGCTGATTCCCCTAGGGTTTTCTGTCCCGAGGCTTCTTATATGCGAAGGGGCGTCGTCAGGAGGCGACCAGGGTGGTCACACAATGGGTGGGCGTGGCCAGGGCCTGGGCCGCGCCCCCTATTGTGTGGGCATCCCCTGGCCCTCCTCTGGCTCTCGTTCGGTCTTCGGTCCTCTTCTGGGAAAAATAGGAGTTCTGGAACTTGTTTCGTCCAATTCCGAGAATATTTCCTGTGTAGCTTTTCTGAAACACAAAAATAGCAGAAAACAGGGAACTGGCACTGTGGCATCTTGTTAGTAGGTTAGTTCCAGAAATCGCATAAAAATGCCGCGAAGTGTAACGAAACACAAGGCAAATGGTGTAGAAACAAGCATGGAGCATCAAAAATTATAGATACGTTTGAGACGTATCAGCATCCCCAAGCTTAACTCCTGCTCGTCCTCGAGTAGGTAAGTGATAACAAAAGAATAATTTTTGAGGTGACATGCACCATCACAATCTTGATCATCAAAGTAAGCACTGAGTGCTGGGATCAAAGAACTTAAAACATGGGCATGAAAGACATAATCTTGATAGAAGAAACTTAGCAACCATGTTATAACATGAAAAGAAACACAAACAAAATATCGTGAATAATGAAACATTGAAAGTCACATGTGTGTTTCAACCATATGGAAAACATAACAAATGGTTTTCAGCTTGTCCCTCATGGAGTAGCAAAACATAAATGCATAGGACACCTTCAAGTTTAAGAGGGCGACTAGATACAAATAATTTAAGAACAAGTGAAACCAAAATCATGAGTCAATCAATGATAAACTTTGGAACTATGTACATTAAACTCAGAATGGCAACTATGCTCTCTTAGATGGTACATAAAGGTAGAAGGTGGAGACTCAACATAAAAGTAAAAGAAAGGCCCTTCGCAGAGGCAAGCAGTGATTGCAAGTTTTATAAATCTTCAAAAATTATGGTACTTACTAGCTTTGAGCTCTCATTGCCCCCATCATAGGCATCTTAAATGGTTAGAGTTAATGCGAGTACACTTATGATGCATATGCTTGACAAATTATAAGTTGAAAACCTCGTGTCCCGTGAAGTACGAATACCCAAACCTCATGCTACTTTACTTAGAGTCCCAAGCAAGCTCTTGTCATTGTAAGTATACACGTATCATCGAGAACCGTCAATGGGGTACCTCCGTGCCCGATGACATGGAACAAGCCCACATCAAAATGACAGGACAAACAGACAATGAACACCTCAGCATCTCTTTTATTTACCATTGGTATAGCTTTTTATTGTGAGATGCGTCGTCGAATGTTCACTATGGGCATGCTGTAAATTTGCACCATGAATTATGCATGGCTTAGATTAGCGGCTCAGGCGTTTCTCTAACACATATACAAACTCCATGATCCCGCAAGATTCCCAATTCATTTCACATCGCGAGTATCCATAAACAAAAGATCACGATATCAGCTCAAATAAGAAGTGCAATGTTGAAAGCTTGCCCCATGACGGCATGGCTGGGCTAATTTCCAACTTACAACTTGCAAGCATAACAACTCAACATAAGAGAGCCACAATGTCAAATTTTTAAGAACGAGAAAAGTAAAGTGTACCATCAGGTTCGTGAGAGCTTTACTGACCAATTTTTGCATAACACCAAAAAGAGTTTAATTTGAAGGATAGATAAAAGCAAGTCAAATGTACTTGGAATAGCAAATTGCTAATAGGTATGTATGGTGGACACAATGGCATAACTTGGTTTTTAGGAGTTGGGTGCACGAGTAGAGCTCATACTCAGTACAAAATGAGGGCTAGCAAAAGACTGGGAGCGACCAACTAAGAGAGCAATAACGGCCATAATCATGCATAGCGACAAAGCAACATTAAAAGATGCATAAGATGGCATCAAAAGTCAAAAACCAAATAATCATCGAGGCTTATGGCGACTTTGTATGAGTCTAACATGTGTGAGCATGCGCCAAGTCAACCCAAATAAAGCATCAAAGGAGAAAACCAAAATAATGCTTCCAAATAATTAAAACAACGCATGATTTTTTCAAAGGCTCATTAAGCAATCTCAGTCATTTGAGACAAGTCATGCTACATCAAAATCACTAAGCATACTATCAAAAAGACATCAAGCACGACATGCAAAAGCCTAGGCCATAGTCTACACATGCTCCTTTTTGTACCACTTTTTTGCATAAAACTTTTTTTCTTTTCCAACACCATTCGAACCTTTTTGAAACAACTCTTTTGATGAAAACCAACATGGACCAGAGGTCATAATACACCTTGATGCAAAGATATAAGAAGATCTGAACACAAATCAAGGCAGAAAATGAAAACTAAACGCAGTTCTAGAAAAAGAGAACACTCGTTGAAACGATAAGAGTGAAAAACGGAGTGTTCTTGGAAATGAAAAATGGAGCATAGCTCTCTCCAAAACATGATGTGATCCAACATTTATTGCAGCAAACAAAGCAAAATAAAACTGAAAGCAAAACAACTGACGCTCCAAGAAAAACGCATAATGCATGAAGCAATAAAAATATAGTGTTTTGAAAGGTGACCTGATTTTTGCCGATGAAGAAGGGGTGCCTCGGGGGCATCCCCAAGCTTTGACGATTATACCTCTTGGATATTTATTCGGGTGCATGGGCATCCCCAAGCTTGATCTTTTGTCCATTCTTTATCTCATCTCATCATTCTCCAATCCCTACACTTGAAATCTTCCTTCATACAAAACTCAACACAATTCTATTAGCAACGTTAGCATAAGCATGATAGTAAATCAACCCTTTTGGTTCAGGTTTCAACTCAAGCCCACCACATATTAAAGCATATACTACTGTAGCAACTTCCTCAAAAAGTTCCTGGATCAAAAGAACTCAAAAAGAAAGCGATCGAGAGGCAAACACAAATAGTGGCAGAAATCTGTCAAAACAGAACAGCTGACAAAGGTAGATTTTTTAGAGGGTTTTTTGTTGCTCAAATCGAAAAGTGCAAAACTAATGAAAGTTTGGATATAACCTGGGGCATATGCACAAGAAATCGCAGGTCAAAAAGATATTCTGAGAATTTTCACAAATTTTTACGGTGCAGCACCGAAATCTGATTCAGGACAGCAACATCCCCAAATCTTACCTCACTCAAATTAGAGGCTTCTCTTGGCACAAAAACGAAATAAAAATGATAAGGAGCGGTTATTACAGTATTAATAACTTTCAAGACTCAAATAAAAGAAAAAGTACTGAAAAGTAAAACATTGGGTTATCTCCCAAAAGTGCTTTTCTTTAACGCCTTTGAGCTAGGCGCAGTAATTTGCAAAGATGCTCATGTGGGTGCCATATAAGAGCTTAAGGCAAAGGCGCCCTATAAGAACTTGAAGCAATAGAGAGCATCAAAAAGCAAATGTGAAAGACATTTAAATCTGAACCACTTCCTATGAAAAATAATCTTGTAAAGAGACAAGTCATGAAAGCACAAAGCAAAAAGCATAGGAAGGCAAAACAAGTACAACTTCAAGTGTTGCAACATAAAGAGGGGAAACTCAATATTGTTGAGATCCATCAAACCATGTTTCCCTCTCTCATAATAACTTTCAGTAGCATCATGAATAGAACTAACAATATAACTATCACATAAAGCATCCCTATCATGAGCCACATGCATAAAAGAATTAATACTCCCCACATGAACAATCGTAGTAGGAGCAGATTCAACAGAATAATTATTCTCATCACCATAATCATCAAAAATAGGAGGCATATTGTAATCATAACTAATTTTCTCCTCAAAAGTAGGTGAACTGAAAATATTATACTCATCATTGTAACCATCATAAACTAGAGGTTTAGTATCATCACAAGCTAGAGAACAACTATTTTGCAAAGCATATTCATCAAACATATCATCATAAGAGGGAACATGGATAGTACTAATGGTACAACAATTATTAACCTTAGAATTGGTACCAAAAAGATTTTCAATATCAAAAGTAGAGTGCTTTTCCCAATCATGATCACTAACATAGGTAACAGGCATGGGAACATCATCCCAATTAGAATTATCATAATCTATAATAGGATCAAAATGCTTAGGGGAAGATACCGTTTCCTCTCGCCTTTTACTCCTCCTCTTCTTCTTCTTCATACTCTTCTTACTCTCTCCTTTAGGAGGGAGAGACTTGAAAGGCATCTTCTCCACATAATCTGGTTTGCTGACAGGAACAATAGAAGAAACTTTGGAGGATTCCTCCTCTCTATTAATAAGATAGAAACATCCGTCAGTCCTGTCATAGCATGGCAAAACATCATGTTTTATAAGATTTTGTATGTAAGTATTTGCGAGGTAATCTTTAGCACAATAGAGATGACAACCACGAAGGGTGCTATTAATATCAACATCATTCATATCTACCAAAGAAATCTTTCTAGATCTCTCTTCACACGCCAAGAACAAAGTGAGCTCATCATGCTGATTGAGAGTAATCTTGTCATCACAATACAAACTTGCGGTACTAGAAGAGTAACTATTAGGGCTTGAGCATTGGAAATTAAAATGACCTATGTCATCGCAATGTTTACATAGAAAAGGATAAAGCTTACAAACCTTTTTACCGAGCTCGCCTATAGCCTTGTGCCACATTCGGGTTTCTTCATTTGCGTGGTGAACACAATAATCTTCCTTGTTGTGACTCTGTTCACAAGGTCTATGTACTCCACAAAAATTAACATGCTTATATGAAATAGGACTTTCAGAGGTTCAAGCATGTTTATTGCAATCATCAACAACAATATCACTTTCTATGCAAGTGTCCTTAAAAAGTTCATGATACACGTCCCCATTTCCTTTAGAAACATTAATATGAGAAGCAAAGGCTTTAAAACAATCAATCATAATTTGAGGATCAAGACCATACTTAGCACTAAGCTCTTGAAAATTAGCAGTTTCAGTGAAAGACTTAATACAATCAAACTTGTAATTCATACCTGATCCTTTACCTTTGTCGCTATCCCAACCTTCAATATTGTTTTGAATTGTTTCAAGCAGATCCCACTTGGTGTCAACATCCTTGCTTGTGAAAGACCCATCAAAGCATGCATCTAGATAGTCCTTATAATATCCTGAAAGCCTTGCATAAAAATTATTAATAACAATATTACGGGGAAGATCATGAATAGGACATTTGTGCATTAGTAACTTCAATCTTCCCCACGCTTGGGAAATGCTTTCTCCCTCATGCGGATGAAAATTATAAATGTAATTCCTATCTTTATAAACCTCACTAGAAGGATAGAATTTAGAATAAAAGAGAGGTACAATTTCCTCCCAGTCAATAGATCGACCATCCTTCAGTGTTTTATACCATTCCTCAGCTCTGCCTTTCAGTGATAAAGAGAATAGCTTCTTCTTAACTCGGTTCATCGAAATACCCGCACACTTGAACAACTCACATAATTCATGTATAAAAAGCAAATGATCACCAGCATGGATAGTTCCATCTCCTAAATAGCAGTTATCCATAGCACGTTCAACAATCTTCATAGGTATTTTAAAAGGATGAGGAGCACAAGCATCATTAGAAACATCACATATGGGAGATAAAATATCATCAGAGCAAACTTTCTCCACTAAAGCTGGGGAACTAAAAATATCATGCTTAACAAAACTAGCTTCCCCAAGCTTAGACTTTTCTATAGCATTAGCAATAACGGTATTCAAAGCATTCGTACTAATAACATTGTTATGCGAAATAAGCTCCAAAGGTTTTTCAATTTTCTCTTCAAATCTAAACTCAGGAAAAAGACTAAAGAACTCTTTACTTTCCATTAAGCCTAACTAGTGAAAATAAAAACAAGAAACAAAAAGGTATAATTGCAGAATCTAAAGAAAATAACTTCGAGCACTCACTAACAACTAAAAGACTTAGTAGCCAAAGGATGTGGGTACCTTTTACCTTACCTCCCCGGCAACGGCGCCAGAAAAGAGCTTGATGTCTACGCACGCGTCTATTCTTGTAGACAGTGTTGGGCCTCCAAGTGCAGAGGTTTGTAGAGCAGCAGCAAGTTTCCCTTAAGTGGATCACCCAAGGTTTATCGAACTCAGGGAGGAAGAGGTCAAAGCTATCCCTCTCAAACAACCCTGCAATTACGATACAGAAAATCTCTTGTGTCTCCAACACACCCAATACACTTGTCAGATGTATAGGTGCACTAGTTCGGCGAAGAGATAGTGAAATACAAGTAGTAGTGATGATTATGAGTAGTAAATGTAATCTGAAATAAGTATCGCTGCGAGCAAAAATGTAACAAAACTGAAAGGAAACGGTGTACAAAGCTTGGAAACAAGGCCTAGGGATCATACTTTCACTAGTGGACACACTCTCAACAAATATAACATAATTAAACCAATAGATACTATCATCAATATGCAACTCAAAATAATTCTCCAATGAAAAATGAACACTAATCATGCGTAGGGCTACGAAGCACTCCTCAAAGTCCGTATGTACCCAAACTAGATTGTCCCACACTATCACCGTGAACACACTAGATGGTTCCAACAAACACCAATAATTCATAGAGACATTAACCAAAAAGATACACATGATGCGCACACTAGTCACCTTTACACCATGATACAAGGTATCTTCGGAGATTACAAATATAAAGCACGAGAGTAGCATAATATCTGAATAATAACATCTACCAATTCAACTAGATACAAAGCTCACGATCACATAAAGATCACATCATGGGAGAGAGAGGTGAACCACATAGCTACCGGTAGAGCCCTCAGCCCTGGGGGAGAACTACTCCCTCCTCATAATAGGAGATAGCAAGGTTGATAGAGATGGCGGTGAGGTCGATGGAGACGGCGGAGACGGCGATGGAGATCGATGGAGATGGCTCCGGGGGCACTTCCCCGTCCCGGCAGGGTGCTAGAACAGAGACTTCTGTCCCCCGAAATTTGTCTTCGACGGTGGTAGAGCTGCGGAACTATTCTGGAAAAAACGCCGATTCCCCTAGGGTTTTCCGTCCCGAGGCTTCTTATAGGCGAAGGGGCGTCGTCAGGAGGCGACTAGGGTGGTCACACAATGGGTGGGTGCGGCCAGGGCCTGGGCCGCGCCCCCCTGTTGTGTGGGCAGCCCCTGGCCCTCCTCTGGCGCTCGTTCGGTCTTCGGTCCTCTTCCAGAAAAAATAGGAGTTCTGGAACTTGTTTCGTCCAATTCCGAGAATATTTCATG
Organism: Dactylis glomerata; assembly: GCA_007115705.1. Lineage (NCBI taxonomy): Eukaryota > Viridiplantae > Streptophyta > Magnoliopsida > Poales > Poaceae > Dactylis > Dactylis glomerata. Next base: position 5,414,812 of record QXEO01000542.1, on the reverse strand, counting down.
TGTAGCTTTTCTAAAACACAAAAACAGCAGAAAACAGGAAACTGGCACTGTGGCATCTTGTTAGTAGGTTAGTTTCGGAAATCGCATAAAAACGCCACAAAGTGTAACGAAACACAAGGCAAATGGTGTAAAAACAAGCATGGAGCATCAAAAATTATAGATACGTTTGAGGAGACGTATCAAGTGCAAACAAATCCTTTGTTCGAATTTCAAAGGTTGCAATCTTATGAATCAAACTGAAAAAATTAGGGATCTAATCCTTCATAATATCCTATGTACTAATTCCTTTGAATCAAAGGAGACCTGGGGTGATATCTTTGGTGTGGCACTAAAAACAAGCGTACGATTAGAATATGTATTCGGCAAGATGATTTAATATAACTTTTTTTTACAATCAATACCACATATATTTATAGTAACAAATAGTACATGATAGAAATACACGAGCTGTCTTTGCCGATTACAAAATAAAATCTAAAAGAAACTAGCAAATCTTCGAGGTCTTCAAACTCTTTCTTCTTCTATAACACGATCTTGTATTTTTCTAAAGGCAACCCAAGATAGATACCAAACCATAAACTGCACGCGCGCAACCATTGAAGTAGTCAATCAACATCGGCAAGAGTACCAACAGTAGTATGACAGGGCAAAATAACCGAACAACTTGGTCGACATCGCTGGGGATTTGAGAGTACAAACCACCATTGTCGAGAACGTAGCAGCCGGGATAAATATTGCAAGGATAATTCTCCTCGCGGCGACCAAGAGAAAAGATCCAAAGTCAATCTGGCGAAGCAAGATCTGAAGGACCATACCTAAAGGAGTTTAATCTTCTAACACCACCATTGACGCCGGGAGGAAGATCTCGTCATCGATCGAAAGGCCGAAGATTAATTATTGTAGATGATGCCATCTTCATTGACATAGACGCCAAAAGAAGATGGCTACCAAACCCTAGCCTAATCTTATGAAAATACTACTTTTATTAAAACCTCCACTCATAGATCAGGTTCCCCACCCCCTGATACCGGCGAGGCCGGCCGAAGGAGGGGGAACCAATCTACGGTAGAGTAGGAGGAGAGAAGTTGGCTAGATCAGAGGACGACGGCTGGAAAGTTTTACTCGGTCTGAGAGATAAACGGTCTTCATAATACGATTTAATATAACTTTGTATTACTGGACTCTATTTTGGTGCGCATTTAATTTCAGGAGTGGATGACTCATAGTCCATGCATGCACCAAGGTATTTTTTGCATATAATTTTCGTTCACCACGGTTATACTGTCTGTCTTTATGGTGTGATCGTGGTATATTAACCACTTTGCAAATGAAACCATAATCATCTACTGTACGTCTGTACAACGATGCATATATACTCCACCAAAGTGGCCTAAGAATTCGGCCGACGCTCGGCGTTCGTTTCCCAACAAATTTTATCCACGAGCAACAAACTTTAGGAGCGCAATATCGCGTGAATGTTCCCAAACTCGAACATGAGTTGCTGTGAGAAGCAAACGCGGGCACATTTCCTCCTTATATTTTCCAAAACTCTATGGTATGATCGTGGTATATTAGCCACGTTACGAATGAAGCCGTTAGATATCTATACGACATTTTTTTTTTGTCAAAGGCTGTAGCCATGCATACTCCACCAACCTGGCCTGAAAATTCGGCGAACGCTCGGAGTTTGTTGCCCAACAAACTTTCTCTCTTCCTCTTCCTCCTTTTCTTAAGTGGCGACTTTCCCATTTTCATTCATTTGGCTACTCTCTTGACCTACTTGCGTAAGCCTGAAGTTTCTTAGGAAAGCTTTCCTGATTGCAATCTCGATAGCTATTATGTGCTGTTAATAACACCAGAAGCAGTTGATGATAGCTTTTCTACACTCGGACACTTTCTAATCACCTTCATGAGATCTCTGCATCAGCTCCTAGAGATCAACTGGTGTAGGTTCGCCCCTCCTTCACTTTTTTTAATGCCTATATTTTCATGCATTCCGATCACAGCATCTGCACCCTAAATTTATTTTCTTTTAAATGATACAAGGCATCGGGTCATGAGTTGATAACAAGATAACTCCTTTGTGGCGCATTCTTTCTCCGCAAAGGTATGATTTATATTATCCTCATGGCTATGCTTTGCAATCGTGAACAGCTCCATGTGTTATTATAGATCTATGGACGGAGCCTGATCATCATGTATTTCACCATTCCTTTGACGTTCTAGTTATTACAGATCTATGGATGGAGCCTGATCATCATGTATTTTACCATGATACGAGTTATATTTGGTCTAGTAATTCTAAACTTACTCATCCCATACTGTTGATCCTGTACGGTTGTCGTTCTGGCCTTCCGGGAAGCTCGACATGAGCATGGTACGTCTAACAACCATGGAGACATATAATCTTATTGACAATGTGCATTGTAACTCTTGTTTTCTTTGTTATTTTATTTTATCATTCCACAAGCATTCCCTGCTTGTAGCCAAGAGACACCTTTTTGGACTAGATACTAGTCGGATATGTAATCCAGTAATTAGAAGGCGCGAAATAACTCAAGCAAATCTTGAGTAGTACTCATTGGTTGAAATCGGGATATTTATTAACTACACGGTGTTATTATCTTTGGATCCAACTCGTCTGGTCGCCGAAGCGTTTACTTTGGGGTACTTGTATGATAAACATAGGATTAGGCTGGGAATTTCATGAGATTGAATACACAATGTTACCTTCTAGATATGTTGATTGGGGAGCTCAGGTTTTAAGGAAATATTCCTTTCATTTGAAAGGAAGTAAAGAGGATGTGGACTATATTATGGAGCCATCTATTACTCATCGGGTAATCACTTTGTCTCTCCCCCGCTTCTGAAATCAATATTGCAGAATTGCAACCTCATTCCAACACATGTTTATTCGCGTGCGGTGAGCGCACAATCACTACAGGAATTTCACAATACGCCGAAGGCCAACAGCCCTCGGCATAGGCAAAATTGCCGTCGGCGTAGTCTACGCCGAGGGCTGCCGTCGGCGTAGCCCCTCGGCGTAGATGCCCCTCGGCGGAGCTCTATTTGGCCGTCGGCGTAGCTTCTGCCCTCGGCGTAGGCTATGCCGAGGGCAAAGCCGTCGGCGTAGCCCCGTCGGCATAGCCTATTTATATATTTTTTTTAAAAGTTTAAAAAAATTGATTTTTTTTTAATTTTTTTCTGAATTGTTTGTCTCACTAATCTCTCAATTGGAATATTTTTAACACTAATTACACTTAATCTTTGGTCAAATTTAAGTCTTGGTCAAACTTCCCGGTCAGTCACCCATCCTCACACTACTCCACCTCCAGCACGCTTAACTTCTCTGTTCCATCCGGATGAGTGTCCACGAAGCAAATTATACCTTGTTGATAATACTACCATATCAATCCTATTAACCCTTATACCACTATGTCACACGTCATTGGTTTTAAGTTTCCAAACTATATATTAAGTAAACAACAATAAATAAGTAATAAATATATTGAATTTCAAACTATATAATAAGTAAATAACAATGAATAATTAATAATTATATTGAATAATTTATAACTTTAAATCTGTAAATCGGAATTCAACAAATTATATGTCTAAATCGATAAGAAAAATGAGAGGAATCCAAATATGACATCCATATGTAATGTTTTTATGTTTTATTTAATTTTTAATTTCTGATGCTCATTTTGAATTTAATGTATCATCAGTGATATCTCGAACTAATGAGATTTACATCGAAAAAATCATAAAAAATTAAAAAAATCAAAAAAAGGAAAACCTTCACACCTAGTCTTCTTATGTCAAATACTAATGAGTCCACATGATAAACAATTTTTTCATAGTTTTCTTATGTCATACTCCCGCTTTACCCCGTTAACCCTCACTTTACCCTGTTGATAAACGGTGGGCATGAACCTTCTTGGCCAGGGGTCGAATTTCGCAAAACTCTTTGTGTATCTCTAATATAATAACATGTTGTGTATCTAAAAGTGATTTTTTCAAAAAATCATGAGGAAGCCATGATGGAGCTGTAGTTCAAATTTACCCCGCTTCCTGCTGAATTGGGAAGAGTTTGTCTTTTTTATGAAAGGTTAATGCAAAGCTTCACACACACAAATAATTGGTGATATATACATAAAATATGTCCTAATATTGTTTAAAATTTTGGTGGTCTAGTTTTGTAATGTATTTTTAGTACTTTCTTCACAAAAAAACCCAATTTTGACACTTAGAAAATGAAAATTGATTTTTTTATGCATAGAAAATGAAAACTCCCAATATGAACTTTGTTTCCCATCCCAATATGAACACATGTGCATAATATGGGGTCATTTAAACAAACTATTCTATGATTCTGGTCATGACCTAGCTCATCTGGCTTAAAAGCCATGAAATTTCGTACATGATAGGTCATTTCTGAGAAGGGGTTTCTACAATATTTGCAATAGTCCAAGTTTATTATTTTTCCTCACAACTAGGTAACATAAAATGACATAATACGAAGGCTTTACATTTTTTTGAATTTTTTTGAACTTCTTATGCTCGATTCAAAATGCGGTCAAAACGGCGAGCATGAACCTTCTTAGCTAGGGGTTTAATTTTGCAGAACTATTTATGGATCTATGATAAAACATCTACTTGTGAACCTAAAAATGATTTTTTGAAAAAAACATGGGCAAACTATGATACAATTGTAGTTCAAATTTACCCCGCTTCCTGCTAAATCGGCAAGAGTTTGTCTTTTTTGTGAAAGGTTAATGCAAAGCTTCATACACACAAAAAATTGGTAATATATACACAAATGTTTCCTACTATTGTTGAAAATTAGGTTGGTATAATTTTGTAATGTATTTTCAGTACTTCCTTCACAAAAAAACCCAATTTTGACACTTAGAAAATGAAAATTGATTTTTGTATGCATAGAAAATGAAAACTCCCAATATGAACTTTGTTTCCCATCCCAATATGCACACATGTGCACAATATGGGGTCATTTGAACAAACTATTCTATGGTTCAGGTCATGACCTAGCTCATCTGGCTTGAAAGCCATGAAACTTCGTACATGATAGGTCATTTCTGAGAAGGGGTTTCTACAATATTTGCAATAGTCCAAGTTTATTATTTTTTCTCACAACTAGGTAACATAAAATGACACAATACGAAGGCTTTACATTTTTTTGAATTTTTTTGAACTTCTTATGCTCGATTCAAAATACGGTCGAAACGGCGGGCATGAACCTTCTTAGCTAGGGGTTGAATTTTACAGAATTATTTATGTATCTCTGATAAAACTTCTACTTATGAACATGAAAATGATTTTTTAGAAAAATTATGGGCAAACTATGATGCGGCTCTAGTTCAAATTTTCTCGACTTCCAACTGAATCAAAACCCTAAATCCCTAAACTGAAAATCATAAATAATTAAATTAATTAGTTCTAAATTTTTGAAGGTTTAGATGAATAGATCTTATTTTTCTGCAAATTTTGATATATTATTTGTATTTTTGTGAATTAGAATGATTTAGTTATGATTTTTCTAAGATTAATGTGGTAAAATGGAAAATAGCTATGCCGAGGGCATTGCCGTCGGCGTATAAAAGGCCGTCGGCGTAGCTATCTTACGCCGAGGGCAACGATACGCCGAGGGGCTCCTTCGCGGGCTATCCCGGAGGCCTTCTACGCCGACGGCAACGACATTTGGCCGTCGGCGTAGCGCCCAGCCGTCGGCTTCTTCCTCCATTCCCGTAGTGAATCACTCTTATTGATATGAACCGCATGACCGATTTACCTTTGGACGGCGATCCATATGAAGAATACATACCGCCTTCCCATGAAGTTCTCTTTCCTCGTTGTTATATCCAAATTTCATATGCTAACTTCTCAACATATTGAACAAACTCTCGGAATGTGGCCATGTTGGCCTCTAGGAGTCATCACAAATTCATGCAGAAGGAGTGCGCCATTTTGAGCCGTGTTTGGACAAGGTGCAAGTAAATGAGCCATGTTTTCAGTAATTTGCCAGAATGGAACAAGGTCAACATCCGGTGGGTATGGCTTAACATACCCTGGACGCATGGAGTAGTGATTTTGTATCCCTTGGGCCTTGACTCCCTCGGCTATCATTTTCTGAATTGTCTTTCTTGTTAATTCCCATACCTTCTTGATTATTGTTACTACTACTGAAAACAGTTCTCCCAGCTTTGACATTTCTACTATTTGCCATATGATTGCATAACGCAACGAACTGACCTTTTTTTGTTGGAGTGCAAGTGTAAGTTGTGCTAGCTGCTCCTCAATCGATGACTTGCATTTGCCGTGAGGTTTTGCTCCACATGGGTTGTATTAACATCAGGTTGTTGTTATTGGCATTATACTTTAGCTCATTATCAGAATTATGCGCAAAACCATCACGAAGAGGATCATGTGACTCTGCACAATTTGAATCACACTTGTCTTTACTCGAATCCATTTGGATACGAGTTACTGGACGATGGTCTGGTACAACATTTTTCTTGGCTTTGTTTCTCTTGATGTGTATGGATGTTGATGATGTTTCACTATTGCTCTCGCTGTCTTCGTAATACAATCTGCAATGAGTTGAACACTTCAAACGAGTTGTCAGGGATGCAGCGGAGAGTACATATGAAATGTCATCAACATCCATACACTTCAAGAGAAAGAAAGCAAATAAAATGTTGTACCATGCCATCATCTTGTAGCTTATAGCCAAACGGATTCAATTAATGATGAGCGCGATTCAAATTTTGCAGAGTCTCGTGATCCTCTGCCTGATGGTTCTGAATATAATTTTGATAATGAGCTAAAATTTATTTAGGATCAATAAATAGTGTTAATACAACTCGCATGGATCAAGCCTTCATGACAAATGTAAGTCGGTTAGTTGAGGAGCAGCTAGCACAACTTGCAGTTGCACTCCAACAGAAAGAATATGAGTTGCAATCGTGCGGCAAATAATACAGATATCGAAGTGAGATGGATAATGTTTCCGGTGGCCGTAACAATGATCAAGGAGGTTCGGGAATTAATCTTCAAGACAATTCAGAAAATTATAGCTGAGGTAGTCAAGGCTCAATGCATGCGAACTCACTACTCCATGTAGCTAGGGTATGTTAAGACGTGTCAGCCGGATGCTGACCTCGTTCCATTGCCGACAATTTACCTAAATACAGTGGAGGCGGACCTCCACATGAACACATAGCTCATTTGTAGGCAGCTAGTCAAGGCACGGCTTAAAACAGTGCACTTCTCCTGCAACATTTGTGTAAACATTATCGCATCTGGCATATTTATCTCCGTCGATCATCATTAAGGGGTTGTGATCCGAGTGCACATTTTTTATTAATTACATCCCGACTTTTCATTGATTACATTTTGGAATTTTGAAAATAAAGTGATCCCTAGAGCTCAGCCTCGTGCTCCCAGGTACACAAATGTCTTCCAAAAGCCCAAGCTTGCATGGATTTTTTGCGGAGAAAATGAGCTGTTATGTAATAATGAGGCCTAGTCTTTGCTTTGTGATGTAGAGCAGTACAAATGGCCATCTGAACTGAAGCACCAGAGATCAAGGCAAAGCAGGAAATGGCTACTACGAGATTAAGTATTTCTATTTTTCGATAAAGAGCGCTTTATTACTTAATGATTAAGTATTTCTATGTCTGCTCTGCTCTAGGAACCACGATATGACACTGCAATAATCCAGGCAAACCTAGAGTACTTTTTTCATTCTTCATGCCGTCAGTCAACATCGTCAGTGTTGTGTCAAACAGTATATATGCTAATTAGTTCACTATATCTATATGTGATCAGTTTCAACAGTCAACTCAGTTCTCTTCTCCATTGTGGTAATTGATTAGCATTATCAACACCTTTGCCTGATTGATACCCCATGTGGCCTTTTCTCTCTATCTTTAAACACCGAACACAGAGACAGTGATTTGACAGCTGAACTGAGAACTGCAGATATTGTTGCCATTTGCCCCCTTTTCCTCTTCAAACATAATGAATATACTTCAAATTCAACTTTCACAAGTATGACGGAGCTCGCGGGTTGGGGGTAAGAACACAAGATCTTAATATCCACTTCAAAGCTGTCACTTTGGCTACATCTGATAGAATTGGAATGATACAATAGCTCTGCATCTCTGAATTCAACATTGATCTAGACCCGTGGAAAAAAAAAGTTATGCACAAAGAAGAATATAATTCAGAGAATGATGTTTTGAAAGGGCGATAAAGCAATGTGAAATACCACTAGCAGAACACCTAGAATTGACAACTTGAGGACGCCTCACATTCTTTACCAACAAGCAAAAGGCCTAAAGAACATGCTCTCAGCGTCTCCGTCCCTATTGCTCTGATCCGAAAACAACTTTTCAGATCGCGCCTACAGATCAAAAATCGCCTACCTTGCCTGGTCATAGAAATCCAAAGAGGGGCTGCTCCTGTGCTATGGAAAGCATGATCACCACTGCAATTGCTAAGGTGGCCTGGAAAGCAACAGACCATGACGAGGCTGCAGGAGCACCCGCGCCGCTGGTTTTCTTCAAGCTTGCCAGCCACACGTCGTCTTCGAGCTGCTCATGGCTTGGCTTCCGCAATGCATGTTTGCCCTTTCCACTGTAAAATGTCAACAGAAATTGATCGGATCAGACTCGCATAGTTATTCACAAACAGTCAAACGGTTAAATCACAACCTGTTTTTAGTAATAAGGAATCAACCGATGGTGAGTTAGCAATTACAATTTACAACTAGGCAACTGCAACTTTCTAGTCAAGGCGTCAAGCTCAACACACAAGGGATGGAACAAAGGCAAAAGACAGAACAACACAATCAAAGCTTCTTTTCTTTGCTCCAAGCCTAACCTTTTTCACGTTCTCTGTTCTTTCCACATTCCACATCCCAACTCAAAATTTCATTTTGTTTCTAGCACAGATGAAAAATCATAGTAATTGAGTTTTTTTTAACTGATACTAATCGAGTTGAATGAGATCTACAACACCATGATTGCAACTAGATCGATTGTACTCTCGTGGCATCAGAAACATACTAATTGAGTTGAATGAGATTTACAACACCATCAAGATGATTGCAACTAGATCGATGTACCGTCACAGCATCAGAAATTATACAGAGAAAGGTGGAATTAATACCTGTTTGGATTTGACTGTGGGCAGAAGGTAATGGTGTAATCGGTGTGGTTGCAGGTGAAGGTGGATGTGCCGTCGTCGTAGGCGTAGCTGTAGGACGTGGGGCAGGCCGACTTGAAGAGCTGCGAGTACTGGGAGGGGTGGCACGTGTCAGGGGTCGCGTAGGCGCCGTTGCAGCAGTACTCGGGCTTGCCGAAGGCCTCGCAGGCGCTGCGGCAGGCGCGGCCTCCGGCGGAGCTGAGCTCGGAGGGGCAGCGCTCGTTGAGGTCGACGAGGCAGCCGGTGTTGGGGCAGTCCGTCACGGACGGCTGCACGAGCATGGGCAGGTTGTAGCCGTCGACGAGGCTGACGTCGTAGAAGTCCTTCCCGCCGTCGCCGTCGAGGGTGAACTCGGCGAGCGTGGCGGGCGGGGTGGCCCCGGCGCCCCGGCACTCGAGCTCGCCGGAGCCGCAGTCCCCCGTGGCGCAGGTGCCCTTGCCGCGGCCGTCGAAGTCGCAGCCCGAGCGCCCCCAGAAGCGGCCGGACCAGCCGGTGGGCCCGTAGAGCGAGCGCGACTGCCCCGGCGGGAGCGCGAAGCCGGTGGTCTCTAGCGGCGGCGAGCCGGAGCCCGAGAGCAGCCCCGGCCACACCGTGTCCGTGCACCGGTTGGCGAAGGTGAACGTGATGGCGCCCACCACCGGCCCTGCGCACCGCAAGAAACCACGAATCCGAACAGTCAGCTCACCAAATCGAAATCAATCTCGCCGCGCGCCTCCAAATTCAGAACCAATCGCGACAAGGATAGGACTTTCTCAATCACCAGTGGATCGATGGATTGGTACCTTGGAAGAAAGCGATGAGGAGGAGGGCGATCGATGCCGGGGAGCCGAGGAAGATCGACGACGGAGCCATGGGAGAAGCTCAATTCCAAGATTCGCTGTCGAATCAAGCGCAGAGCCGTTGCCTTCCCGGGCCGGAGAGGAGGAGCTTAGCTAGGTCTGATGTGCCGACTGGGGAGCTATGCCTCCTGGACTGGAACTGGAAGAGACCAGGTGGGACGGCGGCTAGGAGGGACGGAGGGGGTAGGGGCGGCCGTGTACTGTGAGGCGGCGTCGGTTGCGGGGGAGTGGGGGACGAAGTGGGCACGAGCGCGGCCACCTCAACTCGCTAGCTCAGCTGATTTTCTACAACTCCGAAGTGGGCACGACCGTGGTCGGCCGGCGAGATCAGCGGCCGAGACGGCTATGATTGTGCCTTTCTTGGGTAGATTATTGGTAGATTTAGGATTATTGGTAGATTTGCCTCACGCCCTATCGTCACGGAGGAGTCAAATTAATGGTTAATGCTGCGACATTCGCAAAAAAGAAATGCTGCGACGCGAGCCTGGGGGGATTTCTCGTTTCGGTGTTGGCCTCTGGTGCAGGAGTACGAATTTTGCGAGGGCGACACGTAGTTCATTCGTTTGTTCTCTCGTTTGATTCAGTCTTGTCTCTTCGGTTGTGCATTTTTTGCGTGCTATACCAATTTGTACTGGTCAGTAGAGGAGGCACTATGCACCTTGGAGGAAGTACCATACACCTTTTCTTATTGCAACCCATTTTCCCTTCTTTAGGAAAAGCAAAGCGGGAGAAAGAGAGAGGCCGGGAAGAGTTGAGCTTGATGTGTGGTGTCATCTCCCACTGTCAGCTGCTTCAGCGTTCATCGTGGTTAAACGTCCCTTTTGGCTAAGCCTTGTTGACGAAGGAATGATAAATGGGCTCTCGACTTTCGCCTACCTGGCTTTTCGGCCCAGGGGGGATATCGTCGAAGGGATCACAAAGCCCATGAAGATGACAGCCTGGCGCGACCCAGGGACGTAACTTGGCGTACAAGATAAAGACTCGAAGACGGAGACTTAGTCGAATAGGACTCAATTAGGGTTTATTTTAACTAATCTAACCTGTAATCAACTTGGAGAATAATCCTGAGACCCAGCCTTCGCATATAAAAGGCTGGGAGGGAGGTCTCGAAAGGCTAGACACTTTTCCACCCACCTCACGCCAGAGCGCTCGATAACTCGGAGCTCTCTGGTTCGGCAAGATCCAATCTACGCCACCATTGTAACACCTCCATCAAAGCCACCCCATCAATACAAAGTCAGACAAGCAGGACGTAGGTCTTTACCCTACCAAGGGGGCCAAACCTGGGTAAAATCCCGTGTTCTTCTCCTTTCGTCTGATCGCCGTCGAGTTCGCCAGGTCCCCAATGCGCTCCCTAGATCGAAAGTCCTTAAACATAGGCATTGCCGAGAATAAACCTCGTCAATTGGCGCCGAACGTGGGGCTCAATCCCCAGGAAGCATTCACAGAGCGTGATGAAACACGCAATGTGCAGGATTGTTTTGGGATTCAGATCGTGGAGCTGAATCCCGTAGGCAAAAAGAAGGCCGCGGAGGAAAGGATGCGGGGGAAGAGATAAACCCCGCAGCAGAAAAGCAATAAAGATTACCCGGAATCCAGGAGGAGGCCGGGGGATGATTTCAGGGCCGGCGGCGAGCGATTCCGCCGGCGTGTTCTTCAGAAGGCCCATCTTCTCGGTCTGGGACAGTTCCTTGTCTCCGACCTTGGTCTGGACCCAACGGCCGACGACAGAAGCGTCGGCGTCTGTTGTCTTGGCCTTCTTGGCGGCGGCGCCGGCAGCGGCGGCGCCGGCAGCGGCGCCGGTCGCGGAGGAACTCCTCTTGCCCATGAGCTCGGCGCGCAGCACAGGCTGTGAAAATGGGTGTGGGCGGAGGAAACAACTGCTGCAGAGCGCAAGGAGGAAGACGGTGGCGGCGGAGTAGGGTGAGCTGTTACCTCTCCGCTGCCGTTTTTATTGGAAATCCGGGAAATCACAGTTGATCTGGGCCGTTCGCTATGAAGTGGAAACGGCAGAGCAGATCTGGCCGCCCACGTGTCGGCACCACGGGAGCCATGGCCTCCACTACGCACGGTAATCAAGGAAACCGTGCGGATTTTTTTCACCCACGCGCGGGACGTGCGGTGAAACGCGGTCAGCAGCCGGACGTGCGGCCACTGGGCCCACCGCGCATCTAGTCTTGTCAGAGTCAGGCCATCCCAGCAGAGGGTGGCGTGACAACTCGAGGAAATCTGGCGTCAGCACTGACGTGGTTTCCAGGAAAAGCTGACCCTATTCGACCCAAGGGGCGAGGTTGACGAGGGTCTCTTCAAATTTCGAAGGTACGTACGACTAGTAACCGGAACACTTTTTGGTATTGAGTTCTCCTCGAAGTTTTTGTGCTCTCTCTGCACTGCCCGAGTGTGAGTGATGTCCCTCCGGGCGATTTTGTTTTTCACTCGATGTTTCGAATGGGCTTCTTGAGTAAGGGATACTTACTTATTCGAGAAAGGTTTTTAATTCTTGATCGCCTCAAAATTCTCTCTCCGGGCCAGCAGTGCCTTCAAATTATTCGAGCCTGGGCTTCGGTCTCTCGAATTATCTTCTTCGGGCCAGCAGTGCCTTACAATTATTCGAGCTTGGGCTTTGGTCCCTCGAATTATCTGCTTCGGGCCAGCAGTGCCTTCAAATTATTTGGGCTCGGGCTCCGGTCCCTCGAGTTGTCTTCTTCGGGCCAGCAGCGCCTCTGCATTATTCGAGTGTGGGTACCAGTCCCTCAAATTATCCTTTTCGGGCCAGCAGCGCCTCGGCTTCACTCGAATTTGGGTTCTGACCCCTTCAATTCGTGCTTTTCGGCCATCGACACTATGGTTCGGGCTCCGGTCCTTCAGATCTCTATTTCGGGCTATCAACGCTCTCCGCTCAAAATACCCGAATTTTGGTGGCAATATACCAGTTCGGATGCCGTATGTCAAATACGAAGGTAAGTCCACGGTTTGCAACACCATATGGCCCGGTATTCGTATCAAGCGCGCTCTGCCGAGAAATTTTCCATACCTACGGTATGAAGTTTGCACCGATGGACGCATCGGGTGCCACGCAATGAACTGGGCTTCGACCTGGTAAGTCCAACGCGGCTCAGGTCGGGGTAGCGCCAGCCCACGCGGGTTCGAGTCGAGGGACTCCAATCTGAGTAAGCTAACCGAATGTCTTTGCGGCTATGCAATTAACTGAGACCCGGCGTGAGTATCAGGCCGGTTATGCGCATCCCCCTGCAAACCAAGCTGAACACTTTTTCGAGGCTCAGCATGAGCATTGCTCGATTTGGTCGCGTCTATCGGATGCGTCACTTGTATATTTGCTATGTACCTATGCTTTTTCAGGGCGAAAATGGTCTCGGGCGATGAGAGGGAGGCTCGAGTTAGAGTCCCTGCCATAGTCTTCGACTATCCCAAGCACTCGGGGGCTACTGACGAAGGAATGACAAATGGGCCCTCGAATTTCGCCTACCTGGCTTTTCGGCCCAGGGGGGATACCGTCGAAGGGATCACAAAGCCCATGAAGATGACAGCCTGGCGCGGCCCAGGGACGTAACTTGGCGTACAAGATAAAGACTCGAAGACGGAGACTTAGTCGAATAGGACTCGATTAGGGTTTATTTTAACTAATCCAACCTGTAATCAACTTGGAGAACAATCCTGAGACCCAGCCTTCGCATATAAAAGGCTGGGAGGGAGGTCTCGAAAGGCTAGATATTTTTCCACCCACCTCACGCCGGAGCGCTCGATAACTCGGAGCTCTCTGGTTCGGCAAGATCCAATCTACGCCACCATTGTAACACCTCCATCAAAGCCACCCCATCAATACAAAGTCAGACAAGCAGGACGTAGGTCTTTACCCTACCAAGGGGGCCGAACCTGGGAAAAATCTCGTGTTCTTCTGCTTTTGTCTGATCGCCGTCGAGTTCGCCAGATCCCCAATTCACTCCCTAGATCGAAAGCCCTTAAACATGGGCATTGCCGGGGATAAACCTCGTCACTTGTTGAATCTTGATCCAAAGCTACTGTCCTACGTAGCTAGACCTGCACACCTCTGTAATCTAGTCTAACTCCTAAGAGTAAAATATTTCTTCTGTTGCTCGACACTTTTTTTCTTTCCTAGCGAAGGTGTGTATCCCTCACCATCCTAGGGCATTCTATTTCGATGCTGCTAATGGAGAGCACATTTAACACCGAGAAAAAAAAATCAGTTTTCACATGGAACATGGTTTTGTAGCAGCAACACTGCAACAACTTTGATAATTCAGAACTTGATCCAGATACTAATATGTCGGTAGCAGATATACAAACCTGAAATAAGCAGGCGATGCACAAAAGAAAAGACGATTAGAAAAACAAGCAAAAACCAGAGTGCATAGGATGCAGTGGATCACTAAATAGTTGAGACTACTGCTAACCTTTGCTTGACACAAATGTGCTAACCAGATGAACAACAAGGTACTAGTTAACTGATAGATCCGAGCATCAACATAAACAACTCCACGAGTCACTATCTAGCCATACATGTGGACTCAAGTCTACATATATTAGATAGTAGTAATACATATATAAGTTAGCAAATTAAATATTAAATCCTACAGAACCATTTCACAGGCCACAGCCTACAAAATGGAAGGGCCTTAGTAAGACTGCATATCAGGACAATGTCAGCGTCAACCACATCAGCAGCCACATTATACTAAAGCGAGAGAACGGAACTACAGCAAAGAGCCATTTCTGCATCTCAGCAAACAGAATAGAACGTAGGTACCCTGCAGAACAATCGAAGTAAGCAGTCAATACGAATTTCTGGAGATAAACAGCCACTCACTGAAAAAAAGATGAAGTATATCTTGCAACAATAAACATCAACAGATAATTCTGGAGATCATGATAAAAAAACCAAATGATGAATCATCCTGCAATTATTAGAGAAAACTAAACCATCCTGGCAACAGAAGAACGATTAGAATTTTTTGAAACTTAAAAGTGTGATTTTCGAATTTTAAAAAAAAGGCTACATGGAGCTCGAGCTCCATTTGAAGTTTTTACACACCCTTGACCTCTATTGTTGGTTGTCGACTTTGAGCTACATAATTACATATCTCCGGTATCAACTAAAAGATTAGTGACTCAATTCCTCATTCACAAGCAAATACTTAATTACCTAGATTACCACATAGTTCAAGATTCATTTTCTGTACCATGTACACATTAAAGGCTTATGTAAAAAACAGAGAAGTCTGACAGCTAACTCATAAGCATGAATTTCTGGGACACGGGAACAAGCCAGTTAAGAAATCGATCAAATTCATGCCATACAGCTGTAGAGACATCAAACAAGAGATCACACATCGTCTTACCGATCAGTAATCAAGCAAGAGGATAAATTCACAACACCTGATCAACAAACATAGCACATGAGCAGATGTCATGTTTACACATTTTCAGCTACGCCATCTCCACCAGCAATGCCCCTACCTACAAGCAAAAGAAGTCCAAAAAATCAGTGGAAAAGCCAAAGCAATAGGAAGGCATATGTACGACGTAACCTTACAAGGAAAAAAACTATATTTTATGACAAGGATAAGAATATGTTAATGAAACTAAAAATTGCCAGGTGCAAGGAAAATGATAATGATCACTTGACAAGTAATGAAGGACATGTTATGGCAGTTTTCGGTGTTCAAAGAAAATGTACTCATCTAGAATTATTCTTACATATCTAGTCAACCCTTAAGCAAACCAACAATTTTATAGCGAACATGTACCAGACGTGATGGGAATGAACCTCATCAAAAGATGCAATTCAATTTGTTATGTGTACAAAGCAAGAGATGGGGTATTACCTGCAGTACAGAGATTTGTATAGGGATAATACTTTCTGGCAGTCATGTATTCTCTTCTACCAATATAGTTGAACTGCATGGACTCGAGCTGGAGGACGAAGTCATGAGAATCTGAAGACAGAAAGATCACATTTGTGTCCTCATCATAACCCGGCATCAAAAACACTTTTCCATAGCGTACGGGTTGTGAAGTGAGCTCATCAAGTTGAACGGTTTTCTGTAGCACCCATGAGATCACTCCATCAGAGTTGTATTTTCTTGCCCATAATTGAATATTCAGTGTTGGCACCGAAAAAATGGCAAGGCCGAGGCCATTATCCTCTCCCCGTAAGATCTGAAAGGACCAGTCGGCACCAAAATCACCAACATCATGGGCGTCTGCCGGCTTCTGAATCACTGCAAGGGCCGGCCTTTTGAAATCAACCTTAAGAATGTCGCCTCCCTCAAATAACCAGCAAAGTGCATTGCCAACCAATATGCTTGGCCTCCTAGAAATCGCTTGTGTTGTCGCTGTCGAGATAATATCTCCCCAGACACCAGACATGGATTCATAGATGCAAACGGAAACCTTTGTGACTATAGGATCATGGCATACGAATACCAGTCTGAATGGCCTCAAGTGGCCATCGCCGTGCATGTGCTGCTCGTCACCGGCAGAGCACAACACCGCGGCGCTCCAAATGTAGTTTTCCTCTCCGACAGAGCTCCAGGTGTAGTTGTCGAATCCCGGTGGAAAAGCCACCCGACACAGGACTCCGGTGAGGGGATCCCACAAGACGGCCTCACGGCGCTTGTGATCGAGGAAGAGTGCAATGCCGTCGTGGCAGCCGTGGAAAGAGAAGGCGAGGTCCGGGTGGAGTGTGGCCCACGGGCCACGGCTCCCAACCAACGAGGCTCTCCGGTAGGGCGAAGTTCGCGACCGGGATGCGGTCGGGCGGGTTCAGCATTGGAGTGAAGAAGGGAGCAGCGCCCAATTCTCTGCTAAATAAGCCGAGGAGCGGTGGTTTCCTGTGGTGTTTGCAGAAGCGGCAGATGAATCGGGGGTCGGAGAGGATGGAGCGCCAGCGCCTGCAGACGAGGGACACGCGGGGGAGCGAAGATGGCTTCGGAGGGAGGCGGAGGAGAATCTCCGGGAGGAGGTCTTCGTCATCCAGCGGCGATTGTGCCCGCGAGGAACGGTGGCAGCTCATCTGAACATGGAGAGCGCGGGAGCTCGGAGGATGTGCTAATCGATTGAATGCCCAAATGTTACTTGTCCCGGGAAGCTAATCGATTAAAGAGGGAAAATGATTTAGTTAATAAGGAAATCTGGACCCAAAACCATACATCGCACGGTTAATTCAAGGAAACCGGCAAAAGACCCCAGACCCCAACTCATGGCACATCATCTATGACTCTGGTAAAAGATATGAAACTCCCTTTCAGATGACAAATATGATAGTGATGTTGGATTTGTACAACATCTTGTTATAGGCGGTAGAGTAGTGACACTAAAACAGTTGATGCAAGGGTAAGGTGAAATGTCATTAGATCATTATTGATCACATTCCGTAATTTTTTACAGAGTCGTCTCATCTTGAGGCCTTATTATGCTCCATTTGGAAATCACTTCTTTAACTTTCTTCTCACTAAAAGGAGGTGTTAAGATGGATTTCTCCTTTAGATATAGTTGAGGGATATTACTCGTGACTTCCTCATCCAAAAAAATATATATGAGAAATTGGTTTCCGGAGAACCAAACATCTTCTTGAAAAAGACCATAAATAGATCATGAGAGGTGATTATGTAGATCCCAGTGATTGTCGACAGAAGATCGGTGGATTCGTTGGCCAAGCCCACAGATATAGCCATATAGGACAAACAAATTAACCGTAGACCATTGTTGTAAGACAACATGATTTAAACTTGAGAATTTCCTTCTCAGTACTGTAATATACACCGACCATCAGGACGAAATGAGTACATGATGCTAAACTAAAAGGGAAAAACTATACCAACAAGAAAGGTACAAGTTAATGATGAATTAACATCATATCCTACAAAACCTCCTCATGTCTGCCACAAACGAAATTAATCCCCTCCAGTGTCAATGCCCTAGTTCCCAACCAAATTGACAAGAGTATCACCTGAAATAATAATCACACAGATTGCTACAGACCATTGACCTATACTCATATGTTTGGGATCAAAAGGGTCAAGGGAAGTATACCCAAAAGCACCTGAAGTGTATATATACACATTGCTATGCAGATGTGAAGAAGAAGTCAGCTTGTGTTCTTCCTACGTACATGCATGCCGTGCCAGCATCTCTGATCTGCAAGTGGGTGGATCGATCAATTCGTCAGTGGTAACCCTTTGCTCCTCTGGATTGGTATAGCTCCATCCTGATCTTGGCCTCCGGCAACAAGTTGTCGATCAACGGGTCCTGCACCATGTACGCCTGCTTCGACGCCCACTCCAGCACGGTGAGGATCTCCGCCTGAGCGAGGTCCTCACTGTCCGGGACGTTCTGCGCGATGTAGCACACGAGGAGGAGCGCCGCCACCTGCACCACCTGCTCGCCGAAGTACACCAGCTGGACCAGGTGCTTGGCGCCGCCGGCGTTGATGATGGCCTTGGAGTGGTCCACGTGGAGGTAGTTCTCCGTGCAGGCGAACTTTGTCAGCGCCACGGCGGCCTCCTTCGACACGTCGGCTTCCCGCTCGTCGAGGAGGTTCACCAGTGGCCCGATGATCCGGGTCTCCGTCGCCCGGAAGGTTCTCGACAGGCAGCCCAGCGACATGATGCAGGGGATCAGGAGCTCGTCGTACTCCGCCTTCGTGACGACTCGGAGGAGCTGGTCGACCACGGCACGCGCCGCGGGGGACGTCGGCTTGAACGCCGACCGCCGGAGGTCGGCGTTCTGCTCCGCGACACGGCAGATCTCCATGAGCGCCAGGGCGGAGTTGTACTTCACGTCGGGGTAACCTTTCTCTAGGAGGATGGAGAAGCAGAGCAGCGCCCTGGACTCCGTGATGTTCTTGCACACGGCAGCATTGCCCGTGGCGAGCTGGCACAGCGCCCTGGCGGCGTTGGCCTTCATGTACGCCTTGGTCTCCTCCTCCTCGTAATCCCTCCCTCGCGTGCTCGTCCCCGACAGGGACACGTTGTGCTGCTTCGTCCCGGCCACGCTAACGATGCTCGCGGCGGCGCTCGCGGCGGTGCTTGCGGCGGTGGCGCCGCTCGAGCTGGTGCCCCCACCGGTGCTTCCGCCCGCGGTGGGCTTCGCCGCCATGTTGGTGCCGGCGTGTTCCGCAGCGTCTAAGGCGTCCTGATGCGACGCGTGATGGCCGCTGCCCTTCTTGTCCATGAGCACGGAGTGGATTGACATCCTGGACGCGACGGCGTACTTAGAGTGCTCCTGCACCGTCTCAAAGGCGAGGTGAGAGACGAGCAGGCGGATGACGTTGCTCTGCATGAAGGCGTCCTGACATTTGGGGTGATTGGTGGCGAGCTCGGACACGGCCCACGCCACCATGCCCTGCACCTTCATGGGCGCGTCCTTGAGGATCTTGGAGAAGGCGGTGCAGACACCAGCGAGCACCATGAGTTCGACGCATTCCGGGTCGCGGCCGAGGAGGCCGATGGCGAGCGCAGCATTCTCCTGGCCCTCCGGGCGGCCCTCCTTGATGAGGCGCAGCAGCGGCGGGACGCCGTCCTCCTCGATGATGAGCCTGCCGTAGCGGTCATTGTCGCGCGCAAGGGAAACGACGCTGGCCGCGGCGTCGGCGCGGGCTTCGGAGCTGCCGGTGTAGAGCACGGCGATCTGCTCCCAGATGAGGAAGAGGATTGGCTCGTTCTGGGCGATTGGTGGCAAGCCAATGTGGTCGTCGAGGTCATCGCCGGCATTGGCGTAGTTGGACACCCGGAGGATCCACGAGAGGTCGCCGAGGGAGTTGTCGAGCTGGTTGGATGTCCGTTTGAACGAGCCGGCGGGGATGATTGTGAAGACGCGGTGGACGATGCCGTGGCCGCGGCAGCGGTCGAGCAGCGCGGCGGCCTTGTCAAGCGCCCTGCCAGTATCGTCGAGAATTCGTCGGGCGGGGCGCTCGTAGAGGTCGGCGCGCGCGGCCTGGCGGAGAAGGGAGGCGAGGCGCTCGACCTTGGCCTTGAGCTCCAGGCATTCCTGCCGGTTTGTCTGCGCCTCCTCCGCCCACTTGATCACCTGCTCCGCGACCTGGATCGGCCGCGCCAAGATCGCCTTAAGATCGTCCATTCTGCGCCGCCGCGGCCCCGCCCCCTCCTAATCACCCGTCGATCAGCGGAGCAATGGCGATCGAAATTCTCGACCTTTCTGGGTTGCCGGTTCCGGCCGTCCTCCGGCGGCGGCGGCGGGGAATGGGGAATGTGCTAATTTTGCTTCGTTTTTTTGGGGACGGAAATGGAAGGGAGCGGGAGCGCAGGGGCGCGACATGCGAGGGATGAGGCGCGAGCTCCTCCTGGCCTTGATGGCTGGATGGGAAGGAGGGAGGGAATGGGAGAGGACGCGACGGCGGTTTCCTATCTTCCTCTTCCTCTACCCTTTTTGGGCGTTTGCTTAGAGGCCGTTAGATATGAACTGAATGGCCATTTCCTTTCTACGACACGGGAATTTAAAGTGATCAAGTTTGAATCCGGCATGGTGAATCTAAGAAGCTTCTGCGTTTCAGACAGACCTGATCGCTCATCTGAGTCTAGAATTGATTGTTATGGCCGAATTTCCCCTAATCCATGGAAAAGAATTTTCGGTCCATTTATCAATTCGTGCGAGGGGTGCTATTCTTTAACATAACAGGTTTAATCCATGTTAGTTATTATTTATTAATTATTTAATGGAATATAAATCTATCTACTTATTATATACTAAAAGCACGATATGAATTTTTAAAATAGAGACGCCACGTTAAGCCACATAAGACAAAAATATATACACCATTGATTTTAAATATAACAACCAAGACGAAAAAATAAAGCAAGTTACGTTTATTTTGTTAGATGTGTACAAAAAAGTCCAAAGCTGGCACGTATAGACCAAGTTAGGGCACCCAAACCGACGACGCAAACGGTCTATTTTGATCCGTTTGCGTCGAGCGATGGGTAAAATTTGGGTCGTGGTCCACATCAGTTCGGCCAATTTGATCATCACTTCCAGCAGTCAGATGCATCTTGTCCACCGGAGCTATATGCTCCTAGATCTTTTGTGGCAATATGGGCCATATGGCCACACCACAGCCACATGTTGCCAAGCCATAGCCACATAAAATCGTAGCAATTAATTGGCCTGACATTGGTCTGCATAGTTTTGCATGGCCTGACAAGGCATATGGGCCAATCAGGATTTTCTGTGGCCATATATGGCCACATAAACCACTGACCTTTAAACCATAGCCACATGAGATCCTCCAAGTGGGCTGCTTAGCACATAGGCACGCGTCGCAACCACCAAGCGCGCGGAGCTGTTCGCCTGTGTTTGAGCCGATGCAAAGCTGGCCTATATTTGCGTCAAGTGGGTCGCGTTGGATGCCTTCGTCCGGTTGCGTCATACTGTTAGAGCACCACATAGCGGTCCACCAGTCCGTTCAGACTTATAAGGACACGCGCAGACGCTTTGCGTCCAACCCTGGAGATGCCCTTAAAAAAATAAGGCCTCCTTTGATTTAAAGGAATTTTGTAGGAAAAGTGTAGGATTCCTGTTCCTATAGAAATTTACACTGTAGCAGTGTTTGATTCATAGGAATAGACCAAAAAAAATTTGAAATTTTTTTTCCTTTGCAGCCAGATTCCTATAGAAAACACCCACAGAAAACAATGCATTCGGACCTCATTTTTGTTTCCTTTGCAGGAAGTTTTCCTTTACAGTTTTACACTTGTATTCCTATTCAATTTCTATTTCTATTTCTATACTTTGCAATCCTACAAATTAAAGAGGGCCTAAGGCAGGATATGTCGTCCGCCGGATCTATCCAAAAAAAAAAACGGCTGCCTCAAAGCGGGCAAGCTAATCTTACCCGGACAATACGTACATGTGGCAAATCAAATCGATCCAGCTATCTGCTAGGGCGCTTAGCTAATTTCTATAAACTTAGCTGATTTCTACGTACGTGTGTCTCAATTGAGGTTAATGTATGGGTGTATGTGCGCGTCTCACCGGAAATTCCTTATCCCAATCGTTAGAAGCTACTTGATGACATATTCTCTTTTTAGTTTAGAACATATACGAATAGAAAAGAAATAATAATTATATCTTACAAAATCAGTAATACATAGATAATTATACACATGTAATTTTATTTTCAATCAAGGAAAAAATACATTTGACCACTATGTTTTTGAGGCTGAGTAATTGGCGTATCAGGCTAGAATTACTAAATTACTAAAATTGGCTAACATAATTATATTCTGATATGGACAAATCCATTATTACCATAGTCACATTTGTTTCAAAATTCAAGACCAAATTTGAATTTTTATTTTTAAAAATATGCATAATATTATCACATCCATTTCCATTTTTTCTGGATTTGAATATTATCACATCCATTTTCAATTTCCCGTATACAAATGCCGGATAATTCAATTTATACATTACCAATTTCCACCCTAGCTGAACGTGTTATGGGTACTTACATGCTAATAATTAGAATGGAGTATTAAATTCAAAATGATTTAACAAAAATAAAATTATTTAAATGTTCCCATAATTTTTGCATGTCAATCACTTTTTTAATAAAAATAACAAACATAAGTTGTATTACTAACTAGAAGAATACCCCGCGCGTTGCAGCGATAATTTCTATAAAAAAATTACTATGTATAAGACGCATGAAATGTGAAATTGTATATTATAATCTGAAGATTCAACTGGTCACAATATTCTAGGGCTAAATTTAATTGAAGCGAAATTATTGTGCATTTGCAAACAAAAAATGGTGATGTGATTAATTCTATAGCTTAAAAGAATTAATGAGGTGGATATGTTGCATGCAAACATATCCTATAATTAATTAACTAATATTAGTAAGATGACATGGGCAATTGATTGGCTAATATAGTGGGTGATGTGGATAGCTTGCATATTGAGATAGACAACTTAAATGACCTCTTAGTGGGGTTTTGCTTTATAAGAAGTATAGATTAGACAACAGAGTGCAAGACAAACATTAAACACTAAACACAATTTCATAAAATGTTCTCATAAATATGCATGTGCCTCTCTCTTTGATAACAACTCAACTATATTGGCAACGAAAAAATGAAGCACACTACATAAGCTCGACACAAGATATTGATCCTTCGTTACCCTCCACCATCACCTTACCTGGTGCTAAAGGTGAGACAAAGAGGCGATGGTCGATGGATGAATTACCATGCCGTTTATCGTATTGGTTGAAGAAGAAATTTCGAAATTCCAAAGCGAAAAATTAAGTGACTATTCAACCCTACATTACAAAGAAACTATGAAGAGGGTGGAATGATTGATCTATGAACTTATGAGTTAGTGTCATAAGGTTTAAATCATGAGAAGAGGTTTTACCTTTATGAAATGTGACATTTCTAAAAATAATAATCTAGCACATTTAGAAAATATAATGAAGTTTACAAAGAAAAACGAGAACATTCCCGAAGATACTAAAAAATAATTATTTTGTATATTTACCAAATTCAACGGTTTTCCATGAAATTTGAGTAGCGTTACACCTAAGTTTTTCCCTAAACTTCCCAGAAATAATAATATGCTACAAAATGCAATGCAAACTAAAAACATTTGGCCATACTAATTAGTTGGACTCGCTTTACAAATAACAAATAGTTTCTTAAATGTTAGATCTTTGTAAAAATCATGAGTGTTAGACCTGTGTAGCTGTAAATTTGTTCTCGATCTGTCAGTTGGAACCTCATATAAGTTCAATGTCTATGGAGAAAACATGAATAGTAGCAGCTCTCCTACGCACTACTCGTGTGCACACATTGCATCAGATAGTGACACGTTTAGTCTAGGAAAATGAGTCCATCAGTATGCGTGTTTGGTAATTTAAGAATTTGTGTACAGTCAGACCATATGGATGCTTCGTAATTCAATGCTCTAAAATGTGAAGGAAAGTAAACCAAATCACTATATTCGCCATAGATCACACGTCCTAATTTTAAGATTACATGAGGCAATAGTCCACTATGTATATAATTAATTAATATTTCATCATGTTAAGTTACTCTTAGCACACGGATCCTTTTGCGGCAGCACATAATTCTTCATATGTTTTGTCATTTCCACAACCATCCACCACACCTCGAAACCCTATTATCAAGACATTCTATATGAATGTTCTTGCGGAAACCCTACAAGTATTCAGGACATCATAAATCAATATTTTAGCCGACCCAGGTAATAAGAAATC
Source organism: Dactylis glomerata (assembly GCA_007115705.1). NCBI lineage: Eukaryota > Viridiplantae > Streptophyta > Magnoliopsida > Poales > Poaceae > Dactylis > Dactylis glomerata. Next base: position 5,390,464 of record QXEO01000542.1, on the reverse strand, counting down.
ACTCCTTCATACAATTTTATCATAGGGGGAAATCATTCGATTTAATTTCTTTAATATCACACAGAGGCCCTAATTTATATTGACTAAGACTAAAAAAAAAACTCAAGAAACACTGAGCTGATCAATTAGTGAGACTTAATTGGATCTTTATAGCTCAATTACAATTTTCTTTGTTAAAGTAGATAAATGAAAAGTGTAATTATGTATATTAGACAATTTTAAAGTTCACTAAATCTACAAGATAATTTTAATAAGCACTCCAAAGGTTATTGATACGTCTCCAACGTATCCATAATTTTTGATGCTCCATGCTTGTTTTTACACCATTTGTTTAGTGTTTTGTTACACTTCGTGGTATTTTTATGTATTTTCTGGAACTAACCTATTAACGAGATGCCACAGTGCCAGTTCCCTGTTTTCTGCTATTTTTGTGTTTCAGAAAAGTTACACAGGAAATATTCTCGGAATTGGACGAAACCAAAGCCAGTCGTCCAGATATTTCACGGAGCTTCCAGAAGACCGAAGAGGAGCCGGAGAAGAGCCACTGCTGGGCCACACCACCAGGGGGCGCGGCCTGGGGCTGGCTCGCGCCCCCCTATGGTGAGCCCCACCAGGGCCACTTCTGACGACGCCCCTTCGCCTATAAAGACCCCCCGACGGGAAAAACCTAAATACCCGATCACTTTTCTAGAACACATCGCGATCCGCCGCCGCCATCGACCCGAAGATCGGGAGGGTCCAGAAGCTCTTCCCGGCACCCTGCCGGAAAGGAGAATCGCCACCGGAGGTCTTCTTCATCGCCATGCTTGCCTCCGGCGCGATGAGTGAGTAGTCTACCTTGGACTATGGGTCTATAGCAGTAGCTAGATGGTTGTCTTCTCCACCATGTGCTTCATATTTAGATCTCGTGAGCTGCTTTACATGATCGAGACTACCTTTATGTAATTCTACATGTTGTGTTTGTTGGGATCCGATGAATATTGGTGTTATGATTAAGTTGAAGTACTGAATTTTATCTTATGTTATCTCTATGTTGTTTATGATCTTGCATGCTCTCCGTTGTTAGTACCTATCTTGGCCGAGTAGTTGCTAGTGACTCCAAGAGGGGGTATTTATGCTCGATAGTGGGTTCATGCCTCTATTTAATCTGGGGGAGTGACAGAAACCTCTAAGGTTGTAGATGTGCTGTTGCCACTAGGGAGAAAACAACATTCATATGCTCAAGGGCATATGCTTTGTTTACATTACACACTTTGCTTAATGCAATTATCTGTTGTTCGCAACTTAATACTTGTGGAGTTCTCGGATTGATTCGCCACAAGTGGATTATTAGTCATAGATGCAGTTGGATGGCGGTCTATGTATCTTGTTGTAATACCCAGAGTAAATCTCATAGTGATCCTCTCGACATATGCACGTTGTCTTTATTCTATCAATTGCCCAACTGTAATTTGTTTAGCCAGCATGTATTATTTTATCTTATGGAGAGACACCCACTAGTGAACTGTGGACCCCGGTCCTATTTCCTTTATATTGCTATCACCTGTTTACTTTACTCGCACTGTTTACTTTACTCGCATACTATTATTACTTTCCACTCGATACGCTCATCCCTTTCTTTCAAGCAAACCGGTGAGATTGACAACCTCATCGTAAGTTGGGAACAAAGTATTTGGTTGTGTTGTGTGCAGGTTCCATGTTGCTACTAGTTGAAGACGCGCTAACTCATTTGATCGTAAACGGCGCCCATGTTGGAGTGTCACTAGACTGGCAAGCATCACCTTCAGTCGTATTGGCTCCTTCCTCTCCTGACCGACATATCTTGGTTTCTTAACTGAGGGAAAACCTTGCTGCTATATTTATCATACCTTCCTCTTGGGGTTCCCAACTGGACGGTGAAAAACTATCAACACTGTACCGCATCAAGCTCTTTTCTGGCGTCGTTGCCGGGGAGGAAGAAGAAGACTTCTGCAAGGAGAGTTTCGCACGTACATCCTTTACTTTGTTTTAAGTTTTGCTTTACTTTATTTTTACTTGCATCGTTTTATCAAAAATACAAAAAATTAGTTTCCTTTATAGTTGTTATTTCTTTACTTTAGTTCATTATGTTGTTCCCTAAGTACGTTTTGGAGGACCTCTCAGTAGGTAGTGGTTCTATTATTGGGAAAAGTAACATCGAGGAGTTCTTTAATCATATTAGTATGCATAAAGATGTTGAGGAAAAATCTTTGGCTGAGCTTGCTCCTACTTATGAAGTTGCTTCTGCTTATTTAGTTCACATGTTAGAAGCTAGGTTTGCTAGCCTTAATCCTTTTATGCAACACATGTTTCTTAAGCTTCATGATATTGAAGACCCCGAAAAGAAAGCTTTTATCTTGGAAACATTGCGCATATAATTTAGAGATGTTGCCATTGAAGCTAGGAAAGTTCTTAAGCGTCTTAATAAGCTTGGCTCACATATAAAGGTTGTTAGTACAAACAATGAAGGAACCGAAATACCAATACCCAGCAAACTCTTGGGATTGCATGAAGCTTTTTGAAAATAATTTTGATTGGATCTGTCCTACAAATCTTTTTAATGAATTGAGTGAACCAAAGAGTGATCACAAAGGGTCTTCAAAAACTTATGTGGATGAAATACAATGCCTTATTGAAAAGACTTCTACAGTTGATCTTAATGCTTCTTTTGAAAATACTTGATTTCCATCTTTCCGCGCCTAGCTCAAAGTCGTTAAAGAAAAGCACTCTTGGGAGATAACCCATTATTTTACTTTCAGTTCTTTTTCTTTCATTTGAGTCTTGGAAGTTATAACTACTGTAATAACCTCTCCTTATCATTTTTATTTCGTTTTTGTGCCAAGAGAAGCCTCTAATTTGAGTGAGGTAAGATTTGGGGATATTGCTGTCCTAAAACAGATTTCGGTGTTGTACCGTAAAAATTCGTGAAAATTCTCAGAATATCTTTTTTACCTGCGATTTCTTGTGCATATGCCCCAGGTTATATTAAAACTTTAATTAGTTATACACTTTTTGATTTGAGCAACATAAAACCCTCTAAAAATTCGACCTTTGTCAGCCGTTCTGTTTTGACAGATTTCTGCCAATGTTTGTGTTTGCCGCTTTATCGCTTTCTTTTTTACTTCTTTTGATCACGGAACTTTTGGGGAAGTTGCTATAGTAGTATATACTTTATATGTGGTGGTTTTGAGTTGAAACCTGAAGCAAAAAGGGTTGATTCTATGCTATGCTTACACTAATGTTGCTAATAGATTTGTGTTTAGTTTTGTATGAAGGAAGTTTTCAAGTGTAGGGATTGGAGAATGATGAGATGAGTTGAAGAATGGACAAAAGCTCAAGCTTGGGGATGCCCAGCACCCCAAGAAGTATCCAAGAAGTACACGCGTCAAAGCTTGGGGATGCCCCCGAGGCACCCCTTCTTCATCGGCAAAAATCAGATCACCTTTCAACACACTATATTTTTATTGCGTCATGCATTATGCGTTTTTCTTGGAGCGTCAGTTGTTTTTAGTTTTCAGTTTAGTTTAGTTTTGTTTGCTGCAATAAATGGTTGGACCCCAACAAATTTCTTTTGGAGAAGTTGCCTTGCTTTTCATTTGCCAAGAACACTCCGTTTTTCACTCTTATCATTTCAACGAGTGTTCTTATTTTCTAGAACTGCGTTTAGCTTTCGATTTTCGCCTTGATTTGTGTTCAGATCTTGTTATATCTTTTCATCAAGGTGTTTTTTTTTGCCTCTGGACCTTATTGGTTTTCATCAAAAGAGTTGGCTATAAAAAGTTTGAATGGTGTTGGAAAAGAGAAAAAGCTTTATGCAAAAAAGTGGTACAAGAAGGAGCTTATGTAGACTGCGGCCTAGGCTTTTGCATGTCGTGCTTGATGTCATTTTGATAGTATGATTAGTGGTTTTGCTGTAGCATGACTTGTCTCAAATAACTGAGATTGATTAATGAGCCTTTGAAAAAAATCATGCGTTGTTTTAATTATTTGGAAGCATTATTTTGGTTTTCTCCTTTGATGCTTTATTTGGGTTGACTTGGCGCATGCTCACATATGTTTGACTCATACAAAGTCGCCATTGCCTCTATGATCATTTAGTTTTTGACTTTTGATGCCATCTTATGCTTCTTTTAATGTCGCTTTGTCGCTATGCATGATTATGGCCGTTATTGCTCTCTTAGTTGGTCGCTCCCAGTCTTTTGCTAGCCTTCATTTTATACTAAGTATGAGCTCTACTCATGCATCCAACTCCTAAAAACCAAGTTTGCCAAAGTGTCCACCATACATACCTATTAGCAATTTGCTATTCCAAAGTATATTTGACTTGCTTTTATCTATCCTTCAAATTAAACTCTTTTTGGTGTTATGCGAAAATTGGTCAGTAAAGCTCTCACGAACCGGATGGCACACTTTACTTTTCTCGCTTTAAAATTTTAACATTGTGGTCTCTTATGTTGAGTTGTTATGCTTGCAAGTTGTAAGTTGTGAATTAGCCCAGCCATGCCGTCATGGGGCAAGATTTCAACATTGCACTATCTTTCATTTGAGTTGATATCGTGATCTTTTGTTTATGGATACTCGCGATGTGAAATAAGTTGGGAATCTTGCGGGATCATGGAGTTTTTATATGTGTTAGGGAAATGCCTGGGCCGCTAATCTAAGCCATGCATAATTCATGGTAGAAATTTACAGCATGCCCATAGTGAACATTCGACGACGCATCTCGCAATAAAAAGCTATACCAATGGTAAATAAAAGAGATGCCGAGGTGTTCATTGTCTGTTTGTCCTGTCATTTTGATGTGGGCTTGTTCCATGTCATCGGGCACGGAGGTACCCCGTTGGCGGTTCTCGATGATACACATATATTTACAATGACAAGAGCTTGCTTGGGACTCTAAGTCGAGTAGCATGAGGTTTTGGTATTCGTATTTCACGGGACACGAGGTTTTCAACTTATGATTTGTCAAGCATATGCAGCATAAATGTTCTCTCATTAACTTTAGCCATTCAAGATGCTTATGATGGGGGCAATGAGAGCTCAAAGCCGGTAAGTAACATAATTTTTGAAGGTTTATAAAACTTGCAATCACTGCTTCCCTCCGCGAAGGGCCTTTCTTTTACTTTTATGTTGAGTCTCCACCTTCTATCTTTATGCACCATTAAGAGAGCATAGTTGTCATTCTGAGTATAATGTGCATTGTCCCAAAGTTTTCATTGATTGATTCATATTGTTGGTTTCACTTGTTCTTAAATTATTTGTATCTAGTCGCCCTCTTAAACTTGAAGGTGTCCTATGCATTTATGTTTTGCTCTCCATGAAGGACAAGCTGAAAACCATTTGTATGTTTTTTCCTTATGATTTGAATACACGTTTGACTTTCATTGTTTCATTTTCATGATCTTTTTGTTTGTGTTCATTTTCATGTTATAACATGGTTGCTAAGTTTCTTCTATCAAGATTATATCTTTCATGCCCATATTTTAAGTTCTTTTGATCCCAGCGCACAACGCTTACATATTTGATCAAGATTGTGTAGGTGCATGTCACCTCAAAAATTATTTCTTTTGTTATCACTTACCTACTCGAGGACGAGCAGGAGTTAAGCTTGGGGATGCTGATACGTCTCCAACGTATCCATAATTTTTGATACTCCATGCTTGTTTTTACACCATTTGTTTAGTGTTTCGTTACACTTTGTGGCATTTTTATGCATTTTCTAGAACTAACCTATTAACGAGATGCCACAGTGCCAGTTCACTGTTTTCTGTTGTTTTTGTGTTTCAGAAAAGTTACACCGGAAATATTCTCGGAATTGGACGAAACCAAAGCCAGTCGTCCAGATATTTCACGGAGCTTTCAGAAGACCGAAGAGGAGCCGGAGAAGAGCCACTAGTGGGCCACACCACCAGGGGGCGCGGCCTAGGGCTGGCCCGCGCCCCCCTATGGTGAGCCCCACCAGGGCCACTTCTGATGACGCCCCTTCGCCTATAAAGACCCCCCGACGGGAAAAATCTAAATACCCGATCACTTTTCTAGAACACATCACAATTCGCCGCCGCCGTCGACCCGAAGATCGGGAGGGTCCAGAAGCTCTTCCCGGCACCCTGCCGGAGAGGGGAATCGCCACTGGAGGTCTTCTTCATCGCCATGCTTGCCTCCAGCGCGATGAGTGAGTAGTCTACCTTGGACTATGGGTCCATAGCAGTTGCTAGATAGTTGTCTTCTCCACCATGTGCTTCATGTTTAGATCTCGTGAGCTGCTTTACATGATCGAGACTACCTTTATGTAATTCTACATGTTGTATTTGTTGGGATCCGATGAATATTGGTGTTATGATTGAGTTGAAGTACTTAATTTTATCTTATGTTATCTCTATGTTGTTTATGATATTGCATGCTCTCCGTTGTTAGTAGCTATCTTGGCCGAGTAGTTGCTAGTGACTCCAAGAGGGGGTATTTATGCTCGATAGTGGGTTCATGCCTCTATTTAATCTGGGGGAGTGACATAAACCTCTAAGGTTGTAGATATGTTGTTGCCACTAGGGAGAAAATAGCATTCATATGCTCAAGGGCATATGCTTTATTTACATTACACAATTTGCTTAATGCAATTATCTGATGTTCGCAACTTAATACTTGTGAAGTTCTCGGATTGATTCGCCACAAGTGGATTATTAGTCATAGATGCAGTTGGATGGCGGTCTATGTATCTTGTTGTAATGCTCAGAGTAAATCTCATAATGATCCTCTCGACATATGCACGTTGTCTTTATTCTATCAATTGCCCAACTGTAATTTGTTTACCCAGCATGTATTATTTTATCTTATGGAGTGACACCACTAGTGAACTGTGGACCCCGGTCCTATTTCCTTTATATTGCTATCACCTGTTTACTTTACTCGCACTGTTTACTTTACTCGCATACTATTATTACTTTCCACTCGATACGCTCATCCCTTTGTTTCAAGCAAACCGGTGAGATTGACAATCTCATCGTAAGTTGGGAACAAAGTATTTGGTTGTGTTGTGTGCAGGTTCCACGTTGCTACTAGTTGAAGACGCGCTAACTCGTTTGATCGTAAACGGCGCCCTTGTTGGAGTGTCACTAGACTAGCAAGCATCACCTTCAGTCGTATTGGCTCCTTCCTCTTCTGACCGGCATACCTTGGTTTCTTAGCTGAGGGAAAACCTTGCTGCTATATTCATCATACCTTCCTCTTGGGGTTCCCAACTAGACGCTGAAAAACTATCAACACCGTACCGCATCAGTTATACCTCAATAAAATGAAATATAAAGATTTTTACCAATTGATTTAAGCTTTTAAGCTCAATTGCGGTTCTCTAAATTTAAGAATATACCATGATTAAATGTAAACTCTAACGTCATTTTTATGTTACTTTGTTCAGAATTATATATGATCAAATTTATATGTTTAAATTTCCAAAGAAGAAAAAGTAATTGCGTTACAATGTACGAGTACATATAAAATTTTAAAAATGGAAATTATTAAGAATTAAGATTTTGCCCTCATCCTAAAAATGTTTCATTTATTTAGTTATTACTTAGCAACAGAGTAATACATATATAAAAGAAGCTCAAGGTAATATTATGGAGATGTATTCATGTCAGTCTAACATGTGGTGTAGTTGAAATGAATAAGATGAACAAGAGAAAATTACCTACAAAAGCTAAACATAAGTAATTAACACTTCAACACGAAAAAGATGATGCCCTCGCATTTACGATTGCCACTGTGCTAGTTTTCTAAACAACATGTAACACGTGTTATGTAGTTGAAAAATTACCGGAAACACGCTTTGAATGCTATAGCTTGAACGCCCGCTATGGGATTACAAATATCTTTACAATAAAAATCTACGCGAACGAAACACAAATTGTACCTAATATATAATTTTCTAAGGAAATATATAGTAGCAAAGATAGGGTAAGGACACAACATTAAAACCAGCAGCAAAACATCGTCATTTAGGGTCAATAAAAGAATGAATATGGCCAAGTCCCTCAATTTTTTTGGATATTTCATCATTGGTTGATTGGTATCAGCGTGCAACATGTCTTCGTTTCCTTCTTTGTACGAGCAGGCATAAATGAACACAACGTAAAGATGATCTCAACAAGAGACCAAACCACATGCTCCTTGACTGTGGTTCTCGCTATTTTAGATTGTTGAAATGGATCAATGAATTTGCTAAATCAGTTCAATAGTGTTTACAGACATTTCGCTATGCTGCAAGTAAAAAAAAGATGACATGAAGATTCAACCCGATCAGAGGAAACAAATAGGGAACCAAGTCAATTCCTCTTCTTTGTTTTGTCCCTTGTAAGCACATCATCTTGAAATATTTGCGATTTTCTCAAAGGGGTTTCCTTTTTTCCAAAATCGCTTATTATGATATAAGTCCTTCTCTCCCATTTATAAGCTGGTTTAGTAAAAAAAATTGACCATTATTGTGTAAATAGCAAGTGTCACCATAAGATAGAGGCCCAACTCCAAGACCATGGCCTAATTTTAATATATTACATTGATCCAGTGTCTCATAATGCACTCTCCATATTAAAAGGAAGAGATAAATCATAGGGATTTCTATTTTCGTGCCCTCGGGTCCTTAGTTGTACTCAGTTTTCCCCAGCTCCTTAGTTTTTCCTCAGTTTTGCCCAAGCCCTTGTCTGAAACCCTCACAAGGAGCTCGGACGGGAGGAATCCCGTTCAGTTGACCGTTCCGTGCTGACGAGTGGGGCCGCGTCATGTGGGGCCGCGTCGTGTAGGGCTGGTAGAAAGGGACCGCGTGGGACAGGACGAGGCCGTGTTTGGTCATACGAGCGGAGCTGGGGCCGTAGCGTGTGGGGCCGTAGCGTGTGGAGCCGTGTGGGTCCGGGACGTGGGCACGAGTGGTTTCTGTCTCTTTTGCCCAGATTAGCAGTTTTCAATGCACATTTTTCCTCTCTCTCTCGCTCGATCTCATTCATTCTTGATTGCCCAAATTGGTAGCAAATCTAGAGCAGCTTCTCCTTCGGTTTTTTAACGCCATTCATTTCTTTATGCCTTCGTTTTTACCCAATCAGGTACTCCCTCCGATCCATATTACTCTTCACTAATACGGATGTATCAACCACTAAAATGTGTTTAGATACAACCACATTAGCGAAGAGTAATATGGATTGGAGGGAGTAGGAAATCTAGGGCACAAATCCAGAGAAAATATACGATAAGCTGCATACAGCAGCCAACATAGCATAGATAACAGTAGGGACCCATAACAGTACTACCGACCGAGATCCAACATAAGCTACATTTTACATGAATGGGATTACGCTTGGAGGCTGCGCAGGTGAATCCCAAGTGCTTTATGTTTGGCCATGAACGCATACACGTTCACGGTCGTTCCAACTCTAGCGCCGCCAATGGCTCTGCCAATGGATTCGGCATGGTTCACCAGGCAGTTGAAGTCGATGGCGCGGAGCCTCCTGTTGCAGAAGGGGCACCTGTAAACGCCTCGAGCAAAGTGGCGATCGTAATGGTCGGACTGCAACCTCCTGAGGACGTGACGAGTCTTGGTGTGGAAGGACTCGTCGTCGCTGTCGACGTCGCTGCTCTGCACCTGTCACGTAGCACCAAAGATCAAAAAACACGGAGTCAATTGCAGCGATGATGGAATAGAGAGTGAACAAAAGATCATGCATGATAATATGGGCACGAAAAAAAGAGGTAGCCTCAGTTACATTGGACACACTTATATCTAGGATTTGAGTCAGTGAACCAAAGATCATGCACAACAAATTTGTACACACCAATTGTTCACTGACCAAACCCTGAATCAATTTGTGCCCAAATATTCATCATCATCGGCACAAATTAATCGGATGGGATTGATTACTCACATAAGTTAACAAAATCTTAAATAAAAGCAAATCACAAACACTAATAACGCAAGATCTAGAACTAGGAACAGACGAACCCTAATAATGCAAGATCTAACACGCAAGATCTAGAACTAGGAACAGACGAACCCTAATAACGCAAGATCTAACACAAAAGGATTGAACTAGGAACAGACGAACCCTAATAACGCAAGATCTAACACAAAATGATAGAACTAGGAATAGACGAACCCTAATAACGCAAGATCTAACACAAAAAGGATTGAAATGGGATAAGAACAAGGGAACAAAGGGTTACCTCCTTGTCGTCGACGATGCTAGTGTCGTAGGGGTTCTCCGGGGCGACGTACGGCTCTTGTTCGTACGGGTCCCAATCGACGGGGGCGTCGACGGGGGCCTGGACGGGGGCGGCGGCCGATGCGCCGGCGGTTGATGCGCCGGCGGCTACGTCAGAAGCAGCGACGGAGGACTGGACGGGGGCAGCGGCCGATGCGCCGGCGGCTGATGCGCCGGCGGCTACGTTCGAAGCAGCGACGGGGGCCTGGACGGGGGCGGCGGCCGATGCGCCGGCGGCTACGTCGGAAGCGCCGACAATGGGCATCTCATTCTTCTCCATCGCCGGGGTTTTTTCTTCGGGGTTTTTTCGATGCGAAGTGGAGAAGATGATGGGACAGGAGAGGCGGTTGCAGTGAGAATGAGAGAGTGGGCGAGCGTCGAGGGAGAGAAAGAGGGGCTCTATAAAGACGAAGGTGGCGTGTACCGCAACACGCATCCGCTATGCACGGCTGCAGCGTGCACCGCGATACGAGGCTAACCCTTCGACGTTTGGTGTACTCAGTTCTAACCTCGGGCCTTATACAAAAAATTTATCTGTACTCAGTTTTCCCCTCGAGTACTTAGACTGGCAAGTGCAATATACTCAGTTCTACCCTCAAGTAGCTGGTCAACAGAGAGTCAACAAATGAGATTAACATAGCTATATTGAGTCATTTCATGCGCAAAAAATTCGAAAAAAATAAAAACATAGTGGCACCTACTCATGGAGTCTTCCTACGCAACCTGCCACCTAGGAAACCTTAACAAACATAGATAAATCAAGTTTTACCACAAATTGCCACTTCTCAGAATCAGTAGTAGCTATGAAGATGCATGGTTTTCCACTCAACCCCCTTTGCAAAACATCTTCCCCAAAACATAGTTTGTCTAAATGAGGCCATAATTGTCACACTCATGTATATTTGAATTGCAAATAATTTGATGTAGCCCAATATGAATTATATTGTACAAAACACGCATTTTTCATTTTGTAATTCTTTTGTTTGAATCCCTTAGTCTATTTACTATTTACGTGCCATTGGTTTCTTAGTACTACTCAGTTTTGCCCTCAAGTACTGTCACAAATGCTCATAGAAGCCCAAACTTATCCTGATTGGTTGAGCCGTTGTCACACAGATCGACTCCACCAACCGTTGATCCACTGATCTAACGGGCAGTATACCCCTCTCTGTCTCTTCATGGCCACCCCTCTCTCTCTCTTCGTGGCCACCCCTCTCTCTCTGTCGGTGGATCAACGGTTGGTGGAGTTAATCCGTGTGACAAGAGACATGCATTTATGGATTATTTTGCCACGTAACTATATTCCCTCTATTTATGCATTATTTTCCACAATTTAAAAATGTTAAACTTAAAAGTGGTATAATTTTGGTGTAAACAAGAGACATACATATTTGCAGATTTCGGTGAATGGATTATTTATCACCCCTCTAACAATTATCAACTATCTTTAGCATTCCTTTTCTTTTAGGGAATATAGTTTTGGTAATTTGAAACGGCCCAAAAGTGGTATAATTTTGGTAGAAACATGAGACATACATATTTGGCATATTTGGAGGATTTCGGTGAATGGATTATTTATCACCCCTCTAACAATTATCAACTATCTTTAGCATTCCTTTTTTTTAGGGAATATAGTTTTGGCAATTTGAAACGCCCCAAAAGTGGTATAATTTTGGTAGAAACATGAGACATACATATTTGGCATATTTGGGGGATTTCGGTGAATGGATTATTTATCACCCCTCTAACAATTATCAACTATCTTTAGCATTCCTTTTTTTTAGGGAATATAGTTTTGGCAATTTGAAATGGCCCAAAAGTGGTATAATTTTGGTAGAAACATGAGACATATATATTTGGCATATTTGGGGGATTTCGGTGAATGGATTATTTATCACCCCTCTAACAATTATCAACTTTCTTTAGCATTCCTTTTCTTTTAGGGAATATAGTCTGGGATATAGTTTTGGTTATTTGAAACGTCCCAAAAGTGGTATAATTTTGGTATAAACATGAGACATACATATTTGTGGGATTTCGGTGAATGCATTATTTGTCACCCCTCTAACAATTATCAACTATCTTTAGCATTCCTATATTCCCTAACACTTATTTTTTTTGGTAATTTCGGTGAATGCACACACTAACTTTGAAAACAACTACAAGTACATGTAACTGAATAATGGATTTATAACAAGGGATCCCTTGTAACAACTTCTAGCGCTTGATGAGCAATGATAAGAATCCGATCGCAATTATACAAGAAAAAAACAACCAGCCATCAGATTAGCTTGCTTCTTCAACTCGATCAGCTGCTTTAACTGCTTGTTCATTTTCTTTAGTTCTCCCTTCACTTCCACCAGTTCTGCATTGGGAGCATTAGGCAAAATCGGAACGGCTCCTCTCTCTGCCGCATTCTCTACAGCAAGTCCCCCCCTCCCAAATTGCGCTCCCCAATAGCGCCAATTGATTCCTGCAATTTAAGCCTCTGAACGTACACATCGATCCACTCGAAATACCTGCATTTCTTCAGGATCTGAAAACAACAACGTGAACCCTAAATCCCAAATTCGAGGGAATAACAAGAAAATCGAGAGAAAACAGAGCAATTGGAGCGGGATCTAACCTTATCCCCCTCTCTATATGGCAAGCTCTCGCATGCAAGGAACTCACGTCCACGGTTGCCGTTGTCGTCCGTCTTGCAGATCGACCGCTTCAGAGGCTCCTGGCGTGGGCAGTCAGGGCATCTTGTCAAAGGCACGGGTCCATACTGCGGCCATGAAGAACGGGAGGTCGAAGAGAAACTAGACATCACCCGCCTGCCGGAGAAGGGCTGCCGCTGGCGGAGAAGAAGAACAATGGGGCACGGGGAAAGAAAGGGGAAGCAATGGCACGGGCACGGGCGCGGGGCTGGCTCGGGCTCCCATTTTGCAACGGTCACCTGGGTAAGCTATGGGTCCGGCGCGCTAACGTGGACAAGTTATGGGTCCCACGATGATCTGGATAAGTGGAGACGTGTCCACTGCGGGGCACCAACAGTGGCCCCACTTGCTAGCACCAACAAACGTTCAACTAAACAGGATTCCTCCCGTCCGAGCTCCTTGTGAGGCTTTCAGACAAGCGCTTGGGCAAAACTGAGGAAAAACTAAGCGGCTGGGGAAAACTGAGCACAACTAAGGATCCGAGGGCACGAAAATAGAAATCCCTAAATCATATTCCACCATAGGCTCTTTGGTATAATCTTGAGAATGAATACTATTGAATATGAAACAATGACTAGTAGAGAGAGGAGTATTCTCCACCCAATGATCATTCCAAAATCTCACTAAGTTATCTTTGTTTAAAGTCAACTTCCTACCGGAGAAATGAACCTCTTTTCCTTTAAGTAAAGCTTCCCAACATGCAAAATCACTATCTCACGGAAGCAATAGATTTATTGTGAGGATATTTAGCTAGAACAGTAGTTTTAAACTAAGTGACAAAACTCAAGTGCTAGCTTTGTGTGTTTGAGCAATTATTCAGTCTCAAAATCAAATTCCGCAATAGAAAATTCTTCTATTTTGAAAAAGTGCATGACACCAAAGCTCAATGTATATAGATTTTTGGAAGCAAGCACGTTCATTTCCACATTTGCTATTTTAGTATGTTCCTCGGAACTAGAGCCCAATAATGCATAATGGAAGTATGTCAAAGAAAGACTTGAAAAACTCACTAGTAATAGGATTGTCCTTATTAACTCTATTCTTAGTAACATGGTTCTTTATATGATTTCTTTCTTTGAAAAAACAAAGGGTGTTGCAGAGACTCAACTACTCTAAGGCAATATTTTATAGGCAATGTGATAATAGAGAACACGAGTACGAAGGCTAAAAGATTAGGGAAGTATAAATGTTCATAAACATGCTAACAATATAATCTACGCAAACAAAACAAATATAGTTATAAAGACATAACATACCAAAACAAATATATTTACAAGTCTAGTAGAAATTTTTCCATTTTTGTGTAAAGAGGAGGTGACACCACCATAAACAGGCCCCAACTCTAGGTCCTTGTGCTGATTTTATATACCTCCCATTCATCCAAAATCCCATAATCCATTTACCTTGTAAAAGGAAGAGATAAATTAGATTCCACCATATGATCAACAGTATAATCATGAGATCGAATAATATCAAATATGAGAGTGTGATATTCATGCCAATAAAATTAGGGAGGTTTTGGTATTCCAACTTTGGAAGCCAAAATATTGCGCTCCTTGGTAAATGATTCTTCAAACTTCTGACTGAGGATGGAATATATCATAACATATCTCAGCTTCCTTGAAAACAAAGGGGCTCACACTTTCTTGGACGACCTGATGAAGGTGAATTGGCTCCATTTCATCATTAGAATTTTTGGTGTCAAGGAGAACACTTCTTAATTGTATTTTGGGAGTATGCAGCGCTTGGCAATGCTCCTCTTCGGTAGTAGCACCCAACCTTATTCCACATTATCCACAAATGGCATGACATAATTTATGGAAGTCGCCTCCTCTCCTAGTGTGTTCTTTAGGCGAGACTTAGTAGGTCCAAGGGAGGCAACTTGGCAAGCTCTACTATTGTACCTAGCTAATTTCACCTTGTCATGCGAGCAAGGTCTCTTTATACTAAATTTGCACAATAATGGTTGCTAACTCGTTGTGCATGATTATGCCTCACTAAATAAAAATAAATATGGACATTAGATATTCGATAAGAGTGAAGATTTTCCTCCCGTATACCAAAAGAGTCCTCGCAACAAAAGCAAATCTAGTTAGGCATGACCCACATGGGAGTAAAAGGTGTTTCTTTCGCTACAAATATTTTCTAATAATTTTTGTATTCATTTTTTGTTTGCTAATTTATGTCGCCTCTATTTGTATCCTCCCGAAGTGTTATCAATATATTTGGTAGGGTATTGGTACGAAGCTTAGACCGTTAATCATGACAGGCGTGGAGGCTTTTATGGTTGTCGATGTAGCTATATAGAAATTGTGTTGTTGATAGAAGGAAAATCTCTCTCCACTCCAGGTATTCACTCATGTAAACACTCACTCCATATGTGTTGCTTGCTTTAACTCCCCGAACATGCAGGGTTGGTCACATCAGCATGTATCTAGGTGTATCATCCCTCCTTTACTTTCGGTTGTATTTATTTCCTTTCAGTATATACTAATTTATGCTTTCAATTGGGTTGTAAAAAGCATGATATTGATACCGAGATGTCGGGTATGAACATTTGTTGGTTGTATTGACTTAATGTGACTCATGGCCTCAATAAAACTCACTTTATTGAAAAATGCATGGGAACATCTAAATTAGGTAGGAGCACAACATGATTAGCATAATGTGTAGAATATTAACAAAATAATATTTTCAAATAGTAATCCTCCACACAAAAACTTGCAGTGGACAATTACTCCTATCAAACAACAAGTTGGATGATGTTGCTTTGTGGTGCCCTGGTCCTAGTTTAGCTCGGTAGTGAGCCTAATGTCATCATGGTGTAGGAGTAGAATGTATGAAGATATATGAGCAAGGATCACTTCAATGTATGCAGAATGAAATTGGTGTAACTAAGTAAAATTAAGGGCCTATAAGTGTAGGAGTGATCAATGAAGACTAGTTGTCCATAGTCATCCGACAAAATGATTAAATTAGTTTGAGTATGCTAGACAGTTTAGGTCAAAAGTATTATGCCCCAACTGGTTAATTTTATGTTGGTATGAAAAAATAACAAGCTAGAAACCACGGCTGCTTTATTGAATAAACCTTAAAGAAGTGGTGACAAAAACAAGGTCCAAATGCAGTTTTTCTTGAGCTAGCTTGACACTATAAGGAATAACTAGACATGATAAAGTTTTACACATGAGATATAAAATTAATTGACTTCGAGAAGCAATTTTCTTTAAGAAATTGAATTTGTTGTTTCTAGGACTACTAATGCTTAACAAAAATCTCATGTATAATATCACGGACATGTATTTTATTTCACGTTGACATAACAATAAGTAGCAACATTTTTGGTTCATGCAGACCCCATCGACGCATTAGCGGAAGCATTATCAGAGTTGTTATGTTCAACAACATATACTATGTCACAAAACTACGTTCTCCGGCAGCCGTCGCTTTTTTTTTTTGCTTTTATCAAAGTTATAGTATTTCTTATTTTTTTATGTAGACCTGATCGGTAACCCTTATTAAAATTGCAAGTAGGTTTAACCTTGAGGGAAGAGGTGCACCCAGTTGTCAATGGTCATGTTTGACCTTGAAGCTTCAGAGAGATGGGGGAAACGGCAAGCATGATGCATGGCGCGATCCACGGAACATTCCAGCGGAAATTTGTGGCCGCCCACCCAGTTGGCAATCGCTGCGCTGGCATCGAATAAACAACACCACGGTAGCACGTCGTCGTCAACCCCGGTTTGCCAGCCAAGAAACAGAGACGCCATAGCTCGCCGGAAAACGATGTCGAACGGCAAAGGCATACTAATTGTAATTGGCATCGGCAAGAACAGATCTTTTCGTCGAATGTCAGGCGGGAAGGGATTGAATTTTGCTCAAACCTAGGATCAGATTGCTGCTGCTATTGCATAATTCTAACACATGTTACATATATCGTCCTTCTGAGGATGCGCGGCGCATTCAGAACAGCAGAGGGGGAGGGAGATTACATGTACAGACGCATGGGTGGGTCGCCGTAACAAAAATTCTACGGTGATCGGCCATGGCCGCACGGCGCGCCAGTAGCGGGAGGTATTCACAAGGCCCAAAAGGGGTCGATCACCAGCACTGGTCGGTCTCCCAGGTGCGTCGAGGCCTGCCCCAGAATCCATGCGGCGACGACGGCCTGGAGGCGGACGGGTGCGCATAGGCCTGGGCGACGACGTCGCGGTCGTAGCGCGCGCGGGCGTCCGGGTCGGAGAGCGTGGCGTAGGCGTCGTGGAGCCGGATGAAGTCGTCGCCGGCCGCGCCGGCCACGTCGGGGTGCCGCTCCCGCGCCAGGCGGCGGTACGCGGCCTTGATCTCGCCGCCCGTTGCGCCGGCGCGCAGCCCCAGAACCTCGTAGAGCGTGCACCTGCCCGCCGACGCGACGGCCGCCGCGCACCGCACCGTGGCCCTTCTGGGGCAGGGGGAGGCCCGGCCGCCGAACCCAGAGGCCGCCGGGGTTTGCATCAGCGGTGGCTCCGAGATCACCGCGCAGAGAAGAGGAAAGCTCGGGTACGGAGGGATGAATCACGAGCCCGCGTCTGTGAGAGAAATCAATAGGCAGGACGGTTCCAAGAACTCGAACGTGGTGGCGGAGAAATAGGAAGGTGAAGGTGGGAATGCGAATGTCGCTGGCTTTCTGGTTCGTCTTTATAGCGAAGGTGGGGATTGTGGCGGATTGGCTTGAGGCGGGATGGGGAGTGTGAGTCAGCGGCAGCCGGCAGCGTCGTCGTGATCTGGGTTGCTGGGCGGTGGAGAAGTCGGCTTGAAGAAGGAGGCGAGGTGCACGTCGCCGTCCATGTCATGTGACCGGTTCCCCTGATCTGATCTGATCTGATCTGATCCACCCCGGAGCTGGGCTCCACGTCGATTTGGAATCATCCTGCCTGGTTTTCCCGATTCGCGGGTGCAGGTCCGCGCCCGCCGGTTTCGGCCGACTTCACTGCTCCTGTACGGCGGAGAGCACACGGTTTTCCATCTAGAAGCAAAGCTGTTGCTATCACGCATTTGCTTCTAGAACCCAAGGACTTTATTCCTGGTTTTTTAAATAACTTTATTCCTAGTTGGTGACGTCGCGCTGTTCTCGATAGGATTTCAGCGAGTGCTTTGGCACTTGCAAGACTTGCACATAAATACTATTACTTCCGTCTCAAAATGTAAGACTTTTTAGAGAGTTAACTTAGCTTTCTAAATAACATAGAGTAATATAAAATGAGCATAAAGCTTAATAAGCATGATGTGGCACTTGAGAAACATTGTGTCGAGTAAGACCCAACGGACATGGGATAAAGAACAAACCATTGTATGCAGCTCGGATAAATTACATGTATGTTCATCGATTTCTTTTAAATTTTGTTTGTTGCATTCGCATTGCTTTACCACATTGGGAGATATAAGGACTAGAGCAAATATTAGAAGTTAAGTGAAATTTTGTCCTCGGATCTCTCTTGTGATTCAAAACTTCATTTCTGTGATAGGGAATTAAACACCACTGAGAAACTTCAGAAATATTCTTATGCGATGTTCAGTTTTACGTAGCTCGGATAAATTACTTGTGATGCTCACCAGGTTCATTTGTTTGTTGAACTCTGAGTTGCTCCACGGATACATGTAAATACGGGTCTAAATTTACTTACATCTTCTGTTGTATGCAAACCATTGTTGGGAACTTGTTTTTCATTTAAGTCTTTAATATATGTTAGGAGATATGTAACTAATTGACCGATTTCATGGGGCAAATCGTTGATCATTATTTTATTTTTTTATTACTGCAGAGTTTTATGTGATTTAAACTTTTAGTGCAATGTATCATTCATGCACTTTGACGTAGGATTTACCTTAATTTATTTTATACTCTTAAAAGTGCCATATGGATTTTGGGATATTACATTGATAAGGTGAGTGATACATGCATGATCCCCCGCCGTCGCCCGTCGGGCAATGCGCATGATGATCTCCGACTCATGTGGTCATACCACCGACCAGCGTATGTTCTCATTGTTGTCTGTACCCTATTGAAAACTGAGAATGTTTTGTTTGTTGATCGGCTTCCTGTATAGTTTGTCTATGCTAGTAAATCTCGCTAACACAATTGCCATCATATTACTCTAGGTTAAGTTAATTTGAAAATTGCTAGTTATTTAGATGAACACACACAAATAAATAAAGATCCGCGACACAGCCAAAATATATACCAACATTCTCCGAATTTGTTGCTCTGGCCCTGTCTCTTATATCTCTACTTCTCTCCCACCCTTCTTGAAAAAATGTAGAAGAACAACATCTTTAGATTAACCCAATAAATTGTTAACATAAGTTGTCCCGCGCAATGATACGTCCAAAACGTATCTACTTTTCCGAATACTTTTGCTATTGTTTCTCCTCTAATTTGTGTGTTTTGAATACAACTAACACGGACTAACGCTGTTTTCAGCAGAATTGCTCTGGTGTCTCGTTTTTGTGCAGAAATCTGACTTTCAGAAAAAATCCCAGAAAATACTGCAAAAATTCTATTTTGCCAGAAGACCCACGGAGCCAGAAGGAGAAACGAAGGGGGGCTGCGGCCTGGGCTCACCACCAGGGAGCGCGAACCAGCCCTGGCCGCGCCCACCTGTGGTGAGGCCGTCTCGGCCGTCGCCTCGACCCCTCCTTCCGCCTACATATACCCTCTGACCTGAAAACAGTGGGGGTTCGGCGTTTTTCCCAGATAGACTTTCGCAGCGCCGCCGCCATCAGAAACCGCGATTCGGAACCAGAAACTCCGTTCTGGCACCCTACCGGGACGGGGATTTGGAGGAGATCTTCATCACCATCATCACCGACGTCTCTCCATCAACCATCCATGACTCCCCCATCCATGTGTGAGTAATTTCCGCTGTAGGCGAAGGGGATGGTAGGGATTGGATGAGATCATTCATGTAATTTGCTATGAGATTGTTAGGGCATAGTGCCTAGTATCTTTTATTAGTGCTTATGACATTGTTGCAACTTGTTGTGCTTAATGCTTGTCACTTTGGGCCCGAGTGCCATGATTTCAGATCTGAACTTGTTATTGTTATATGATGATACTTGTTGTTTATGGTCTTAACTACAAGTTATATACACATATTGTTGTCCGGAACCCGAGGCCCCAAAGTGACAGAAATTGGGATAACCGGTGGGGATGGCTATGATGTGAGGATCACATGTGTTCACCGAGTGCTAATGCTTTGCTCTGGTACTTTATCAAAAGGAGTACCTTAATTACCAGTAGTTTCCCTTGAGGCCCTGCTGCAACAGGCTGGTAGGACAAAAGATGTCGTGCAAGTTTCTCATTGCGAGCACGTACGATTATATATGGAACACATGCTTATGATTATTAGTACTAGGATGCTTTATCATTATTTATCTGCAATGCCCATGTCTCACTGATTTCATGAATTATCTTATCCATGCAACGCCCATACATCCATCCCTATTGAAAGGATCGTATGAGCGACTAGAGGGGGGGGTGAATAGGAGCTACCCAATAATTTTAATTCTTTTCAAGTTAGGGCTAGACAAGAAGGTAAATTCTCTAGATGTGATACTAAGTGAATTTACCTAGAGTGACAAGCAAGCTAGCAATAACAATATAAGTAAAGGCACAAGTAAAGGATAGAGGTCACCGCAATGAAGACACGAAGACACGAGGATGTATTCCCGTAGTTCCTTCCTTGTTACGGGAAGTACGTCTACGTTGGAGAGGTGTGGGGCCACAAAGGCCACCAACGCCACAAAGGCTCACCCTATTCTCCGGTGAACAAGCCACAAAGGCGAGTTCACGCTCCACTAAGCGATGCCCTTGAAGGCGGCACGACACCTTTACACAAAGTATTGGGGCAAGCTCCACAACTCAATTGGAGGCTCCCAATAGGCCCACCAAGCTCTTACACACAAAGTCAAGCTTGGGGGACGGCTTCTTCCGGCTATAAATCCGATGAATCACACAAGTAACAAGCCCCTCAACAAAGAGAGGGGGGAAATCAAATCGCCTTGGTGGAAGTGTAGATCTAGGTCTTCTCCCTCAAATCCCAAAAGGGCTTTGAGTTCTATTGGCTAGGGAGAGAGATCTTGAGCTTTGAAGCTTTGGAACAATGGTGGAGAGAGAGTGGAAGCCGCAGCCTTCTCTTGAGGAAGAAGAAGGCTTTATATACTCCTCCTCGAAATGTAGCCGTTGCTGGTCGACTAGGGCCGGAGTCTCCGGCCAGGAGGGCCGGAGTCTCCGCCCTAAGTGACTCCAGGGCCGGAGTCTCCGGCCAGAGACAGAAGTCTCCGGCCCAACTCCGGCCTGGTCACTGCATAGACCAGCTCCTTAGCAAACCCTAACCCAGCCAGAGAGACCGGAGTCTCCGGCCACTGGGACCGGAGTCTCCGCCCCACCCGGAGTCTCCGGCCAGAGACAAAAGTCTCCGGCCCAACTCCGGGCAGGTCTCTGCTTAGACCAACTGGGAGGATTGCTAGGGCGATACTCCTAGGCCGGAGTCTCCGGCCACCAGGGCCGGAGTCTCCGCCCTAGAAGTAGCAATAGCAGTACTTCGAGGATCCCCTCTCCACCAATTCCACCTTCGCGAAGCACCCTATAAGACCACTAAGCCCTAACTCCACTACAGGACTACGGGCTTCGATCTTTTCTTCCCTTTTTGGGTGAACCTCCGCGAGATCCTGAATTAACCTAGAAAATCTGCATAACTTAAATAGAATGGTTAATTCACCAAATGTTGTTAACAAACACCAAAATACATTTATTAGGGAAATGCCCTTTCAATCTCCCCCTTTTTGGTGTTTGATGACAACATAAGGATTTGCAAGATATAAACACAATAAAATGAAATATATAGGAAAAGCTCCCCCTACTTGTGTGCACAACACCATTTGCATTTGAACATGAGCCACATAAGTAAGAATCATCACTCCCCCTATATATTTCACAATTATACCAATTGCAAGAAATAATATATGAGACTAACCAATAAGCATATAAGTAAGACTAACAATATAGCTCACATTTTAATAGTCTTACTAAGCAACATAAGAACTTAAGTCTCACACACATAACATACCACACACATTTAAACAGTTCAACACTAAGATAGATGAGACACAACATGAAAGTCCACGAAGTTGTGTCTCGACCAAAGCAAAGCAAACGAAGTGCAAATCCAAATAACCACCCCATGCAAATCCCAACGAAGACATCCTAGTAGAGCTACTTCTCCCCCTTTGGCATCGAGACACCAAAAAGGGAAAAGAGCGATGCTACACGCCCATGAGATCACTCGTCGTCTTCATCCTCGGGCTCGTCCTCGGAACCGGCATTGAAGTCCTCATCTCCTTCTTCAATATCATCAGAAGCCATGGGCTTCTTGCCATGACGCACATTGGAGGTGCCAGAGGTGACCTCCTCAAATGCCTGCCAGTCAGTCAGACCCTTGCTCCACTTGCCATAGCTGTGAGTACCGGATGAAGAGGAAGAAGGAGGTGATTCCACATAGCCCGGTTGAGATTTCCGAAAGGCCTTGTGAAGAACAGCTTGATTGTCATTGATGTGCTTCTGAGAGATGTAGCTCTCATATTGCTTGTGACGGATGTCCACATTCATGCAAAGCACATTTCTTTGGAACCAATTGAGCTTCTTGTATTCTTGAGAAAACTCATTGGTGGAGCTAGAGCCGGCATTGCTAGCATGCTTCATCCTTGGGCCCCTTCTAGTGGACACACCCTCGGCAAAGGCAACATCATCTTCACCTCTCATTGGAGCAAAAGGTTCCTTGGAGTGACCGGTGGGTTCTTTGCGTTGAAGCTTCACAACCTTGTGATCCACAAGGTTTGCATCGAGAAGAGGAAGGTTGAGTCCTTGAGCACGAATGAGCCTCATGATGAACGGGGCATAGAGAGGAGTCTTCTTGCTGAGAATGCAATCGTTGATTTCCTTGTGAATGAAATCCATCACATCAAGCGGCTCAATAAGTGCGGTCTCTCCTTGGCAATAGACTTCATGAGAGTAGGCCAAGAGATTCACCAAGGCCTTGCGAATAGCATCAAAGTTGCCGGCTTGAGGGGCAATGGAGGCCCGGAATATGCGGAGCAAGATGTTGGACCGTTTGGACAGCCCAAGAGTGCCCCCAATGACAATCTTCTTGTCATCCCCGGTGTAGAGAGGAGCAAGCTTCTTCTTCTCATAGTACTCCCCATCAACATGCATCCTCATGCCACTAGGAGTAGTAGCACCACGGAACTCATACCCAAGGAGAGCAGCAAAGTCCATGAAATTGGAATGACAAACCTCTTCTCCGGTCATCCAAGTCATGGGGATCTCCTCACCCTCTCCAAACACTAAGGTAGCAAAGAACTGTTGGACCAATGTGATGTTGTAGGACTCTTGTATCTTCATGAGTGGATGGAGCCCAAGCTTGCGAGTGATCCACACAGCCTCTCCGAAGTATGCACTGTACTTGGCAAAGTGAGAGAAATCCATCACCGTCTGAGGGCAAACCGAATACTTCTTGAGGGAAGCATAAAATTCCTTCATGATCAGCTCTTGCTCTTTGCGGAAAAAGCAACGGTCACGGGAGTTCCGCGCGAGAGTGTACATATCCCTCTTCCTCATTTCAACAAACTCAGATGCTGATAGCCCTTCCAGAGTCACAAGACTATCAAATTTGACCTTCTTAGCTGCCTCAGCTCGTTCCTCTTCGGCTATCCTTGTCTTGAGCCTCTTAGCATCTCTAGCTTGTTGAGCAATGACCGATCTCTGAGAAAGCTCCCCTGTGGCGGGATTCACAACCAACTTGTCCTTGCTATGGGCTGCCGGCTTCCGAGAACCACCTGCACCTGTGAAAGAGTGAGGAAGATAGCAAGGTTGAGGTGACATGTCCTAGAATCCAAATATAAGCAACTATGCTGTGAAAGAGTGCACATTGGTCTGATCTAGCCGGAGTCTCCGGGGACTCGGGCCGGAGTCTCCGGCCAAAACCGGAGACTTTGCGTCCAGGCCGGAGTCTCCGGCCACAGGGGCCGGAGTCTCCGGCCGGATGCAGGAGCCCGAGCCTAGGAGACCACTTAGACCAAATCGAGTGCAATAACCACAATAAAGTTGCTAAGAAGATGATTGATAGCCACTAGAATGTAGTACACCAATTCAAACTATGGGAAACATGCACATCTCATAGATCTAGATGGAACTAGATGGAGAAGATGAAGAGCACATTTACCGGAGTCCATTGGCGCAAATCGGTCGGTGGGGAGGTTCCCACACCCTCAAGGGACAGATTGGCCGGTGGCACGGCGGATCCCGGGGCTTGGGAGAGCTCCGGGCAGCGATCTTCGAAGAGGGGGCGGCAGGGGGCGAGTGTAGGGCACGGGGGCGAGTGGGGAAGAATGAACCGTTCTTCCCCACCCCGTGCCCTAAGTGATTTTTGAAACTGCCCGGGCCGGAGTCTCCGGTACTTACCCCGGAGTCTCCGGCCCACCGGAGTCTCCGGGCTGTAAGCCCCGGAGTCTCCGGCCCCCCTCGACCAGATCAATATTTATGGTGTGAAGGACATGTCATTTAGAGATAGGTTTGTTTTAGGATGAGATGGGCTTGGGATGGACACATTGTCACTGTGTGGTACAACATGCTCATGCTTGCAAACATGCAAACAAAATCAAATAAGACCAAACATGAGCATCTTCCCATAAAATTAAGGCAATAAAGTGAAATGGGAAACTCCTCCACTAGGGAGGTTGGTGACCAAAGGGCCACCATGTATGAGTACAAAGGTATGGCACCGCGAAGATATATCTTGGGCCCAAAACCTAGACTCATCAATTAAGCTCAAAAGTGTCACCACTGACACGATAGAACAATACGCTTACTATCGGCATTATGGGGGGAGGGATAGCCCAATCAATTAGGACCGCACTCCCCCTATATTCATGCCCACATCTAGAACAACACACACATTAGAGTATGGGAGTAAATGCACCTAGCTCAAGCCACATTGCTTGAATCAATGATATTTAGTTCATGCCTCAATTCCCGGAATCTTGCTTCATCAAGAGGCTTTGTGAATATATCGGCAAGTTGCTCATGAGTGCCAACATAAGATAGATCAATTTCTCCTCGGTTGACATGATCCCGAATGAAATGATGACGAATCTCAATATGCTTCGTCTTATTGTGTTGCACCGGGTTGTGAGCGATCTTGATTGCACTTTCATTATCACACAAAAGAGGCACTTTGTCAAAAATGACACCGTAATCCTTCAAAGTTTGCCTCATCCATAAGAGTTGTGCACAACAACTAGCCGCGGCTACATATTCGGCTTCGGTGGTAGAGAGAGACACACAATTTTGTTTCTTAGATGACCAACACACCAAAGACCTTCCAAGAAATTGGCAAGCCCCGGAGGTTGATTTCCGTTCCACTTTGTCTCCCGCCCAATCCGAATCCGAGTAACCTATAAGATCAAAACTTGCTCCTTTTGGATACCAAAGACCAAAGTTAGGGGTATTTACCAAATATCGAAAGATTCTCTTGACCGCCACTAAGTGGCTTTCCTTTGGTGCGGCTTGAAAACGTGCACAAACTCCCACACTTAACATAATGTCCGGTCTAGATGCACAAAGGTAAAGCAAGGAACCAATCATAGATCTATAGAGTTTTTGATCCACTTCTTTACCATTAGGATCGAGATCAAGATTAACCTTTGTTGGCATGGGAGTCTTTGCACCTTTGACTCCAATCATCTCGAACCTCTTGAGCATGTCTTGGGTATATTTGGCTTGGTTCACAAAAGTCCCTCCCTTCAATTGTTTAACTTCAAATCCAAGGAAGAACTCCAACTCCCCCATCATAGACATCTCAAACTTGTCGGTCATGAGCTTGGCAAACTCATTATTGAAAGCTTTGTTAGTAGAACCAAATATAATATCATCAACATATATTTGGCAAATGAAAAGCTCCCCATTGACCTTCTTAGTAAAAAGAGTGGGATCGATCACCCCAATTTCAAAACCACGATCAACCAACAACTCTTTAAGGTGCTCATACCACGCACGTGGGGCTTGTTTGAGGCCATAGAGTGCCTTATCAAGTTTGTAAACGTGGTTAGGAAACTTAGGGTTTTCGAAGCCCGGGGGTTGCTTCACAAAAACCAATTCATTTAAGGGACCGTTGAGAAATGCACTTTTAACATCCATTTGTTGAAGTTTAAAGTTATGATGTGATGCATATGCAAGTAAGATGCGAATGGATTCAAGACGGGCAACGGGAGCGAAAGTTTCACCAAAGTCAATACCCTCGACTTGGGAGAAACCTTGAGCCACCAATCTTGCCTTATTACGAATGACTATGCCATTTGCATCTTGCTTGTTCTTGAAGATCCACTTGGTCCCAATGACATTACGGCAATCTTTAGGCCTTTCTACTAGAGTCCACACATTGTTGCGCTCGAAGTTGTTGAGTTCATCATGCATGGCATCAAGCCAATCCGGATCCTCAAGCGCCTCATAAACTTTCTTGGGTTCTATACAAGAGACAAAAGCATGATGAGAGCAAAAGTTAGAAAGTTGCCTCCTAGTGGAGACACCTTTACGAACACTTCCAACCACATTTTCCAAGGATATGCTTCTTCGTCGTAGAATGGACTCAAGCTTCTTCTCACGGCGAGTGCGAGCCTCAAGAGGAGATTCTTGAGAGACTACTTGATCATCTTCATGATCACTGTTCTGGTCCTCGCCTTGACCAGTAAGTGGATTGCCTTGATCATCAAGTGGACCATAGCCACGGAATTCCGAAGGATCTTCATCAAAGGCTTGATCACCTCCGGAGACTCCGGTATCCATACCCGGAGACTCCGGTATAGGCCGGAGAGTCCGGACCACAGGGGCCGGAGACTCCGGGCAAGATTGCTCGGTGGGATGATCTTGAGGTTGAGGGTGTGCAGCTTGTCTTTGGTCAATGTCCTGTGTGTGTTCAGCAGGTGAAGGCTCCACATGTGTAGAGCATTGTCCTTCTCCTTCGGCCAAAAGGTGTCCCTCAATGGGCCGGAAGAATCCGACACCCATTCTTCTTATGGCTTGGGGAGGAATTTCGTCACCTACATCACGAACACAACTTTGTCCTACAAAGGAACCATTATCCTCATCGAACCTCACATTACAAGTTTCTATAACATGCCCGGTGGACTTGCTATAGATCCTATAGGAATGTGAGTCCGTGGAGTAACCAACAAAGATACCCTCTAATGCTTTAGAATCAAATTTTGACAAACGAACACCTTTCTTGAGGTAGAAACACTTACAACCAAATACCCGGAAGTACATGATGTTAGGCTTTTGCCCGGTAAGAATTTCATATGGAGTCTTGTTCAAGTTCTTGCGGAGATAAAGCCGGTTGGTGGCATGGCATGCGGTATTAATAGCTTCGGCCCAAAAGTTGTATGGAGACTTGAACTCCGCCAACATAGTTCTTGCCGCATCCATGAGAGTACGGTTCTTCCTCTCGGCAACTCCATTTTGTTGCGGGGTGTATGCAGCGGAATATTGATGTTTGATACCCGCATCACTAAGAAACTCATTTAGGGAGTAGTTCTTGAACTCGGTGCCATTGTCACTTCTTATAGTCAATATGGTGGAATTGAATTGACGCTCAACTTCGGTGGCAAAGTCTTTGACGGTTTGTTGGGTCTCACTCTTGAATTCAAAGAAATAAACCCAAGTGTATCTTGAATAGTCATCGACAATTACCAAGCAATATTTCTTGCCACCAAGACTTGCATAAGTGGGAGGTCCAAAGAGATCCATGTGAAGGAGCTCCAAGCACCTCTTGGAAGAGATAATAGTCTTGCTCGGATGACTTGTTTCATGCATCTTTCCTTCAATACATGCCCTACAAACACGATCTTTGGCAAAAGAAACATCCTTTAGTCCGAGTATGTGGCCATTGGTGTAGAGATTTTGCAAAGCTCTCATATTGACGTGGGCTAACCGGCGATGCCAAAGCCATCCCACGTCGGCCTTAGCAATTAGGCATATCGCGGCCGTAGTGGGTTTCTCCGAAAAGTCCACCACATACAAGCCATTTTCGACATACCCAACAAAGGCAACCTTGAGAGACTTACTCCACATGACGACCACAATATCAACATCAAAATATGTGGCATAGCCCATAGTAGCAAGTTGATGAACGGAAAGTAGATTATAACCAATGGTTTCGACAAGCATGACATTCACTAAGGACACGTCCGGAGTGATCACCACCTTACCGAAACCAAGTACCTGAGAGGATGAATTATCACCATATGAGACCGTGACATTTGAAGTATTGGGCTTTAGATCTTCCACAATATTTTTGCTTCCGGTCATGTGGCTTGTGGCACCACTATCAATAATCCATTTTACTCCTCCGGAAGCAATGTCCTACAAGAGATTAATTCTTGGTTTTAGGTCCCCATCTTTGAATGGGTCCTCGTTTGTTAGTCACAAGAATCTTAGGTACCCAAATAGCATATTCAATGAAACCATTATAGGGACCAACATATTTAGCATAGACATCACCATAATAGTCCCTAAGAAGAACATAATGAGGGTTATATTTTCCTGCAAAATTATTGTGAGAAAGGCCGGAGACTCCGGTCTTTGGGGGCGGAGACTCCGGGGTAGACGAACTAACCGGAGACTCCGGAGACCTTGACCCGGAGACTCCGGTCTCCTCGATTTTCTTCTTTCCATTCAACTCCTCCCACTCCTCCTCGGTGTAACAAATGTCAAAGGGGACATGAGGAGTAGGAGCAGCAGCAGGCTTTGTCTTCTTCTTGTTCTTCTTGTTCTTCTTCTTCTTTGAGGACTCGGCCACCAAACAGAGATCCCCTTTCTTTGAGGACTCGGCAACAAAACCGAGGCCCTCCTTTCCCTTGTACAATCTTTGATTGTTCAAGAGATCATTGAGATTCTTCTCTCCTTGAATGCAAGTGGCAAGGCCCTTAGCAAGATCGGCCTTCAACCTATTGTTCTCCTCAATGATATCACTATGATCACAAATAGAGTTAGAAGAACAAGGAACTTCAATAACTTGCATTGGGGGGACTTTAGATTGTTCAATAGTTAGTTGAATTTGAAGTTGTTCACGAATCTTGGTGAGATGAGAGAATTTGCCCTCCAAAGCCTTGTGAGCTTCTTCAAGCTTCTCAAACTTCTCACGAAGATTATTATGACCAACGTCAAATTCAACTTTCTCCTTTTTAAGCAACTTGACCATAGCGAGAGCATGGTCACGTTCTTTAGTGAGTTTTGACAAGATTAGATTATGAGACTCTTCTAGTCCCAACAATTTCTCCTCTAAAGATACTCTCAAGTTTTGCTCTTCTTCGAGCTCAATTGATAGAGAGCCAATATCATCGGCGGCTAATCTTTCCAACTCCTCCTTCTCCTTGATGGTGTCATGGGCATCACCAAGTTCACACATTAGTGCCTCAACATATATCTTGGTTGGCCCCTTCATGTTAGCAAGAAAATCATCACAAGAAACTAGTTCTTTCTTAATCTTAAGACTACTCACATCATCCAAAGAGGTAGTATTGGAATGTGATGATGAAGGAGTAGGTGATGAGGTTACCTCCGAGGCCTTAGCCATAAGACACTTGTGAGTGGTGATGATGGCGTTCTCATTTAGTGAGTTGAAGAGGGATGTAGGTGGTGTGGAGACAATGGCAATTGCGGCCACTTCTCCATTCTCTTCATCAACGGAGTCATCATCCTCGGACTCGGAGTCATACTCCTCATGAACCACCAATACCCTTTCTCCTTTCTTCTTGTTGTCCTTGTTCCCATGTTTCTTGGATGGGTAGAACTTTGATGACCGGCGCTTGGGGACGAGCCGGCCCTCATTGTCCTCCTTGTTCTCATAAGGACATTCGGCGATGAAGTGCTTGATTCCTCCACAATTGTAGCAATGCCTCACTTTAGAGTCACCACCTTTTCTTGGAAAGGATTTGAACTTGGATCCCTTCGTCTTGTGCTTGTTGGCATCCCAAAAGGCATTTGCATTGAGAGCCAAGTGTTCATGGAGTGCAAACTTGAGATCTTCCGGAGACCAACACTCTTCTTCATATATTTCTTCTTCTCCTTCTCCTTGCTTGGACACCACCTTGGCCTTGAGTGCAAGATTGTGAATTCCTTGTCCGGCAAGAACACGGGCTCTTGTTTCTTCCGCGTTCTTCTTCAAGATAGACAAGGCGGTGAACTCGCAAAGAACTTCATTTGAGGTCATACTCCCAAAATCCGGTCTTGAACGGATTATCTCGGATCGCATGGGTTCTCTTGGGTTGATGGAGGTGATGAACATACGCTTGATATAGTCATCACCATTGTCTTTGCACCCAAACCCGGTCAAGGCCGTTGCAAGAGCCAAGATCCTTTGGTACATCTCATCGGGAGTCTCATTATCACGCATAATGAAATCCCTTTCTTCACTTTTGAGCTCATCAAACTTGGAGGACCGAATACTTTCATTCCCAATGAAGAGCATAGTGAGATAGTCCCATACTTCCTTGGCGGTGTTCAAGTTGTTGATGTGTACCGCATGAGTATCCGGTACGGCTTGTTGAAGGAGATGCTTGGCGGTGGCATTGAGTTGCTCATCAACTTCTTCCCTTCCGGTCAAGTTGAGAGGATCATGAGGAGCAAAACCATTTTGTATGACCCTCCACAAATGAGTAGAAGAGCTAGAAATATGAGATTTCATTAGTCCTTGCCATTTAATAAAATTGCGAGAATCAAGCTTGGGAGGAGATCCCATATTATTAATGTGTGGCATAGGATAATGAACCGGCAAAGGTGAGTAAGTGTTAGGGGGTGGAATGTTAGCACCCATTGCCGGACCAACATTTTCCTTAGGAAGGTCACCTTTATTCTCGGCAGAGGTGGAGCCATTGTTAGGTGGCTTCACCTTAGCCAAGGAGAGTTCCACACTAGGAGTGGTGTTTGGGTCGGTGGGCCCGGAAGGTTTTCTTCCAAAATATTCCTCAAACATAGCCTTCATTTCCAATCTCATAGTGGTTTGCATTGTGTCCAAGGACGCCAAATGCTCCTCACGTGAGATTGAAGAGGAAGAGATAGATGGAGGAGTATCTTCGGGAGGAGGTTCTTTACTCTTATCCCCATCCATGGTCGCTCAAACTCTTAGGCGGTTAAGCCCGAATAAGAGACCACGCTCTGATACCAATTGAAAGGATCGTATGAGCGACTAGAGGGGGGGGGGGTGAATAGGAGCTACCCAATAATTTTAATTCTTTTCAAGTTAGGGCTAGACAAGAAGGTAAATTCTCTAGATGTGATACTAAGTGAATTTACCTAGAGTGACAAGCAAGCTAGCAATAACAATATAAGTAAAGGCACAAGTAAAGGATAGAGGTCACCGCAATGAAGACACGAAGACACGAGGATGTATTCCCGTAGTTCCTTCCTTGTTACGGGAAGTACGTCTACGTTGGAGAGGTGTGGGGCCACAAAGGCCACCAACGCCACAAAGGCTCACCCTATTCTCCGGTGAACAAGCCACAAAGGCGAGTTCACGCTCCACTAAGCGATGCCCTTGAAGGCGGCACGACACCTTTACACAAAGTATTGGGGCAAGCTCCACAACTCAATTGGAGGCTCCCAATAGGCCCACCAAGCTCTTACACACAAAGTCAAGCTTGGGGGACGGCTTCTTCCGGCTATAAATCCGATGAATCACACAAGTAACAAGCCCCTCAACAAAGAGAGGGGGGAAATCAAATCGCCTTGGTGGAAGTGTAGATCTAGGTCTTCTCCCTCAAATCCCAAAAGGGCTTTGAGTTCTATTGGCTAGGGAGAGAGATCTTGAGCTTTGAAGCTTTGGAACAATGGTGGAGAGAGAGTGGAAGCCGCAGCCTTCTCTTGAGGAAGAAGAAGGCTTTATATACTCCTCCTCGAAATGTAGCCGTTGCTGGTCGACTAGGGCCGGAGTCTCCGGCCAGGAGGGCCGGAGTCTCCGCCCTAAGTGACTCCAGGGCCGGAGTCTCCGGCCAGAGACAGAAGTCTCCGGCCCAACTCCGGCCTGGTCACTGCATAGACCAGCTCCTTAGCAAACCCTAACCCAGCCAGAGAGACCGGAGTCTCCGGCCACTGGGACCGGAGTCTCCGCCCCACCCGGAGTCTCCGGCCAGAGACAAAAGTCTCCGGCCCAACTCCGGGCAGGTCTCTGCTTAGACCAACTGGGAGGATTGCTAGGGCGATACTCCTAGGCCGGAGTCTCCGGCCACCAGGGCCGGAGTCTCCGCCCTAGAAGTAGCAATAGCAGTACTTCGAGGATCCCCTCTCCACCAATTCCACCTTCGCGAAGCACCCTATAAGACCACTAAGCCCTAACTCCACTACAGGACTACGGGCTTCGATCTTTTCTTCCCTTTTTGGGTGAACCTCCGCGAGATCCTGAATTAACCTAGAAAATCTGCATAACTTAAATAGAATGGTTAATTCACCAAATGTTGTTAACAAACACCAAAATACATTTATTAGGGAAATGCCCTTTCACCTATGCCTACAGTATTTCATCCTACTGGTTACTATTGCTACTATTACTGCTTTTATTCTACTATTGTTGTTACTGTTTCACTACTATCACCACTATAAAACTGTTGCTACTGATAAACCACTGCGAGCAAGTCTGTTTCCAGGTGCAGCTGAGTTGACAACTCATCTGTTAAGGCTTATAAATATTCTTTGGCTCCCATTGCGTCGAATTAGTAAATTTGGGTTTTACTTTCCTCGAAGACTGTTGCGATCCCCTATACTTGTGGGTCATCAAGACTATTTTCTGGCGCTGTTGCCGGGGAGCATAGCTTTATTTGTAAGTTCACTTGGGATTCATATTGTTCACTGCAATCCTTTTATCATGGGTAAACCTCGTGATGGAAAAGTTCCTATATTGCCATCCACTACAAGAAGAGGTACGACTTTGAACACTTCTGTTGCTCTTGATTCACCATCTGTTATGAGTAAGTTGCTTACACCACCACATACACACGCTACTGCTACTACTTCTGCTGAGTTTGAAAATGCCACTGATAATTTAGATGATGCTTCTACTGTGCTTGATGAGAGTGGTTCACTAGGTTCCTTTTTAGATGCTACAATTGCTAGAGCTAAGATGGGAAACACTACTGTTACACCTGTTAGTTCACCTGAGTCTAGGGAATGTCCTAGTGATGATTTTGATGATGGTTCTATTGAGCTTGACGATGATTTTATTGCTGAAGCTCGTGCTACTCGTGATGCTAAAGCTGTTAAGGAACTTCTAGCGAGACGTGCTGTTAGATATAAATTGTCTCCTGATCCTAAGTTTGCTGCTACTCTCATAGATATTAGAGACAAGGATTATGATTTCTCTTTAGATTTATCTTACATATTGATACGTCTCCAACGTATCTATAATTTTTGATGCTGCATGCTTGTTTTTATACCATTTGCCTAATGTTTCGTTACACTTCGTGGCACTTTTATGCATTTTCCGGAACTAACCTATTAACGAGTTGCCACAGTGCCAGTTCCCTATTTTTTGCTGTTTTTGTGTTTCAGAAGTGATACACAGGAAATATTCTCAGAATTGGACGAAACAAGTTCCCGAAGTCTTATTTTTCCCGGAAGCTTCCAGAGATCCGAAGGAGAGTAGGAGAGGGGCCACCAGGGGCCCACACACAAGGGTGGCGCGGCCAGCCCCTGGCCCACGCCACCCTGGCGTGAGGCCACCTGGCCCCTCCTCTGACATCGCCCCTTCGCCTATAAAGACCCCCCGACGGAAAAAACCTAAGTACCCGATCAATTTTCCAGAACACATCACGATCCGCCGCCGCCGTCGACCCGAAGATCGGGAGGGTCCAGAAGCTCTTCCCGGCACCCTGCCAGAGAGGGGAATCGCCACCGGAGGTCTTCTTCATCGCCATGCTTGCCTCCGGAGCGATGAGTGAGTAGTCTACCTTGGACTATGGGTCCATAGCAGTAGCTAGATGGTTGTCTTCTCCACCATGTGCTTCATGTTTAGATCTCATGAGCTGCCCTACATGATTGAGATCACCGTTATGTAATTCTACATGTTTGGTTTGTTGGGATCCGATGAATATTGGTGTTTATGATTGAGTTGTTGTACTGAATATTATCTTTTGTTATCTTTATGTTGTTTATGATCTTGCATGCTCTCCGTTGTTAGTAGCTATCTTGGCCGAGTAGTTGCTAGTGACTCCAAGAGGGGGTATTTATGCTCGATAGTGGGTTCATGTCTCTATTTAACCTGGGGGAGTGACAGAAACCTCTAAGGTTGTAGATGTGCTGTTGCTACTAGGGAGAAAACAACATTCATATGCTCAAGGGCATATGCTTTGTTTACATTACACACTTTGCTTAATGCAATTATCTGTTGTTCGCAACTTAATACTTGTGGAGTTCTCAGATTGATTCGCCACAAGTGGATTATTAGTCATAGATGCGGTTGGATGGCGGTCTATGTATTTTGTTGTAATGCCCAGAGTAAATCTCATAGTGATCTTCTTGACATATCACGTTTATCTTTATTCTATCAATTGCCCAACTATAATTTGTTTACCCAGCATGTGTTATTTATCTTATGGAGAGACACCACTAGTGAACTGTGGATCCCGGTCCTATTTCCATCATATTGCTATCACCTGTTTACTTTACTCGCACTGTTTACTTTACTCGCATACTCTATTGTTTTCCACTCGATACGCTCATAACCTTTGTTTCAAGCAAACCGGTAAGATTGACAACCTCATCGCAAGTTGGGAACGAAGTACTTGGTTGTGTTGTGTGCAGGTTCCGCGTTGCAGCTAGCAAGCAAAGCTTGGACGAGGCGCCATATATAAATTGTCCAAAGCTGTCGCAAGCTAGCAAGCATCACCTTCAGTCGTTTGTCTCTCCTCTCCAAGATCGACATACCTTGGTTTCTTAACTGAGGGAAAACCAGCTGCTATACTCATCACACCTTCCTCTTGGGGTTCCCAACGGGCTGGTTATTCACCACGCACAAGGACTGGCAAGCTCCACATCAACTAGGAGCATCACATATCTATTGTTGAGAAAGAGCCTTTTGTGGTACTGAGAATGAAAGTGCTATGGAGCACATGAATGAGCTTTCTACTTTGAGTAATTAGTTTTCTGATGATATTAAGCTTCGCACTTACGTTGTTGCTAAGATTTTTCCTTTCTCGTTGAAAGATGCAGCTAAAACTTGGTTTAATAGCTTGTCTCTTGGATCTATTCATAGTCCTATTGCTTTGGTTAATGCTTTCTTTCAGATATATTTTCCTTCTAGTGCTCAACATGCTGCTGTGCAAAAAATCTTTGATTTTGAACAGGGAAAAGGAGAGATATTGCCTGAATCTTGGACAAGGTTTTATTCTTTAATTAGAGCTTTGCCTAAAGAGCCATTGCCTAAAAATGAACTCCTTGATATATTTTATAATGGACTAACTGATGAATCTAAGTCATATTTGGATAGTTGTGCTGGTTGTGTTTTCAGGGAAAGAACTCCAGCTGAAGCTGAAGAATTAATGGCTAAAATAAGCCGGAATCATGATGATTGGACTCTAGTTGAGCCAACACCAGCACCAATACCTGCGCCAACTCCAGAGCCGACACCGAGGAAGAGAGGAATGATTGAATTAAATGATGAAGTTATAAAGGGACCCAAGAAATCTCTTAAGGAGAAAGGTATTAAGGCCAAAGATGTGAAGAAGTTACCTCCTATAGAAGAATTATGTAAGCCAATCCCCTCACTCATCTACTATTGAGGTACACTCTCTCCAACGTTTTGATGATAGAGATATTCCTTACTCTAAACCTCCTGATCAATGCTTAGACGAGTTAGATAATTTTATTGTTAAGCAAGATAATTTTAATAGAATGGTGCAGAATCATTTGTTGGAAAATTCTAGAGCTATTAACAAGTTGCAGGATATTATGGAGAGAACCTCCAATTATGTGAAGATACTTGTTAAACATTTTCAAATGGTTCAGACTCAAATTGATCAGCTTACCAAGGTGCAAAAAGACTTGCTAGTTAATGCCGCAAGAGAAAAACAAGCGTGTGAAATACGCACAAGAGGCGGTGCTACCACTCAAGACCCCTTATATCCTGAAGGACATCCTAAGAGGATCAAGCAAGATTCTCAACGCACTTCAAGAGATGATATTCCTTCCAAGAAGAAGAAGAAGAAGCATAAAACAGTTGCAGAATCCTCTGAAGCAGGTAAAGATCCTAATAGTGTTTCTATTTCTGATGCTGAAACTGAACCAGGTGATGCTTCCGATAAAGAAGAAGTTGAAGAGGAACCAGAAAAGATTGATAAGAATGCAAAGTACACCAAAGAAGACTTCATTGCCAACAAGCATGGTAATGAGAGAGAACCTTGGGTACAGAAACCAATGCCATTTTCTAGTAAGAAACACAAGTCCAAGGAAGAAGAACACTACAACAGGTTTTGTGAATGGATGAAACCTTTATTTTTGCAAATTCCTTTGACTGATGCTATTAGAATGCCTCCTTATGCAAAGTATATGAAAGATATTGTTACTAACAAAAGGAAGATTCCTAATGAGGAAATTTCCACTCTACTTGCTAATTATTCTTTTGATGGTAAAGTTCCAGAGAAGCTTGTAGATCTAGGTATACCAACTATTCCTTGCTCCATTAAAAATAACTATGTTAGAACTGCTTTCTGTGGTTTGGGAGCCGGAGTTAGTGTCATGCCTTTTTCTCTTTATAAGAGACTTGATCTAGAAAAATTGGTATCAACTGATATATCTTTGCAGATGGCTAATAAGTCTACTACTATTCCTATTGGTATATGTGAAAATGTTCCTATTCAAGTTGCTAACAGTTGTTTGATATTAACTGACTTTGTTGTGTTGGAAATGCCTGAAGATGATAATATGTCTATTATTCTTGGAAGACCTTTTCTAAACACTGCAGGTGCGGTTATTAATTGCAATCAAGGAAAAGTAACTTCTAATGTCAATGACAAAGAGTATACAGTTTATTTTCCCAAGAAGATTGATAGAAAGAATGCTCTAAATTCAATCAAGAATGTTGAGACCATTCGAGTTGGTCAAATTATTTGTTCAGAGCGAAAGCCCAAGGAAGAATATAAAATTGTTATGATTGGGACTATGCCTATCAAGGTCGAGGTAACATAAGCATATAGTGAAATGCAAAGTTTTGCCTCATAAAAAGTTAGTTTGGTAACAAGACTTGATCAACCTTGTTAACAAAGTAATTTTATATGAACGAAACTTCGTTTTCACCGCATTTACTTTACCTCACTTATATTTACTTGTTCATTTTTGTCCCCTCTGTTTAGTTACATGATTAGAATATCTTAGAGCTGCTGCATACTTGGTTTTGATTTGCTTGCAATCTTGCCATCGTCGTTTTCCCGAGTTTTATTCTCTTATCATTTTTCTGAAAAATCCTCGAAAATAAAGTTTCTCGAGAAATTCCAGAAAAATCTTTTTAAATTTTTATGTCAAAAATGGGGCAGAGAGGCACCTGGGAGACCTCAGGGGGACCTGCCACGCCACCTCACCACCAGGGGGCGCGGCCCAGCCCTGGCCGCGCCCACCTATGGTGAGGGGGGGCCCCTGGCCTCTCACTTATCTCTTCCTCCCCAGCTCTTTCTCTCTCCCGAAAACAATGACACAGCTGCTCAAACTCGTGTTCTTGCTGCTCTTCATTTTGATTTTTCGATCTCCTTGCTCAGCCCATCATTGTTGTTGAGATTTGGAGCAATTGTTCTCCGGTATGTGACTCCTCCGATTGTCCAAGTAGAATTTTGTTTAGTGAAGTATTCCTTGAGTATTTTAGCCCTATAGGTGATAGGTGAAATGAGTTTGCATGCTTATTCTATTGCTTAGAAAGGTTATTTTAATGCATGTTAGCCCTCTAGTAACTCCCTATAGTAGTTTCCTACATTTGTTTGTCTCAAATTCATATTTTATGAGGTTTGTTAAAAATTTCAGAAAAGGGACATGGATAACTACACCTATGGAGTAGTGTTTGAAAGAGAAGCACCAAGGGCATCAAGGCCTTCAAGATCCACTGCTCAATATAGGATATCTTACAATGAAGATCTTATGTCACCAAACCTTGAGGGCGACGATGGAGATGCGCATCCATCCACCTTCCCTTGTGCTAACTTTTTGAGTGATGCAGGGATTCTTGATGATTTCTTGCTCCTTATTAACAGGGTTGGATTGACTGCATACATGATGGATGAGAGTAATCAATATGCTATTCTTACAAAAAAAATCGTCGAAAGCTTTAAATTCACTAACTCTCATTTCAAGCCTTCCATTGCATTTAAGATTTATGATAAGTCTATCACCATGTCTTTGGAGAGGTTTTGTGATATTCTAGGTATACCCATGTTTGGGACGGCAAAGAAGATGCTACATCAGCCCACTGATTTGTTGGAGCTCTACCGAGGAGTGACCAACGATGATGACCGCACAGCACAGCGTGGCAAGATAAGAAACATTCAACTCCCAGCTATTAGATATTTTACTTACTATCTTGCCACTAGTGTACTTGGTAGAGGAAACACTAGCAATATCTCCAATTATCATTTAGCTTTTCTAGCTACCGCTCTCGATGTTAGCATGAAGTATAACCTCGGTGCTATTATTGCTCGTCGCCTAGCCGCTAGGGGACCTATTTATGGAGGTATTATTGCTGCGCGCATTGTTGCTGCTCTTGAACTTCCTATTGCTCCTCATGATATATTGTTGACTCCGCAGAGGCTTGATCTTGCTGCCATGAAGCTCCATCATTTTGTTACTGCTAACTCTTGTGCAGGGAAATTAGTTTATAGAATGTTATTTACAGATGGAGAGGAAAGGGAAGTGCCCTTGCCACAACCGAGTTTGTTCAGTATTGACAACAGGCCATGGTCACGCACGAAGGAGGAGTTGGACGAGCAGCTTAGGGTGCTCGGCTTCAACATACAGCATGGCGTCGTGGACCAGGAGGAAGAGGAGGAGCCGGCCTATCACTACACCACATACCACACTAGGGCGCCCTCGAGCTCATATCAGGACGAAGGTGCTTCTTCGTCATATTTTGGGGACGCCACTTCATGGCCGAGTTGGGATTGATCTCCACTTAGGCCAAAAGCCTAAGCTTGGGGGGAGGTACGCCGACGATTCACTCATCTACATATCATATTTTGTCGGTCCTTTATATATATCCATGTTTCGCTTTCTTTATTGTTCTTGTTCTTATTTCTTCTTTCCAAAACACAAAAAGACCAAAAATATTTCCGTTGTTTCTCTTTATTTGCCTTTTTAGTTTGCTAGCTTTGGTTTGCTTTACTTGCTATTTTTGGTTTGATATTTGAAAAATCCAAAAATATTTTGCTTTGTTTACTATTTCCTTCTGTTCTTGTTTCAAAAATCGAAAACCCAAAAATATTTGTTGTTCTTCTTCGGTTTTGTAAAGTTGGTTGCAGAGTTCAGTCTCCCGTGACTCCATTGGAGCTTGGTATTCACTTCATATTATTCAAGCCACACAAGTGAAAGGCAATAATGACGACATATGACAATCCGAGATGTGGTAAAAGGCTGGTATGAACTCTATTTGTTTTCATTTTTGTACATATACTCATCTATGTGGACATGCTTAGTCGGTTCATGTAAGGTATATGTTATCTAATGGATGCTTTGTAGTTCTTGCTCTCATATGATTAGTTCCAATTTACTAATAGTCTGTAGCATGTCATGTAGACGCTTGCATGCATTGTTTTATTCATAATATGGTATGTCATTGTGGTATCCTCCTCTGAAAGTTTCATTTGAATCGACTTGGCACATGCTCAAGCATGCACATGACTGAACAAAAAGTCAATTAAGCCTCGATGATTTACTTTGCCTCAGAGTTCTTGTATCATTTTTATGCCTATATTAATTTTGTTTTGTCGCAAGCATGATTATGACAGTTATTGCTCTCTCGATTGTCGCTTTCCAGTCTTTTGCTAGCCTTCACTTGTACTGAGAGGGAATACTTCTCGTGCATCCAATCACCAAAAACCAAGTCTACCAAAGAGTCCACTATAAATTCCTATGCATGGTATTTCAAAGCCATTCCAAGTAAATTTTTATGTGCTACCTTTCAAAACTTTCAACTACTTCTCATTTTGTACCACTATTTTAAGCTCATGGGGACATAGTGGTCGAAATTGCTATCTTCCATATTAAATTAAGTACCCCTCGACTAGGCAGCTTCATCTGCTTGTCATTAATTTTGCAAGGGAGCTGGTCAGACCATTATAATCTAATTCTAAAAAGAAAGAAAAAAAGGCACTCCTCCATGGTATGTGAAACTTGGTGGGCACCCGATGGAATCGGTTAGCCATGGTTTGAGAAAGGAAAAAGGTAGGGAGGAGTGCCAAAGCTTTATAAAAGAGCACCAATGTGCCAAATTTTCAAAGAACTCGGAACCGCTCTCACTTGTTTATTATGGAAGATAGCAAGTCCCCATTGCCAGTCGTTGACATGAAACAACCACCTCTCAAAATAAATTTTTATCTCTGTTTTACAAATGAAAAGCTCTAGCACATGTTAAATCACTGCTTCCCTCTGCGAAGGGCCTTTCTTTTACTTTTATGTTGAGTCTTCATCTTCTAACTTTTAAGCACTTTCTTGAGAGCATAGTTGTTATTCTTAGTGTAATGTGCTTGTCCCAGAACACGGTTAATTGTGGTATAACTTTGATGCTTGTATCTTTGATATTTTTACTTCTAGTCTTCCTTTGAACTTCATAGGTGCCTCAGCATTTATATTTTGCTCCACGAATAAAGGCAAGCGGGATACCACTCTTCTATATCATTTATGCATATTACAATCTTGTAGCTTCTTATGTTCATGTTACTTGTTATTAGTGCATTGGCACTGTTTCATAGTTTGCCTGACTACGAGGTAACATTAGTTGCATATTTCTTATTATGAATTGCCTGAGTACTTGATCATATAGTTAGTATATATACATCCATGAAGCAAATGTGTTCGTGAAAGTTTCTTTTATCGCTCTCAGTTGTTAACTGAATTGCTTGAGGACAAGCAAATAGCTAAGCTTGGGGGGAGTTGATACGTCCAAAATGTATCTACTTTCCCGAACACTTTTGCTATTGTTTCTCCTCTAATTTGTGTGTTCTGAATACAACTAACACGGACTAATGCTGTTTTTAGCAGAATTGCTCTGGTGTCTCGTTTTTGTGCAGAAATCCAACTTTCAGGAAAAATCCCGGAAAATACTGCAAAAATTATATTTTGCCAGAAGACCCACGGAGCCAGAAGGAGAAACGAAGGGGGGCTACGGCCTGGGCTCACCACCAGGGGGCGCGGCCCAGCCCTGGCCGCGCCCACCTGTGGTGAGGCCGCCTCGGCCGTCGCCTCGACCCCTCCTTCCACCTATATATACCCTCTGACCTGAAAACAGTGGGGGTTTGGCGTTTTTCCCAGATAGACTTCCGCTGCGCCGCTGATACGTCTCCAACGTATCTATAATTTTTGATGCTCCATGCTTGTTTTTACACCATTTGCCTAATGTTTCGTTACACTTCGTGGCACTTTTATGCATTTTCCGGAACTAACCTATTAACAAGTCGCCACAGTGCCAGTTCCCTGTTTTTTGCTGTTTTTGTGTTTCAGAAGTGATACACAGGAAATATTCTCAGAATTGGACGAAACAAGTTCCTGAAGTCTTATTTTACCCGGAAGCTTCCAGAGATCTGAAGGAGAGTAGGAGGGGGGCCACCAGGGCCCCACACGCAGGGCTGGCGCGGCCAGGGCCTGGGCCGCGCCACCCTGGCGTGAGGGCGCCTGGCCCCTCCTCTGACATCGCCCCTTCGCCTATAAAGACCCCCCGACGAAAAAAACCTAAGTACCCGATCACTTTTCCAGAACACATCGCGATCCGCCGCCGCCGTCGACCCGAAGATCGGGAGGGTCCAGAAGCTCTTCCCAGCACCCTGCCAGAGAGGGGAATCGCCACCGGAGGTCTTCTTCATCGCCATGCTTGCCTCCGGAGCGATGAGTGAGTAGTCTACCTTGGACTATGGGTCCATAGCAGTAGCTAGATGGTTGTCTTCTCCACCATGTGCTTCATGTTTAGATCTCATGAGCTGCCCTACATGATTGAGATCACCGTTATGTAATTCTACATGTTTGGTTTGTTGGGATCCGATGAATATTGGTGTTTATGATTGAGTTGTTGTACTGAATATTATCTTTTGTTATCTCTATGTTGTTTATGATCTTGCATGCTCTCCGTTGTTAGTAGCTATCTTGGCTGAGTAGTTGCTAGTGACTCCAAGAGGGGGTATTTATTCTCGATAGTGGGTTCATGCCTCTATTTAACCTGGGGGAGTGACAGAAACCTCTAAGGTTGTAGATGTGCTGTTGCTACTAGGGAGAAAACAACATTCATATGCTCAAGGGCATATGCTTTGTTTACATTACACACTTTGCTTAATGCAATTATCTGTTGTTCGCAACTTAATACTTGTGGAGTTCTCGGATTGATTCGCCACAAGTGGATTTTTAGTCATAGATGCAGTTGGATGGCGGTCTATGTATTTTGTTGTAATGCCCAGAGTAAATCTCATAGTGATCTTCTTGACATATCACGTTTATCTTTATTCTATCAATTGCCCAACTGTAATTTGTTTACCCAGCATGTGTTATTTATCTTATGGAGAGACACCACTAGTGAACTGTGGACCCCGGTCCTATTTCCATCATATTGCTATCACCTGTTTACTTTACTCGCTCTGTTTACTTTACTCGCATACTCTATTGTTTTCCACTCGATACGCTCATAACCTTTGTTTCAAGCAAACCGGTGAGATTGACAACCTCATCGCAAGTTGGGAACGAAGTACTTGGTTGTGTTGTGTGCAGGTTCCATGTTGCTTCTGGCCGAAGACGAGTCAACAAGAATCATGAAACGGCGCCCTTGTTGGAGTGTTACTAAGCCAGTCCGCATCACCTTCAGTCGTTTGTCTCTCCTCTCCAAGATCAACATACCTTGGTTTCTTAACTGAGGGAAAACTAGCTGCTATACTCATCATACCTTCCTCTTGGGGTTCCCAACGGGCTGGTTATTCACCACGCACAAGGACCGTCTGCTACGCATCAAGTTGACATCAGCAGCCTCTTTTCTGGCGCCGTTGCCAGGGAACGCAGAAGAATAATCTCCCTTGTCAACTGGGCGCCATCAACTAGCAGCAGCTTCTTTTCTGGCGCCGTTGCCGGGGAGGTAAGATAAAAGGTACTCGCATCCTCCTGTGTGAGTGCTCGAAGTAATTTTCTTTAGATTCTGCAATTACATCTTTTTGTTTCTTGTTTTTATTTTCACTAGTTAGGTTTAATGGAAAACAATGAGTTCTTTAGTCTTTTTCCTGAGTTTAGATATGAAGTGTTTGAAGAGAAAATTGAAAAACCTTTGGAGCTTAATTTGCATGCTAATATTGTTAGTATGAATGCTTTGAACACCGTTGTTGCTAATGCTATAGAAAAGTCTAAGCTTGGGGAAGCTGGTTTTGTTAAGCATGATATTTTTAGTCCCCCAGCTTTAGTGGAGAAGATTTGTTCTGATAATATTTTATCTCCCATATGTGATGTTCCTTCTTATGATGATATGTTTGAAGAATATGCTTTGCGAAATAGCTGTTCTCTAGCTTGTGATGATACTAAACCTCTAGTTTATGATGGTTATGATGATGAGTATAATATTTTCAGTTCACCTACTATTGAGGATAAAATTAGTTATGATTACACTATGCCTCCTATTTATGATGATTATGGTGATGAGAATAATTATTCTGTTGAAATTGCTCCTACTACTATTGTTCATGTGGGGAGTATTCATTCTTTTATGCATGTAGCTCGTGATAGGGATGCTTTAAATGATAGTTATATTGTTAGTTCTATTCATGATGCTACTGAAAGTTATTATGAGAAAGGGAAACATGGTTTGATGGATCTCAACAATATTGAGTTTCCCTCTTTATGTTGCAATTCTTGAAGTTGTACTTGTTTTGCCTTCCTATGCTTTTTGCTTTGCGCTTTCATGACTTGTCTCTTTACAAGACTATTTTTCATAGGAAATGGTTTAGATTTAAATGTGTTCCATATTTGCTTTTTGATGCTCTCTATTGCTTTAAGTTCCTATATGGCGCCTTTGCCTCAAGCTCTTTTCTGGCGCCGTTGCCGGGGAGGAAGTAGAAGACTTCTGCGAGGGGAGTTTTCGCACTCACATCCTTTACTTTGTTATTGC
This sequence comes from Dactylis glomerata, assembly GCA_007115705.1. Classification (NCBI taxonomy): domain Eukaryota; kingdom Viridiplantae; phylum Streptophyta; class Magnoliopsida; order Poales; family Poaceae; genus Dactylis; species Dactylis glomerata. The sequence goes on along the minus strand of QXEO01000542.1, from coordinate 5,346,106 downwards.
TTTGCTTTACTTTATTTATTTTACCTGCATCATTTTATATCAAAAACCCAAAAAATTAGAATCCTTGGTAGTTGTTATTTCTTTACTTTTAGTTTATCATGTTGATCCCTAAGTACGTTCTGGAGGACCTCTCAGTAGGTAGTGGTTCGATTATTGGCAAAAGTAACATTGAGGAGTTCTTTAATCACATTAGTATGCATAAGGAAGTTGAGGAAAAGTCTTTGGTTGAGCTAGCTTCTAGTATTGAAGTTGCTTCTGCTTATTTGATTCACATGTTGGAAACTAGGTTTGCTAGTCTTAATTCTTTTATGCAATACATGTTCCTTAAGCTTCATGAAATTGAAGATCCTGAAAAGAAAGCTTTTATTTTGGAAGCTTTGCGCCTAGAATTTAAAGATGTTGTTATTGAAGCTAGAAAAGTTTTTAAACGTTTTAATAAACTCGGTTCACCTATAAAGGTTATTAGTACAAACGATGAAGCAGCCGAAATACCTATACCTAGCAAGCTCTTGAGATTGTGTGAAGCTTTCGAAAATAATTTTGACTGGATCTGTCCCAAAAATCTTTTTTGTGATTTGAGTGTACCAAAGTGTGATCATAAAGGATTTTCAAAAACTCAGTTGAACACATTTTCCTTCATTGTTGAAAAGATCTCTGCAGTTGATCTTAATGCTTCATCACTTGATGTTACCTGATTCGCAATTTTCTGCGCCTAGCTCAAAGGCGTTAAAGAAAAGCACTCTTGGGAGATAACCCAATGTTTTATTTTCAGTACTTTTTCTTTTATTTGAGTCTTGGAAGTCATTACTACTGTAATGACCGCTCCTTATCTTGTTTATTTCGTTTTTGTGCCAAGAGAGGCCTCTAATTCGAGTGAGGTAAAGATTTGGGGATGTTGCTGTCCTGAAACTGTTTTCGGTGCTGCACCGTAAAAATTCGTAAAAATTCTCTGTATATCTTTTGGACCTGCGATTTCTTGTGCATATGCCCCAGGTTATATCCAAACTTTTGTTAGTTGAACACTTTTTGATTTGAGCAACAGAAAACCCCTCAAAAATTCGACCTTTGTCAGCTGTTCAGTTTTGACAGATTTCTGCCAATATTTGTGTTTGCCACTTTATCGCTTTCTTTTGAGTTCTTTTGATCACGGAACTTTTGGAGAAGTTGCTACAGTAGTATTTGCTATATATGTGGTGGTTTTGAGTTGAAACCAGAAGCAAAAAGAGGTTGATTATATGTTATGCTACACTAATGTTGCTAATAGATTGTGTTTAGTTTTGTATGAAGGAAGTTTTCAAGTGTAGGGATTGGAGAATGATGAGATGAGTTGAAGAATGGACAAAAGATCAAGCTTGGGGATGCCCATACATCACCCCAAGAAATATCCAAGAAGTACAAGCGTCAAAGCTTGGGGATGCCCCCGAGGCACCCCTTCTTCATCGGCAAAAATCAGGTCACCTTTCAAAACACTATATTTTTATTGCTTCATGCACTATGTGTTTTTCTTGGAGCGTCAGTTGTTTTAGTTTTCTTAGTTGGTTTAGTTTGTTTCTTTGCTGCAATAAATGGTTGGACCCCAACAAATTTCTTTTGGAGAAGTTGCCTCGTTTTCATTTGCAAAGAACACTCTGTTTTTCACTCTTACAATTTCACCGGGTGTTCTTCTTTCTCCGCTACTGCTTTTGGTTTTCATTTTCGCCTTGATTTGCGTTCAGACCTTGTCATATCTTTTCATCAAGGTGTATTTTTGCCTCTGATCTTTATTGGTTTTCATCAAAAGAGGTGTTTATAAAAATTTCAAATGGTGTTGGAAAAGAGAAAAAGCTTTGTGCAAAATAGTGGTACAAGAAGGAGCTTGTGTAGACTGCGACTTAGGCTTTTTTATGTCATGCTTGATGTCTTTTTGATAGTATGCTTAGTGGTTTTGCTGTAGCATGACTTGTCTCAAATAACTGAGATTGCTTAATGAGCCTTTGAAAAAAATCATGCGTTGTTTTTAATTATATGGAAGCATTATTTTGGTTTTCTCCTTGATGCTTTATTTGGGTTGACTTGGCGCATGCTCACACATGTTAGACTCTTACAAAGTCGCCAAAAGCCTCTATGATCATTTAGTTTTTGACTTTTGATGCCATCTTATGCTTCTTTTAATGTCGCTTTGTCGCTTTGCATGATTATGGCCATTATCGCTCTCTTAGTTGGTCGCTCCCAGTCTTTTGCTAGCCCTCGCCTTGTACTGAGTATGAGCTCTACTCGTGCATCCAACTCCTAAAAGCCAAAGTTTTCCAAAGTGTCCACCATACATACCTACTAGCAATTTGCTATTCCCAGTAAATTTGACTTTCTTTTATTTTCTCTTCAAATTAAACTCTTACCAGTGTTATGCGAAATTCGGTCAGTAAAGCTCTCACGAACCGGAAGTCACACTTTACTTTTTCCTGTTCTTAAAAATTTGACATTGTGGTCTCTTATGTTGAGTTGTTATGCTTGCAAGTTGTAAGTTGGAGACTAGCCCAGCCATGCAGTCATGGGCAAGCTTTCAACATTGCACTTCTTATTTGAGTTGATATCGTGATCTTTTGTTTATGGATGCCCGCAGTGTGAAATGAATTGGGAATATTGTGGGAATCATGGAGTTTGTATATGTGTTAGGGAAACGCCGGGCCGCTAATCTAAGCCATGCATAATTCATGGTGGAAATTTGCAGCATATCCATGGTGAACATTCGACGACGCATCTCACAATAAAAAGCTAAACAAATGGCAAATAAAAGAGATGTCGAGGTGTTCATTGTCTGCTTGTCCTATCATTTTGGTGTGGGCTTGTTCCATGTCATCGGGCACGGAGGTACTCCATTGGCGGTTCTCAATGATATGCATATACTTACAATGACAAGAGCCTTGCTTGGGACTCTAAGTAAAGTAGCATGAGGTTTGGGTACTCGTATTCACGGGGCACGAGGTTTTCAACTTATGATTTGTCAAGCGTATGCATCATAATTGTTCTCGCATTAACTTTAACCATTCAAGATGCTTATGATGGGGGCAATGAGAGCTCAAAGCCGGTAAGTACCATAATTTTTGAAGGTTATAAAACTTGCAATCACTGCTTTCCTCTGCGAAGGGCCTTTCTTTTACTTTTATGTTGAGTCACCACCTTCTATCTTTATGCACCATTAAGAGAGCATAGTTGTCATTCTTAGTGTAATATGCATTGTCCCAAAGTTCATTGATTGATTCATATTGTTGGTTTCACTTGTTCTTAAATTATTTGTATCTAGTCGCCCTCTTAAACTTGAAGGTATCCTATGCATTTATGTTTTGCTCTCTTTGAAGGACAAGCTGAAAACCATTTGTATGTTTTTCCTTATGATTTGAACACACGTTTGACTTTCATTGTTTCATTTTCATGATCTTTTGTTTGTGTTCATTTGCATATTTACAACATGGTTGCTAAGTTCTTATTGTCAAGATTATATCTTTCATGCCCATGTTTTAAGTTCTTATGATCCCAGCTCACAAATGCTTACATATATGATCAAGATTGTGTAGGTGCATGTCACCTCAAAAATTATTCTTTTGTTATCACTTACCTACTCGAGGACAAGCAGGAGTTAAGCTTGGGGATGCTTGATACGTCTCCAACGTATCTATAATTTTTGATGCTCCATGCTTGTTTTTACACCATTTGCCTAATGTTTTGTTACACTTCGTGGCACTTTTATGCATTTTCCGGAACTAACCTATTAACAAGTTGCCACAGTGCCAGTTCCCTGTTTTCTGCTGTTTTTGTGTTTCAGAAGTGATACACATGAAATATTCTCGGAATTGGACGAAACAAGTTCCTGAAATCTTATTTTACCCGGAAGCTTCCAGAGATCCGAAGGAGAGTAGGAGGGGGGCCACCAGGGCCCCACATGCAGGGCTGGCGCGGCCAGGGCCTGGGCCGCGCCACCCTGGCGTGAGGGCGCCTGGCCCCTCCTCTGACATCGCCCCTTCGCCTATAAAGACCCCCCGACGGAAAAAATCTAAGTACCCGATCACTTTTCCAGAACACATCGCGATCCGCCGCCGCCGTCGACCCGAAGATCGGGAGGGTCCAGAAGCTCTTCCCGGCACCCTGCCGGAGAGGGGAATCGCCACCGGAGGTCTTCTTCATCGCCATGCTTGCCTCCAGAGCGATGAGTGAGTAGTCTACCTTGGACTATGGGTCCATAGCAGTAGCTAGATGGTTGTCTTCTCCACCATGTGCTTCATGTTTAGATCTCATGAGCTGCCCTACATGATTGAGATCACCGTTATGTAATTCTACATGTTTGGTTTGTTGGGATCCGATGAATATTGGTGTTTATGATTGAGTTGCTGTACTGAATATTATCTTTTTTTATCTCTATGTTGTTTATGATCTTGCATGCTCTCCGTTGTTAGTAGCTATCTTGGCCGAGTAGTTGCTAGTGACTCCAAGAAGGGGTATTTATGCTAGATAGTGGGTTCATGCCTCTATTTAACCTGGGGGAGTGACAGAAACCTCTAAGGTTGTAGATGTGCTGTTGCTACTAGGGAGAAAACAACATTCATATGCTCAAGGGCATATGCTTTGTTTACATTACACACTTTGCTTAATGCAATTATCTGTTGTTCGCAACTTAATACTTGTGGAGTTCTCGGATTGATTCGCCACAAGTGGATTTTTAGTCATAGATGCAGTTGGATGGCGGTCTATGTATTTTGTTGTAATGCTCAGAGTAAATCTCATAGTGATCTTCTTGACATATCACGTTTATCTTTATTCTATCAATTGCCCAACTGTAATTTGTTTACCCAGCATGTGTTATTTATCTTATGGAGAGACACCACTAGTGAACTGTGGACCCCGGTCCTATTTCCATCATATTCCTATCACCTGTTTACTTTACTCGCACTGTTTACTTTACTCGCATACTCTATTGTTTTCCACTCGATACGCTCATAACCTTTGTTTCAAGCAAACCGGTGAGATTGACAACCTCATCGCAAGTTGGGAACGAAGTACTTGGTTGTGTTGTGTGCAGGTTCCACGTTGCTTCTGGCCGAAGACGAGTCAACAAGAATCGTTAAACGACGCCCTTGTTGGAGTGTTACTAAGCCAGTCCGCATCACCTTCAGTCGTTTGTCTCTCCTCTCCAAGATAGACATACCTTGGTTTCTTAACTGAGGGAAAACTAGCTGCTATACTCATCATACCTTCCTCTTGGGGTTCCCAACGGGCTGGTTATTCACCACGCGCAAGGACCGTCTGCTACGCATCAACTTGACATCAGCAGCCTCTTTTCTGGCGCCGTTGCCGGGGAACGCAGAAGAATAATCTCCCTCGTCAACTGGGCGCCATCAACCAGCAACAGCCGCCGCCATCAGAAACCGCGATTCGGAACCAGAAACTCCGTTCTGGCACCCTGCCGGGACGGGGATTTGGAGGAGATCTTCATCACCATCATCACCGACGTCTCTCCATCAACCATCCATGACTCCCCCATCCATGTGTCAGTAATTCCCGCTGTAGGCGAAGGGGATGGTAGGGATTGGATGAGATCATTCATGTAATTTGCTATGAGATTGTTAGGGCATAGTGCCTAGTATCTTTTATTAGTGCTTATGACATTGTTGTAACTTGTTGTGCTTAATGCTTGTCACTTTGGGCCCGAGTGCCATGATTTTAGATCTGAACTTGTTATTGTTATATGATGATACTTGTTGTTTATGGTCTTACCTACAAGTTGTATACACATATTGTTGTCCGGAACACGAGGCCCCAAAGTGACAGAAATTGGGATAACCGGAGGGGATGGCTATGATGTGAGGATCACATGTGTTCACCGAGTGCTAATGCTTTGCTCCGGTACTTTATTAAAAGGAGTACCTTAATTACCAGTAGTTTCCCTTGAGGCCCTGCTGCAACAGGCTGGTAGGACAAAAGATGTCTTGCAAGTTTCTCATTGCGAGCACGTACGACTATATACGGAACACATGCCTATGATTGTTAGTACTAGGATGCTTTATCATTATTTATCTGCAATGCCCATGTCTCACTGATTTCATGAATTATCTTATCCATGCAACGCCTGTACATCCGTCCCTATGCCTACAGTATTTCATCCTACTGGTTACTATTGCTACTATTACTGCTTTTATTCTACTACTGCTGTTACTGTTTCACTACTATCACCACTATAAAACTGTTGCTACTGATAAACCACTGTGAGCAAGTCTGTTTCCAGGTGCAGCTGAATTGACAACTCATCTGTTAAGGCTTATAAATATTCTTTGGCTCTCCTTGTGTCGAATCAATAAATTTGGGTTTTACTTCCCTCGAAGACTGTTGCGATCCCCTATACTTGTGGGTCATCATGCAACAAGTCGGAATCAAGATTGTTGAATGCATCATGTACGATGACATACCACTTGCAAGATAGATTGTCGAGCCATTGCTTCAATAACGTGCTATTGGGTAAAAGATCGGGAACCATAAATGATAAATGAGAGAACCAGTAACCGTGAAGTCGACATCACACTGCTGCCACCTTTTTCTTGATAGAAGTATCAGACAGTGGCCATCAGATCTAGAGCCGATGATCCCGAGACATAATTACAAAAAGCTCCCACAATGGCCCAAAAAGGATAGGGGTAAAGCAGCAAGACTTCTAGTTCATGCGGCGACACTCCACTCTTGAGATGCAACCACCATTATGTACAAAAGTAACATAAAAAAACCTTAGCTTTTACACCAATACTGATCCATGGTTCCCTCCATACACCAGTGTCAGAGGTAGTATCACTTAGATTTGTATAGGTAGGAAGGTAATTGTTACCCTTTTATCTATGTACATTTTGTAAATATGGTGATTTTGGAATAATTTTTTGTGTGGTTGTTGCCTCTAGTTTCATAGTAAAAGAGATCGTGTGGATGAGAGGATGATCTTCATATGTCTCTCTAGTCATGCTTTTTAGTGGCGTAAATGTTTGGGTGTTAGCCACCAAGTTGTCCCATATGTAAGTTGTTTGGCTTAATGTATTATTAGGCATCATTTGAAAAACCTTTACCAATGTGCATATTGCATTATTGCAAGTAAAAGATTCCATGAGTATGACTCTTCCATAATACAGAACATTTTGCTACTAGTGCCGAAGTCACACCTCCAGACAAGAGCTCGAAAGTAGCTGAACAAAATCCTCTTCTCTACTGTCAACATCTAGGGTGAGGAAAACCTATCCACTACTACCACCCATATTGGTGCTACAATATTCTCGGACATTTTGAGTCATTAGATGGAAAACATATGATCAAATTTTGTCTGTTGCCAACATTGTTTGCATAGAAAGCCTTTCTTTTTATAAAAAACAACCCCCACTCCTCCTCGTGGAGGTTTAATAATTGTTTTAATGAAATGATGTTGTTGCTGAAGTGTTATGAAAACATCATTTGAGGATTTACAACATGTTTCACACGTATTTCACTAAAAGAAAAACATAATTTGAACTTTCTTTGCATGAAGTTTTAGTGAAACCTCGTCAAAGATGGACTATGGGTTGACTTTTACAAATAGAAGTTTTTATGTAAATATTTGATATTGTGATGTGTAGTGTGGGTCAATCTTAACAAACTATATCTTTTTGTAAGTATACCAACATAATATAGATTTGTTCCTCTACTTTCCATCCAATGGTCCGGATTACACATGATTCTTGTGCACCCAAATGGACATGGACGAAGACAAGGGGAGGAGCAGGGGCTCCCCCCTGCTCTTCTGTTTCTTAGCAATATTAGGCATGAAACTCCTTCTTTGTGGTAGTTTTGATAGTTTAGTCCCCCTAATATGAATTACAGACTAATTAGTCTAAGCATGCCCCCCCCCCCCCGAGCTGACTTCATGGCTCCTTCCTTGCATATGAGTGGTAGCACTAGATATCTTCTAGCCTCTAGATTTTTCGATGACATTAATATAAAAGTAGTATCTCAAGCCAACAGACATGCACCTGAAGCGAGAACACACATCTGAACCTCGCTTCATCGCTCAACCTAGAATGTTTGTCAACTTAGTAGGTGTTGCATAATGAAGGATAACCAAATCGTATGATAAACTAGAGGGAAGTTGCACCTCCCTAATGAGCTCAAGAAATAGTTGCTAGTATTTTCGCCTCTGATGAGGCTTTTGCTTGTCTTGGCTTGTTCTATCTTGCACGATTATTCTTGATGTTATTTTGCTCGTTTAGGTCACCTTTTAGTATATCTGTTAGGTGTATTTGGGGCATTGCCATGGAGTTTAGAGCACAAATCTTCGTGGGTGTGATAGATTTAGGCTGGTCGATGTGTCCATGTAGAAATTTTGTGATACTTGATGAAAGAAATCTCTTCTTGGATGAAAGTTATTTACACGTGCATGCACTAACTCTATGTGTGGTTCCATGTGGAGCAGACACACAAAGGAAGTGCTTACCACAATGGATGATGACGTTGCCTTCAGATCAACCCTCATAAACCTTATGTTGTTTCTGTTTCCTTTCATTTGAGACTACTTTATGTGTTAACTAGGATGCAATGAGTGAGATACGTGGGTTATGTGCATCTTTCTATGCAGATGTTGGGTATGAAATCACCTTAATGTGACTTATGGACTCAATATAAAGTCAACTTATCAAACTGCATGTGAGCCTCTAAATTAGGTAGAAGTGTAAGATAATTACCATAACATGTAGAATGATGACAATAACATTTCCAAAATATGAGTTGCCAATGCAAATATTGGCAGTAAAAAATTACTTTCCAAGACCAATTAGATGAGGTCTTTTTGCAACGGCCCAGTCCTAGTTTAGGTCTATGTACTGAACCTAATTGTGATCATGTTGTTAGAGTAGCATGGTAGAAAGTTATTTGAGCAAGGTGCGCTCCAATGTATACAAAATGAAATAGGTTTCACTAAGTATAATTAAGGTGTTCTAACTTATAGGTGTAAGAGTGATCAATGAAGAGACCGATATATGTGCACTATCACCAGAGAAAAAAATACCAAATTACTTTAAATATTCTATACAGCTTAGGTCGGAAGTATTCTGTCCAACTTGTTAATTTTTATGTTAGTATGGAAAAAAAATCAACAACTAGAAGTCAGCTGGGCGGCTTTCTCGAATAAAAAAAAGTGACGGAAAAGTACAACTACATATTTTCGCAGGGGAGTTGTTACTAGACATGATAAGAGGTCAAGACATTATAAGAGTTCAACACATGAGAGATATACAATACCATGAAAGTTAAACTATTCATTGAACGTGAGGAGCAGTTCTCCGTAAACAATTGAATGTGTTGTTTCTAAGATATGCTGCTAATATAAAAATTCACATATACGGTCACGAAACTAAGTCTTCTGCATCCACCGCTTGTATTTTATTTGGCTTTGACAAACTACAAAATTATAGTTAGCCTCGATCGGGCAAGACCTATGCATTAGTGAAAACCTTATTCCAATTGCTAGTATATATTTAATCCGCCGGCTGCCAATGATCATGCTTGACCTTGAGAGAGGAAGGGAAAATGGTCTTGCATCCCTCAATCCATGGGGTGGAATATCCATGCGGAAATTTGAGTTCACTCGCCCAATTGGCAATCGCTGGCTTCCATCGAATAAAAAAGACCCAACACAACAGTCCACGGTAGCACACTAGCATGTCGTCTTCAATCCTTGTTTTGCCAGCCATAGCGAAGAAAGCAAAGACGGCGTCGGTCGCCAGAACGAAAACAAGTATGAAACCGCGAAAAAAAACGTTTGGCAGAAGCCAAGAGGACATTGCATTTTTGCAGGGCAAAGTCCGGTTTCTTCAAATTCTGAACCTGGGATCACATTGCTGCTAGCATTACATATCTGCAAAGATCAGTTCTACCTACACATGTTACTGAGGATCACTGCACATTCAGAACGGCGGAAGAGAAGATACCAATGGTTACATTGTACACAGACGCGTGGGGTTGGTCACCGTAGCAAAAAATCTCAGGTAAGCGCCCAAGGAGGTCGGATCTACCACTACCAGCACTGGTCTGTCTCCCAGGTGCGGCGAGGCCGGCCCCAGAAGCCATGCGCCGACGCCGGCCTGTATGCGGGCGGCTGCGCGTAGGCCAGGGCGACGACGTCGCGGTCGTAGCGCGCGCGGGCGTCCGGGTCGGAGAGCGTGGCGTAGGCGTCGTGGAGCCGGATGAAGTCGTCGTCGCCGGCCGCGCCGGCTGAAACGTCCGGGTGACGCTCCAGCGCCAGGCGCCGGTACGCGGCCTTGATCTCGCCGCCCGTCGCGCCGGCGCGTAGTCCGAGCACCTCGTAGAGCGTGCGCCTGCCGGTCGGCGCCGCCGACGCCACGGCCACCGCGCAACGGACCGTGCCCCTTCGGGAGCAGGAGAGCCGACTGAACCTTGAGGCCGCCGGGGCTTGCATCAGCGGAGGCGCGAAGATCATCGCTGAGAGGATCGGAGAGAATTACGAGTCCGCGGCCGATGAATGCAGAATTGGTGGGGAAAGAGGAAAATGAGGCAGGTGAGACAGAGATGGGAATATCGTTGGCTCCCGGAGTCCCGGGCTCGTTTTTATAACGCGGCGGTTTGCTTTTGCGAATTGCGAGAGGTTGGGATGGGGGCGTGAGTCAGCGGCAGCATCGTCGGCGCGCGGCGTGGAAGTCGCCTCGAGGAAGGAAGTCGGCGTGGAAGGTGCACGTCGGTGCCATGTGGCCGTGTTCTTAGAGCAAGAGCAATAGTCTAGCTGCACGTCATCCTAGTCTTATAGTCAATATGTATAATAGCTAACTAGAAAAGTATACTACTTTATGATTATATGGCCCACTTGACGCTCTCATAAAGCACCTAAGAGCACATATTGTAGCTAGTTCTTGCACGAGAGTCCACTCTCCTTCTCTCTCATATTCTCTCTCCTCCAACTAAGTATAAATATACTATTTTAATTCTTATAGTCAGCTGACTAGCCTATTATACTTGATCTTATCCGCCGCGCCTGGGCCTGCGGCTCCGCGTCGATTTGGAACCAATCCTGGCTGGTTTCTGGCGAGGTGGTGCCCGCTGATTCGCGGGTTTGGTCGACTTCACTGCCCCTAGTACGGCGGAGAGCACACGGATTTGTATCTAGAAGAAGCAAAGCTGCCGCTGTCGATATCGGTTTTTAAAAATTGAATAAACTTTATACTCTCTCCGACCATTAATGTCTGTCTCTAGATGGATATATTTAAATATATTTTAGTATCTAGATATATTTACATAGAGATAGGTATTAGTGGTCGGAAGGAGTATTATTTTTTAAGAAAAATCTGAATCGTTTAGAGTAGTTCACAAAAATACAAAACATCCTAAACTAGATCCTCGCTGCATTACAGCTAGTAGAGGGAACCTAGCAACTGTACAGTCTAAGCAATCTCCAATACAGCCAAAATCAAAGTGTGAACAGAAAGTTTTCTCAACGCCTCAACAAGGGAACATGATGACCCTTTTTTCATCACCCCAACACCAGATGGATGGCATCAGCTTCTTTAGGGTGCTCGCGCACGTACTCAGCGGTGGCATAGCGGCCATGAGATGTGTTGCTTGCAGAAGACTTCTGAGTGGAAACCCACTGAAAATCTTTGCAGATCAACCAGGCATGAGTTCTAGTGGGTGATTGAGTCTTCTCAGTAGGAGCTCCACGAACAGGTCCACCAGAGGCCAATCTTGATCTTTGAAAGGGACCTTCCAGTACCTTAGATACGATAGGATAAGTTACCACTCCTGTTAAACACTATCATGTTTTTGTTATTTGAGATCCCCGAGAGGACAGCAGAAGTCACCACATTGAGCAGCAAAAATCTCTTATTGCACAACCATTAGAGGCTAGACTATAGAAATCTTTAATAATCACATCAAGAATCTCAGGGACACCATCTCATGGTAAATCAGAGATAGTACACTCAAAGAACAAGTGTTTAACAACTTCTATTTCTTTACATAGACTGCACTCTAAGGGTTTTGGAATCCCTCTCCTTCTCAAATTATCCCTAGTCATGATCTTATTCTGGGAGAAAACCAAAGAAAGATCTGTACCCTAGGAGGAATTTTTTAGTTTCTACATAGTAAACAACTGGCTGCACTCCCTATTGTTAATAACAATATACATAGATTTTTTTGATAAAGAGTATATAATATCGAGAGGATACTAATTACACCCAGCCTCTGCAACAACGCAGTGCCCTAGCGGCAATACGGATACACACAGCCAAAAGGAAGAAGAAGAATTACAAAAAAAAGAAAATTCCCGCTAGAGTGAACCATTCCTTGTAGTAGCAGTACTAACACCACCAAGACAGCATCAGAAGTTCAGCTTCTCCAAAAGCGACGCCTCCAAGAAGGGAACAGTGCACCGTCGTAGCCCGATCATAGATCATAGGTTTTTACCCTTAAAAAAGTCCTCGCTTTCAAAAATAATGCCTTCAACAAGAACATTGTCAGGCACAACCAATTAAGGCCAGACCTTGGATTTTTACCCTGAAAGGTATGACTAAGAACTTCTCCTGTGTAGTCGCCCCCCCTAGCATGCCGATGCTCCAAGTCACAAATCACCAAGCAAGTTCCACAATATACGTAGATTTGGAAGAGTAAATCCCATTAGATTCAAAACTCCACATCAGTTGATCATCATTGTCAGAGAAGGAAATACTACTAGCCATGCCCATAATTTCTTGCCATTGGCTCATCATTTGATCAATGGAAGTTCTTCTGAAAGACACCCTAAGCTGAGAACAATCCCAAAATTGATCAACCATAAAATAAATTTCCTAGTATTGTGTGGTAAGGGGGAATTTCCAAACCACACATCTCACAGAATTTAACAGATTTACCATTTCGTCTCTTCCTCTTATATCCCATCATAACCACATGTCTTGCCCACATCACACATTTCCAAAAGACACAAGGGTGATTGTCATCACAGCAGAGGGTATTTGGGCTCATATCTTTCACTTATATTAATCTTTCTCCTGCTTTCTCGAACAAAAAGAAGTTGTGATAGGAAAAAAGTGCAACTATAAATTTTTGGAGGGAGGTTGTTACTATAAGGGAACTAGACATGAATTTTCTTTTGGGGAGACATGATAAAAGTTTAAAAATATGAGATATACACAGGCATGAAAGTCAAACTATGCATTGAGCGTGGAAATCAGTTATCTGTAAACAACTGAATTTGCTGTTTTCTAAGGATATGCTAATTAATATCAAGAATCGTATATACAACATCGGCTGCCGCTTGTGTTTTATTTTGCTTTCACAATTGACACACTACAAAATCATAGTTAGACCCGATCGGCAAGACCTATACATTTGTAAAACATTATTCAAATTGTTAGTATGGAGCAGGGAAAAGTATGTTTAACCTAGCGAAGAGGTGGACGACCACGTACGGTACGAAGAGCCGCCGGTTGTCAATGATAGGGAAAATGGTCTTTTGCATCCTTCAACGGCGCAATCTATGAATTGGAATATTCGTCCGAAAATTTGAGTTCACTCGCCCAATTGGGAATCGTTCGCTGCCATCGAATAAACAAGACCTACCGATCCACCGTCCGTAGCACGTCGTCATCAATTCTGGTTTGCCAGCCATGGCCAAGAAAACAAAGACGGCATCGCTCGGCGTAAAAAAACAAACAAATAAGAGACCGCAAGAAGTACATTGTATTTTGCAGGGCAAATTCCGGTTTCTTCAAATTTTGAACCTAGGATCACATTGCTGCTAGTATATTACATCTATTGCTGCTAGTAACATCTCTACAAAGAGTCAAAGATTAATTCTAACTACACACGTCTCTGAAGATCACTACGCATTCAGAACGGCAGAAGAGAAGGATGCCGATGGGGTGGGTGTTCACCGTAGGAAAAAATCTCAGGTTAGCGGCCAAGGAGTGCAGGCAGATGGGCAGTTGTATTCACAGGTCTCAGGGGAGCGGCCAGGGTCGGATCTACCAGCACTGATCGGTCTCCCATGTGCGGCGAGGCCGGCCCCAGAAGCCGTGCTGCGAGGACGGCCGGGAGGCGGGCGGCTGCGCGTAGGCCTGGGCGACGACGTCGCGGTCGTAGCGCGCGCGGGCGTCCGGGTCGGAGAGCGTGGCGTAGGCGTCGTGGAGCCGGATGAAGTCGTCGCACTCGCCGGCCGCGCCGGCCACGTCAGGGTGCAGCTCCCGCGCCATGCGCCGGTACGCGGCCTTGATCTCGCCGCCCGTCGCGCCGGCCCGGAGCCCGAGAACCTCGTACAGCGTGCGCCTGCCCGCCGGCGCCGCCGACGCGACGGCCACCGCGCACCGCACCGTCCTGCGGGAGCTGGATGCGGCACGACGGAACCCGGCCGTCGCCGGGGCTTGCGTAAGCAGAGGCGCTGAGATCATTGCGGAGAGGAAAGTGCGGAAGGACGGAAGGATGGAACACGAGTGCGCGGATCTGAGAAGAGGATCGGGAGGAGGGAGAAGGTAGTTGCAGGTGAGGTGAGGTGGGTATGTCCTATGTCGCTGGTTTCCGGGCTCGTCTTTATAACTCAACGGATTGCTTCGCGGTGGCGCTGTCTGTTTTCGCGAGAGGTTGGGACGGGCGGCGTGAGTCAGCGGCGGCGTCATCGTGATCTGGCTGAGCGAGGTGCACGTCGGTGTCACGTGGCCGCGTTCCGGTGGGTGCCTGATCCGCCCCGGCCATGGGCTCCACGTCCATTCGGAATCATCCTGCCTGCCTGGTTTTTCCCGCGGCGGTGCCCGCTGATTCGCTGACCGCGGGTGGAGGGTGGGGCAACGCGATGGGGACGCACGCCCGCAGGTTCGGCCGACCTCACTGATCATATTACGGCGGAGATCACATGGATCAGCATCTAGAAGCAATGCTCTCGCTGTCGGCATCTACTAGTACTAGTATTTTTTCTTTAAGAACAGGACAAACTTTATTCTTTTAGTAAACAGATCAGATCAAATACACAGTTATATCAAAATATCTGCCTGGTATCAGTTGCACCTAAGTCTATTATTTGCATCTCTATCATTGCCACTTACAACATCTTCGTTGGCACCCCCAAAATAAGCGCCAGCAGGCGTTCCCTTGCAATTGGAAGCGCCGTTGCATATGGACGTATTTAAATACCGCCGGCCCCAATAGACCGCTGATAGAAAATTGCAATATAAGGATATGAAAAATTAAACTTTACACCGTTTCAAAACTTAAATAAAATAAATTATTCATAGTTTTAAACTTACAACGTTATTTAGAGTTTCAAGCACATAAAAAAAGTTCAATAAGTACCAATGCCAATATTAACTAACACATTATACTCCCAAACCATCTAACATAACACGAAAACCTTAACCCTAACCCTACGATAACAAGAAACCCTAACCTCACAAAACCCTAATCCTAACCTACCAATCTACACTAAAATACTTCATACACATCATACAAGCCAACATTGACCAAATTAACAAGAATCAACATTGCAATTTAGGTGAATCAATATTTCTAGGGTTTTCAAGATGGGATTTCTATTTTCGTGTCCTCGGGTCCTTAGTTGTGCTCAGTTTGCCCCAGCCGCTTAGTTTTTCCTCAGTTTTGCCCAAGCGCTTGTCTGAAACCCTCACAAGGAGCTCGGACGGGAGGAATCCCGTTTAGTTGACCGTTTGTTGGTGCTGGCAAGTGGGGCCGCTGTTGGTGCCCTGCAGTGGACACATCTCCACTTATCCAAATCATCGTGAGACCCACAACTTGTCCACGTTAGCGCGTCGGACCCACAGCTTACCCAGGTGACCGTTGCAAAATGGGAGCCCGAGCCAGCCCCGCGCCCATGCCCGTGCCATTGCTTCCCCTTTCTTTCCCCATTGTTCTTCTTCTCCGCCAGCGGCAACCCTTCTCCGGCAGGCGGGTGATGTCTAGTTTCTCTTCGACCTCCCGTTCTTCATGGCCGCACTATGGACCCGTGCCTTTGACAAAATGCCCTGACTGCCCACGCCAGGAGCCTCTGAAGCGGTCGATCTGTAAGACGGACGACAACGGCAACCGTGGACGTGAGTTCCTTGCATGCGAGAGCTTGCCATATAGAGAGGGGGATAAGGTTAGATCTCGCTCCAATTGCTCTGTTTTCTCTCGATTTTCTTTTTATTCCCTCAAATTTGGGATTTAGGGTTCACGTTGTTGTTTTCAGATCCTCAAGAAATGCAGGTATTTTGAGTGGATCGATGTGTACGTTCAGAGGCTTAAATTGCAGGAATCAATTGGCGCTATTGGGGAGCGCAATTTGGGAGGGGGGGACTTGCTGTAGAGAATGCAGCGGAGAGAGGAGCCGTTCCGATTATGCCTAATGCTCCCAATGCAGAACTGGTGGAAGTGAAGGGAGAACTGAAGAAAATGAACAAACAGTTAAAGCAGCTGATCGAGTTGAAGAAGCAAGCTAATCTGATGGCTTGTTGTTTTTTTTTGTTGTATAATTGCGATCGGATTCTTATCATTGCTCATCAAGCGCTAGAAGTTGTTACAAGGGATCCCTTGTTACAAATCCATTAGTCAGTTACATGTACTTGTAGTTGTTTTCAAAGTAGTGTGTGCATTCACCGAAATTACAAAAAAAAAATAAGTGTTAGGGAATATAGGAATGCTAAAGACAGTTGATAATTGTTAGAGGGGTGACAAATAATGCATTCACCAAAATCCCACAAATATATATGTCTCATGTTTATACCAAAATTATACCACTTTTGGGACGTTTCAAATAACCAAAACTATATCCCAAACTATATTCCCTAAAAGAAAAGGAATGCTAAAGAAAGTTGATAATTGTTAGAGGGGTGATAAATAATCCATTCACCGAAATCCCCCAAATATGCCAAATATGTATGTCTCATGTTTCTACCAAAATTATACCACTTTTGGGCCGTTTCAATTTGCCAAAACTATATTCCCTAAAAAAAAGGAATGCTAAAGATAGTTGATAATTGTTAGAGGGGTGATAAATAATCCATTCACCGAAATCCCTCAAATATGCCAAATATGTATGTCTCATGTTTCTACCAAAATTATAACACTTTTGGGCCATTTCAAATTGCCAAAACTATATTCCCTAAAAGAAAATGAATGCTAAAGATAGTTGATAATCGTTAGAGGGGTGATAAATAATCCATTCACCGAAATCCCCCAAATATGCCAAATATGTATGTCACATATTTCTACCAAAATTATACTATTTTTGGGCCATTTCAAATTACCAAAACTATATTCCCTAAAAGAAAAGGAATGCTAAAGATAGTTGATAATTGTTAGAGGGGTGATAAATAATCCATTCACCAAAATCCCCCAAATATGCCAAATATGTATGTCTCATATTTCTACCAAAATTATACCACTTTTGGGCCGTTTCAAATTACCAAAACTATATTTCCTAAAAGAAAAGGAATGCTAAAGATAGTTGATAATTATTAGAGGGGTGATAAATAATCCATTCACCGAAATCCGCAAATATGTATGTCTCTTGTTTACACCAAAATTATACCACTTTTTAGTTTAACATTTTTAAATCATGGAAAATAATGCATAAATAGAGGGAATATAGTTACGTGGCAAAATAATCCATAAATGCATGTCTCTTGTCACACGGATCGACTCCACCAACCGTTGATCCACCGACAGAGAGAGAGAGGGGTGGCCACGAAGAGAGAGAGAGGGGTGGCCACGAAGAGACGGATAGGAGTATACTGCCTGTTAGATCAGTGGATCAACGGTTGGTGAAGTCGATCCGTGTGACAACGGCTCAACCAATCAGGATAAGTTTGGGCTTCTGTGAGCATTTGTGACAGTACTTGAGGGCAAAACTGAGTAGTACTAAGAAACCAAGGGCACGTAAATAGTAAATAGACTAAGGGATTCAAACAAAAGAATTACAAAATGAAAAATGCGTGTTTTGTACAATATAATTCATATTGGGCTACATCAAATTATTTGCAATTCAAATATACATGAGTGTGACAATTATGGCCTTATTTAGACAAACTATGTTTTGGGGAAGATGTTTTGCAAAGGGGTTTGAGTGGAAAACCATGCATCTTCATAGCTACTAGTGATTCTGAGAAGTGGCAATTTGTGGTAAAACATGATTTATCTATGTTTGTTCAAGGTGGCAGGTTGCGTAGGAAGACTCCATGAGTAGGTGCCACTATGTTTTTATTTTTTTGGATTTTTTTGCGCATGAAATGACTCAATTAGCTATGTTAATCTCATTTGTTGACTCTCTGTTGACCAGCTACTTGAGGGTAGAACTGAGTATATTGCACTTGCCAGTCTAAGTACTCGAGGGGAAAACTGAGTACAGATAAAATTTCTGTATAAGGCCCGAGGTTAGAACTGAGTATACCAAACATCAAAGGGTTAGCCTCGTGTCGCGGTGCACGCTGCAGCCGTGCATAGCGGATGCGTGTTGCGGTACACCAAACGCTACCTTCGTCTTTATAGAGCCCCTCTTTCTCTCCCTCGATGCTCGCCCACTCTCTCATTCTCACTGCAACCGTCTCTCCTGTCCCATCATCTTCTCCACTTCACGTCAAAAAAACCCCGAAGAAAAAATCCCGGCGATGGAGAAGAATGAGATGCCCATTGTCGGTGCTTCCGACGTAGCCACCGGCGCATCGGCCGCCAGCGTATCGGCCGCCGGCGCATCGGCCGCCGCCCCCCGTCCAGGACCCCATCGCTGCTTCGAACGTAGCCGCCGGCGCATCAGCCGCCGGCGCATCGGCCGTCGCCCCCGTTCAGGTCCCCGTCGCTGCTTCCGACGTAGCCGCCGGCGCATCGGCCACCGCCCCCGTCCAGGCCCCCATCGATTGGAACCCGTACGAACAAGAGCCGTACGTCGCCCCAGAGAACCCCTACGACACCAGCATCGTCGACGACGAGGAGGTAACCCTTTGTTCCCTTGTTCTTATTCCATTTCAATCCTTTTTGTGTTAGATCTTGTGTTATTAGGGTTCGTCTGTTCCTAGTTCTATCATTTTGTTTTAGATCTTGCGTTAATAGGGTTCGTCTGTTCCTAGTTCAATCCTTTTGTGTTAGATCTTGCATCATTAGGGTTCGTCTGTTCCTAGTTCTAGATCTTGCGTGTTAGATCTTGCGTTATTAGGGTTCGTCTGTTCCTAGTTCTAGATCTTGCGTTATTAGTGTTTGTGATTTGCTTTTGTTTAAGATTCGGTTAACTTATGTGAGTAATCAATCCCATCCGGTTAATTTGTGCCGAGGATGATGAATATTTGGGCATAAATTGATTCAGGGTTTGGTTAGTGAACAATTGGTGTGTACAAATTTGTTGTGAATACTCTTTGGTTCACTGACCCAAATCCTAGATATAAGTGTGTCCAATGTAACTGAGGCTATCTCTTTTTTTGTGCCCATATTATCATGCATGATCTTTTGTTCACTCTCTATTCCATCATCGCTGCAATTGACTCTGTGTTTTTCGATCTTTGGTGCTACGTGACAGGTGCAGAGCAGCGACATCGACAGCGACGACGAGTCCTTCCACACCAAGACTCGTCACGTCCTCAGCAGGCTGCAGTCCGGCCATTACGATCGCCACTTTGCTCGAGGCATTTACAGGTGCCCCTTCTGCACCAGGAGGCTCCGCGCCACCGACTTCAACTGTCTAGTGAACCATGCCGAATTCATTGGCAGAGCCATTGGCGGCGCTAGAGTTGGAATGACCGTGAACGTGCATACGTTTATGGCCAAACACAAAGCACTTGTGATTCACATGCGCAGCCTCCAAGCTTAATCCCATTCATGTAAATTGTAGCTTATGTTGGATCTCGGTCGGTAGCTACTGTTATCTATGCTATGTTGGCTGCTGTATGCAGCTTATCGTATATTTTTTCTGGATTTGTGCCCTATATTTCCTACTCCCTCCGATCCATATTACTCTTCGCTAATGTGGTTGTATCTAAACACATTTTAGTGGTTGATACATCCGTATTAGTGAAGAGTAATATGGATTAGAGGGAGTACCTGATTGGATAAAAATGAAGACATAAAGAAATGAATGGCGTTAAGAAACAGAAGGAGAAGCTGCTCTAGATTTGCTACCAATTTGGGCAATCAAGAATGAATGAGATCGAGCGAGAGAGAGGAAAAATGTGCATTGAAAACTGCTAATCTGGGCGAAAGAGATAGAAACCACTCGTGCCCACGTCCCGGACCCACACAGCTCCACATGCTACGGCCCCACACGCTACGGCCCCAGCTCCGCTCGTATGACCAAACACGGTCTCGTCCTGTCCCACGCGGTCCCTTTCTACCAGCCCCACACGACGCGGCCCCACACGACGCGGCCCCACTCGTCAGCACGGAATGGTCAACTGAACGGGATTCCTTCCGTCCGACCTCCTTGTGAGGGTTTCAGACAAGGGCTTGGGCAAAACTGAGGAAAAACTAAGGAGCTGGGGGAAACTGAGTACAACTAAGGACCCGAGGGCACGAAAATAGAAATCCCTTTCAAGATTTAGGGATTTATCACCAAATATGCAAATTCCAATGGATAAAACAAAAGAGAAATGATGGAGAGTACCTTAGGAGACTTGGGGAGGTCAAAATCCACGGAGGAAATCTTCGATTTTGAGGGTTTTGGGTGGGAGGATTAAGAGGGGGAGAGCTGTGTGTGAAGAGAGAGGTGAGGGAGGAAGTGAGCGAGGAGGCCAGGTCGGGGTTGAGCGGGCAAACCTAAACCTAAAGTGCGGCGCCACTCAGCACGGCGCCGCACAAGCCTCTGCCGCGCCACTCTGCATGGCGCCGCACTAACCGAGGGGGGCTGCCTTGTCGACGTGGCAGCATGTGCGGTGCCACTGCCAGCGGCGCTGCACCACCTTCTGCCACGCCACCGTGAACGGCGCGGCAAAAAAGGGTTAGCCCAGTGAAATATTTTTGCCAGAGGTTTATTTTTTAAATTTGTTTGAAGTTTAGGTTATTTTTGTCTAAATTGCCTCTCTCTGCTGATCCGCCCAGGCTATGGGCTCCACGTCGATTCGGAATCATCCTGTCTGGTTTTCCCGCAGCGGTGCCCGCTGATTCGCCCGCAGGTTCGGCCGACCTCACTGAGCGTAGTACGGCGGAGAGCACATGGATTTGCATCTAGAAGCAATGCTCTCGATGTCGACATCTACTTGTTTTCTTAAAAAAAACCGGTCAAACTTCATTCTTTTAGTAAACAAGCTAGATCAAACTAAATACACAGTTATACCAAAATATCTGCCTGGTATATCAGTTGCATCTACCTCTATTATTTGCATATCCATCAGAGAAGGGATTTGATGTACATGGGCACCAGTGCTCCCTTCACTTTAAGAATTTTGATTTTTTTATAAATCTCATACTTTTATGTCTCCAAAAAATTTGGCGTTAAATATATAGATAGATATGTACATGAGTGTATGCGAAAAAGTTCCGTTAAAAAATATGTTATATTTTGAAAGATATAAAAAAGATAAATTTCTAACAGTAAATAGTAGTAACATAGTAGTAAAATAATATATCTGTTTGTCATAAATTTGTCTTTTTGTATATCCTAAAATATAAAGTGTTTTTTAACAAGACTTTTTCACCTATGCTCCTACTGTATATATCTTTCTATATATTTAACATCATAATTTTTAGAGACATAAAAGTGTAAAGTTTTGAAATTTTCCAAAATATGAAACTACAGAGA
Organism: Dactylis glomerata; assembly: GCA_007115705.1. Lineage (NCBI taxonomy): Eukaryota > Viridiplantae > Streptophyta > Magnoliopsida > Poales > Poaceae > Dactylis > Dactylis glomerata. The sequence goes on along the minus strand of QXEO01000542.1, from coordinate 5,324,364 downwards.
TCACTGATGTCCATGTTTCAAATGAACTTTCCGTCTCTATCATACTTATGCACAAGGAGGCAACAAAAAGACCATGAGAAGGATCAAAGAGCAAAGGTAAGTTGTAGTATGTACTTCCTCCGTTTAAAAAATAGTGACTTACCTTTTTCTAGCTATAAAGGTATCTATATATAAAAATACGTCTAGATACATCCATATCTAGATAAAACTGAGTGGACGCGGCGTTTTGGCTCTCGGGTGTATATGCACCCTTTGTTTTAAATATAGTTCAAATATATTTTAAATTGTAAAAAAAAATCAAAAAAAAGTTGCATGAACTTCTTCACAACCTATACGTCAACCCAGTTATTTCATGAAAAACCGACTTTTCCTGTGGGTTGGGTAAAAAAGACAAAAGTTAATGCTAAAATAAGGATTTACACGAGATATATTTTTTCTTTTGTACACATGGCACTAAAAATATTGGTTTAGCGCGAAACTTTGTCATGCGCATATAGAATACCGAGATGTACGTGCGGTAGTTGCATTTCAGAAACTGAGTCACTTATTTTAAAACAGAAGGTATACGTAATATGTTGCTGTCATTCATTCCTAAGCCAACAAGGTGAATCTTCATTGACATTGGCAACCTGTGAGCATAGTCCAACTGGATGCACGGATGCGAGGGTCCTACTCTTTCGGATTGCAGAATTTAAAAATGTAGAAATAGGAAAAATACATGGTCTTTCTTGATTTTGAAACAAATACTTTTTGTAAGATATGTTTTTGTATGGCGCAGATGGAGCAAGCATACGAATTTCACAAATTAGCGTGTATAGTCTTCCTGTTTTTCCCTTTCTTTATTGTCCTCACATAGGCAGATGGAGTTTGCAAAGTGAATACAAAGTAGTTTATATCAAAATTTTGCAACACTAAATAATTTATCAGATTTTTTCATTTTTGCATAGACTAGAATACAAAGTAGTTTATATTAAAAGTTTGCACGTTTGTAGTATACATTATTGGCTACCTATACCACGGGTGTGTCTCATGTTAATCTGTATCTGTGCACGACCGTATCCAGTACGTATTTGTATAATTGTCGTGGCTCCCGTTCTCAGAGACCGCTTTCCGCCTTGTCGGCGGCGGCAACAAGGGGAGGGAAGAAGGTGAACGTCGATCGGTAGCACGGCGTCAGCCTTCTTGGGCACTTTCCTATTCTTGTTTCCTGGAGATTTTCTATTCGCTGTTGTCGATCTGCTGGAGAGGTTGTCGATTTGATCGAGTGCCGCCGGCGGACCTGAGCAATATCAGGACGGGGCTTGCCTGTGCCACTGGATGCTCCCATCCGTGCGCACGCATGCCTGGCAAACTGCAAAGGAGCAGTTGCAGGTGCTCAATCTGAAGAAGGACCTGTACAGCTCATGTCCAATTCGCCGTTCCCCCGTCGAGTGCAAGGAGGCAGTCACATTGCTAATTACGTGAACTTCTCGAGCAGTCGAGCTGCTCAACTAAGTGCTTGTTCCCAAGCCACGAAACGATAACGAACTGATCCGACGACCACGACAAGATGTACGACATTGAGGAACAGCCACAGATGGCGCCGGCAATGAAGAGAAGAAGACATCCGACATCGAGATGCAGCCGCGCACTGGAGAGGCTCAGGAAAGCTGCTGCCGTTCGTGGCCGAGGTAGACACGCTCAGGTGCGTACCTTCAACGGAGCACCTTGAATCCCTCAATGTTCACCGGCGTCAAGCAAGCCCCGTCCCCAAAATCTCGTACTTGCCCAAATTGCGATGAAACGGCGAGACGGCAGATCGCGGACACGCATAACTAGCCCGAAAAAAAAACTAATCTGTCTACATACGGGCATACGAGCAGTATACAGAGTAATTAATACTACCAATGGACAAGATTACTCAACAAACCAAACAACAACAAAAAAAAAAAGCACGGGCCTTTGAATAAAGTTCTGCGATGCACATCTTGCAGTATTGCAAGATATAGATGCCTGGAGCGTGACACTTCCGTAATCTAGAGTTTTTCTATAAACTAGCATGGTGGCCCTCGGAAATGCGAGAGGATTTTCCTTATTTTTAAAATATTATTAAATTAAAACAATTTGATTTATAAGATCTATAGTTTGTTAGGACTACAGAATAAGAACTTACATTTAGGTATATTTCTAGCTTGATTCTCCTTTTTCTGGTTCATAATATTATTTTTATAAAGAAAATAAATTGTATATCACAAATATATATTACACGTACATATTTTGACAGGGGCAACACGATGGATAAAAATTGATGAAAATATATGATTTCTTAAAGATTATGAATATTTGTTTGGTTGCATGTTTAACCATTTGATTCTTTTGTAGTGGAATAATGAAATAAATTGTTAGTGAAGTGAACACAAATATTCTATCATTATTAATTAATGAAAGCTATGCCAACTATAATGAGAAAGGATTTTCCCTTGTATTAGATCATTCCTTCTCTCATTAATTTACTATCCAATTTCAGTTTGTGGTGTTCTCTTTCAGGTTCTCAAAACATGATGCTTTAGACATGAACATAGTCTGTTTTGTCTATGAATCTATCTCCAGGATAATTAGGAATATATTTTTACATAAATTTAATGGCATTTTATTCAATTTATATGTTTGAATAATTCCTCTTTATCAAAATATAGTTCATATTCAATATCTCCTAAGTCAAACTATGTAATATTTTGGTCTAGTATATAAAGACAAATATTAACATCAATAATACCAAATAAACTTCATTAGATACATCATGATGTATGTTTTCATATTTTTGTAGATGTTATTATTTTTATTTAATTTTGCTAAACCCTACAATGGAAAAAAAAAATTGGAGGGAGTAATATTTTTATATATTGATGTTTAAAGTTGGAGCAATCTTTCTATAACAACATCTTCTTTTAATTAAAGCGAGTATTTTTTTTCTAAAACTATTTTGCTATTTTCTGTCATTTTTTAACCAAGTCATTAGTTTTTCTTGCTCACATGGAACATGTCTGCGCCGGCTCCAACAACATAGTTCTGACATCTTAGGAAGTCATGCTTTTACCATTTGTGGTTAGGATATAATTTTTTCAGTACTATGGTAGCGCTAATAACTTTGAAAGCTTGTTATCCACTCTTCTTATAAATGTTGTTGTGCCACGATACCAACGACTTGATGTGGTCCGTTTGTGTGCAGTAATATTAATTTATATTGTGGTGTACTATAAGAGATGGGCTAAAACTAACCAACGACATTTTAGAATGAGTTTCATCAATATCTCTACTTTTCTTGATTGTAGTTTGATTGTACATACAATAATAAGAGAATATTTTTGTGATATGTTTTGCTTCAATATTTTTTTTATCTCTTTAGGTACACTTGTGATGATATATCAGGTAAATGAATGCTTTTTGTAGTCAGTGATTTACAAATTAAAAATAGAGTCTATGAGCGAGATAGAAAGATGTGGAAATTCTTAAAGTGTCCACCTTTCAATTCCTATAAATAGCCACCAAAAATTGAACTACTTGACCATAATTTTTACTACTCAAGTTGTCAACTTTTAACTTACTAACAACCCATTCTCACATGAGTAGCTCTCATCACACATATACACAATATATGGTTTAGTCATATGATATATGGTTCAACGTGTATCCGTCGAGTGCGTGTTATAATATCAATCAGTTGTGTCAAATATGTGACCATATGGAACAAACGTACAATATAAGAAAAATGTAAATTCGACTGCTATTCATTTCATTTTTTGATAACATTAGAATTTGTAATCAAGATGAATGGTCATCCATCATTTCTATCTTTGCCAGTTCGCTCCAACTTTAGAGGCCAATATGATATCCTGATGTGAGTTTAAGTGCATACTTGAGTTGAAGTGTTTTGGATATGTTTTCATCTTTATACTCTCATTTTTAATAATAGAACTATATCTTAATTATTTTCATATAATCATTTCATATTAATAAATAATTATATTATTTGTATCTTAACATGTGTTACATACATGTATATGTTTGCACCTGATATTTTATAATGTCTGAGTGCGGACACATGCACATGCCGTATGCATTGGCATGGTGTATTCTGCACAAACTCTTTTTTTTCGTGGAAGTTTTTTTACAGTTTATTTCTCCTATAAGTTATAACGTCGTAGGAAATAAATGATGGAGACCATACCAATTTTTGGATCATTTTTTTTTAACTGATGCCGTACAGTTGACATGTCTGTATATGTCTAAACTTTTTTAAAAACTATTGTGCACAAACTCCTTTTCCGTATAAGTTTTTTTACAATTTATTTTTCATATAAGTTCTAACGTCCTAGGAAATAAATGATGGAGATCATACTAATTTTTTGCCTCATTAGTGTTTTTAAAACTGAGACTGTATAGTCGGTATATGCCCAATCTTGTTTTAAAAATGTTTGAGCAACATATACGTGCTTTGTTAAACATGTTGCACAAACCTTTTAAACTGTCCACGACCTATACATCTCCTTGCTAGGTGCTGATATTTTCCTTTCGGTACAATTATTATTTTTAAACAGTCCATTACCAACACGGTGCATGCTGATTTGTTTGGTCAAACCGGTTGCATAAACGTTTTTGAACTGTCCATAACCAACACGTCTACTTGCTATCTCCTTTGGGTACGTGCTGATATTTTTGTTTTGGCCAAACCGGTTATGTGACATATTTTAGTTGAATCTGGGCCGTGTCAAACAATTACGTAACTGGTAACTTTTTTATTAAATCTAAGCCATAAATTTTAGATCTAACCGTCAGAATAATTTTAATGATGTGGATTAACATGGTGTCTCTATTTTAGATACCCGTATTGTGCTTTTAGTATATAATAGATAGATAGATAGATGCTGAATGCACCCCTCCGGGCTCCTGGGAAGAGTTTGAAAGGCTGAGCAATTTCCCTTGCTGCAAAGACCCAAGATTGTACCACCGCAGGTGATATCCCTTCTTAAGCAGGTTTGGCAAGACAAACAGATGGCGCCAAGAGTTCAAACTTTTGCTTGGAGGCTACTTAGGAAAGCGCTCCCTACAGGTAAGAGGGCGAGTAGGTACTCAAAACACATCAATGAAAATTGCTCTAGATGTGGCAATCTAGAAGATGAAATGCATATGTTGTTCTTATGCCCTTTCTCTAAGGCAGCATGGTATTCTTTCCCTTGGTTTATTAAAACTGAATTTATTGCTGAGCATCATCCTTCCGTCCCTGAGATGATTCAAGCTTTGCTTACTTCTCAACACCCACAAATAAATGTCACTATGCTTTACACATTCCTGTGGTGTCTCTGGAAAGCCCGAAACAACGGTTTATTTTGCAGGAAAGTAAGTTGGCCTTATCAGATATATGCGGAAGCGAATGCAATAATAAAGGGAACCAATTTAGAAGACAACAACTCCACAGATCCGCAAGGAAATGAGAACACACAAGAGCTGAAGCAAACTCCTCATACTCTACAGGCTGACTCCTTCACAGGAAATGTCATCTATTGTGACGCAGCCTGGGAAAGACAAGCAGGGGCAGAATCAGGGGCAGACAAGAGCCGGGCTGGAATAGGCGTCATCATTCATATGCAGGACAATCAACACCTCCAACAGCTGCATGTCTCAGCACTCTCTCCGCCAGCTTCCTCACCTCTACAGGCGGAGACCTATGGGCTGCTTCTAGCAACAAAGCTAGCAGAGATTTTACAGATTCAAGACCCCTACTTTTATACAGACAGTTTGGTGTTAGCCTCGGCGGCAGCTTCTCCAACAGTATTCAAAGCTCCAGGACATTGGGAGAACAGATCTCATCTTGCAGCAATTCAGGCCTCTCCCTCTTTCCATTGTAAGAAGATTGCTCATATTAACAGGAGTAGGAATATCAAAGCAGACCATCAGGCTCGTCTAGCTCTTAGAGCTCAGAATGCCTCTTTAGCTATTCGATGCTTATGCCCAGAAGTAGGTCAATGTCCTGCCAAGGACATCCTTTCTGTATCTAGCGTGGCTCCTTTCACGCTTGTCTCTGTAAAATGCACATAAGCTGAATAAAAATTTCTATGTTCAAAAAAAAAAAAACTGCTACTCCCTCCGTTTATAAATATAAGATATTTTAGTTTTGTAAAGTAAATGTATGTAGATATCTTTTAGTGTATAGGTTTACTCAAATATACACACTAAAACTTATCTAAATATATTTATTTCACAAACCTAAAATATTTTATATTTATAAATAGAGAGAGTAGCTTTCTCTGAAGACTCACCAACCGCTATCGTCCTCAACCCACCAGACAGTAGCCAGCACCAAAACCTGGCAGCGGGGCATGAAGAGAAGACAGTGTTCAAGACAACGCTTGCACACTGGGTTCCACTAGAGTTATGGGACAATAGAAAACCTTCCCCCGCAAAGTGTTCCACTTCCAACTTCTGTTTTATTTTTCCGTCGTGTTAGACAGTGTTCAAAACAACGCTTTTACAATTGGTAGCCATGTATACAAGGAAAGATTCTTGTTTGTTTAAACTCAATCTTAAACCCCCCAGAATCACTCCGAACATCCTTTTTTCAGAGTGAACCCAAGGAACACTATCTAAAAGCGTACCGTAGCAAACACTTCAGAGCAACGGATCAATCCGCCATCCTCCATGGTATTGGATGATCCATGTTACGTGGCTAGTGGCAACCCTCTATTTAATTTGGATATGCCTTGACATCTCTCATTTGCTGTGATTTCCAAAGTGATGGAGGATCATGGTGCTGGTGTCTGAAGATGGCACTCGTGTTTGAAGAAAACCGGATTGGCTCGAAAGGTTTTATCTCTCATGCTCAAGTCGAGTCAAGAGCTGGTGAATTTTCTAGGAAGTGATCGCAGTGACGGATCGGAAAAAGTATGTGTGTCGGATGATCGGTGTTTGCTACTGCGAGTCTCTGATTTCTTTGGCGGGGACTTTTTCTTTTCTTTTCGTATGTCTTTGGCTGTGTGCATCCTTAATGTCTGCTCCAGACATTATGTTGTTGCAGAGGCTAGATGTAATTTGTATCATCTTGATATTAATATATTCCCTTTATAAAAAAAAAGCAAACATTTCTACGTGGCATAATGCATCCGTAGTACCCAACAGTTTTTAGGTCAAGCAAGCATCATCCATCGTTTGTCAGAAAAAACTGTCATCATTCAAGCATGTAACTAGTTAAACTCATGCGACCAAGAGTAGAAGAATGACTATAAATATGATAATTATTCTACGCCCATGAAATCATACATGGACAACGAGTGCCTAACAAAGAATGTTCTATAAATTTAAACTATTTTACATCAATGAATCATACATGCACCATGAGCGATACACAAAGCAACAGCTCAGTGAAGAAAGTCCACAAGTACATATTGTCTGAGTCTGCTGAGCTAGCAACGGAGACCAACTCTAGGCTTGTTTCTTAGTTTCTTGAAATCTTGATGCTAGAATATCACCAACAGCGGAAAATATAAGCTGCCCATGAAGCGCCAGTTATGACGACCACAACAGAATGTCAAGCTTGGTTGCTTTCTGAGGTAGAAACTTCAGCACTGCACATAGGGCACACCTGCAACACAACCAATTGGTATACGTCACCTTAGTGCTACGGAAAAATTACTCTAGTATTCAGTTTCATTAACCGTTAATAACAAATATATGGATAGTAAACTTATACTTCAACATCTAATACTATCAATTTCTCTAATTCAAATTGCTGTTTTTTATTGCATCATCGTGCAAAACGGGCACTACAGGAGGATTGACATCATACAGTCTGCTGGTGGACAAAAGGCTATTTGGGATCGCATTTGATGGAGGAATGTAGAGGAGCTATGAGCCTATGAGTTCATAGACCATCTCTTTCTTTCATCAAGAGCATGGTGGTCAGGTTTCCAGATATGAAAGAAGGAACAGGCGGGGGTATACCTTGTTTAATTGCAGCCACTGGTTTATGCACTCAGAATGATATGAATGCTTGCAAGGAAGCGCAATCAACGATTCACCTTCCTCAAATTCCACACGGCAAATAACACATCTGCAAATAAACTTCACAGATCAGGACAATGCCTATAGACAACTTCTTATAGAAGATAAAAAGGAATTTCAGTCGTGTCCATACTGTTCCATGTTGCTGTCTTGCTTATCTTGTGCCTGGTAAGTTACCGAAGGTAATGAAGCAAGAGTATTAGCAGAGACGCCTCTGCTTTCCGTACCGACTACTTCACCCAATGCAACCAGCTCCTAAGAATACCACAATCATTAATTAATATTCAAAGTGAATCTTGAAGGTTCTGCTGGTTAACAAAAAACTTCAAAGGTTCAGATGCAGATATGCTACAAAATATATAACTTGCCTCGTACGAGTATTCGTCTGGATCAACATCTTCCCACGCATCCTAAAGTTGACATAAGCACAAGCATTGAAAATGTCAGATACCAGCTTCATGCTTGGAAGATTATTGTGAGAATAAGATCATGGAGTTAACAAAGATACAATCTGTTCACAGATACAGATTTAAAGACATGTTTTCGCAGTCTCCAAATAGAAGAACTGAGATTGAATATGCAATTCTGTATGCCAGCAACGATATGCTAATTCACAAGAACAGGATAAGAACCATATGTCAATCTCTGGTGTTTTCATAGATGGTGGAGAGTAGAACTAACATGAAGGTGTACACATGCCATTGTGTTAATCAAATCCAAATTATTTTGAGTGCAAGTAAAGCAGCTCTAAGTTCTAACCAGCCCCTGTGTCTGACTAGTATTACGATTATTATTTTAGAGCACTGCAAAATGATGGTGGGGAGTGGAACTAACATGAAGGTGCACACATGCCATTGTGTTAATCAAATCCAAATTATTTTGAGTGCAAGTAAAGCAGCTCTAAGTTCTAACCAGCCCCTGTGTCTGACTAGTATTACGATTATTATTTTAGAGCACTGCAAAATGATGGTGGGGAGTGGAACTAACATGAAGGTGCACACATGCCATTGTGTTAATCAAATCCAAATTATTTTGAGTGCAAGTAAAGCAGCTCTAAGTTCTAACCAGCCCCTGTATCTGACTAGTATTACGATTATTATTTTAGAGCACTGCAAAATGATGGTGGAGAGTGGAACTAACATGAAGGTGCACACATGCCATTATGTTAATCAAATCCAAATTATTTTGAGTGCAAGTAAAGCAGCTCTAAGTTCTAACCAGCCACTGTATCTAACTATGTATTATGATTATTATTCTAGCGCACTGCAAAATGATGAGCTGAAGGAAATTATGAAAATCTAATGTATATCTTAACATGAGCAACTAGCAGAAATGTGTTTGAAACATTCAGCTACCTATTCTGAAGATTGGGGCGACAAACTAGTGCCTAGGTTTTGGCTGGGAGATACAAATAGGAAGCCATTCCCGAGTCAATACCAAGATGTTCATGTATTGATAGGAAAGTTAGCAACAAGATTTCCTAAGTGCAAACATGAATTAACAAAGTCCCAAATCATGTAATGGAAAGAACTGTCACCTGTGCGCTATCCCCATCTTCGTCATCTTCAACATCATGGTCCATCTCTTCACCCACTGAAGACCAACAACACACGAATCAACATCCCACAAGGGGAATGGGAGAAAACGTGACTGAATTACGAAAAGAAAATCCGTGTCCTGCACTCACAATCAGTAATCCCCGCGAGAGCCATGAGCCGCTCGGCGACCTCGCGCTCCTCGGCGTCCTGGAGCGCCCGGGCGTACGCCTCGTCGTCCTCGTACGCCGCGGGGTCCACCTCGGCCCCGTCCGCGTCGCCCACCTCCTCGTCCTCATCCTCGGGGAGCACCCCCGCCCCCTCTTCCTCCTCCTCGTACTCGCTCCCCTCCTCGTCCTCGTCGTATTCCTCGTAGCTCCCGCCGTCCGAGTCCGCGTACTCGCTCCCCTCCCCGCCGTGCGCGCTCAGCATCATGTACGCCCGCTCCTGCGCCGAAATCAAACCATCAGCCGCCGTTCAAGGGCGGAATCGACCGGCCCCGCGAGATCCGGAAGCTTACCTGCTCCTGGAGGACGCGCGCGAGGGCGAGGTCCGCCTCCTCCTGGCTCAAGGCGGTGAACGGCCGCCTCCCTACCGCCGCCGCCGCCGCCGTCACAGCGGACACGTCGTCATCCCCTCCCGTCGCGGCGGGAGTATTGGGGCTGAGATTTTGGTCTGCGCTGGGCTTCTCGCCGGCGCCGCCGCTGGTTGCCTTGGAGCCGTCCATGGGGAGGAAAGTCGGGGGAAGAGGAATTTCAATAGTGCCAACGTTAAGCAAGCTCGGGCACACGCACGCGCACACGGTTCGATTTAAAACGAGGCGAAACAGGTCCGAGTCGGTCAGAAGTCTCGAGATGGAAAGAAATACGGAGTAGGAATTTAGTTTTCCTACATATTCTACTGGTGGACTATATGTGTGTACAACTGTTTATAGCAAATTCATTTATCCACCAATGAATTTAGATATCCATTTATGAACTTATTTGTTATATCTGTATGTGTACTGTTTATACTCCCTCTATACCGGATTACTGGGCAATTCTGCACTTCGAGAAGAACTTTATCCATTAATATTAATCAAGAAAATATGAGAAATATGACATAAAAATTATACCATTGGATTTATATTCAAAGGAATTTTTCAGTGGTATAATTTTTTGTACTCCCTCCATTCCGCTTTAAAGGACCTACACGTATTCCTAGGTTATCAATTTAAACAATATAATACAAGATATATATTACAAAAAAATATTATAAACTTTGGATCTTCTAGTTTTTAATGTTATAATTTTTGTATTATATAATTTATACTTTATTAGTTAAATTAGTAATCTAGGGATATGCGTAGGCCCATAAAACCGGAATGAACGTTGTAGCATATACATTATACATTATCAACAAAATTAATGATTAAAGTTTTTCTTGAAATATGTAATTGTCAAGTAATCCGGTATGGAGGAAGTACTCCCTCCGTTCATAAATATAAGATGTTTTAGGTTTATGAAGTGAGTGTATCTAGACATCTTTTAGTGTATAGATTCGCTCGAATCTATACACTAAAAGATGTCTAGATACACTCACTTCACAAACCTAAAACATCTTATATTTCTAAACGGAGGGAGTAGCTAATTCTGAAATAAGTTTAGTTTGTCATACATGGTTTAACAAACACGAACTGAGAGCTAAATAGTAATGTGGTAAATTGATTAGAATTTACACATCATCTACATGTAATGCTTGCCAGCTAAATTTTTAGATTGTTTGGACAATAAACCCTCATATAGTTAGTATAGTTTTTGCCACTTTATGGATGCCATTGGTGACATACAAAGTGCCTTTTCGCATTTCTTTTCTTTCTACTCACAAATTTTCAGATCATGGTCGTCCGTTTACCTTAAGCTTTCCACCTCTCCTCAAAATCTGACAAATGGGACCCTATAAGAACAGACGAACCACACTAACTCTTTTTAAGTGTCCATAAACTACGGATTTCTTGCACATAGAAATGTGAGAAATATGGAGTGGACAGTTGACTACAATCAACATCATGGTGTAAACTGAGCATATAGTGGCCGGAGAAGTGGCATGGGCTAGAGCGACATTTGCTTGATCATACAAACATGCATAAAGCTAATTACTCCCTTCGATCGAAAATAAGTGTCGATAATTTTATTCTAACTTAGTACAAAGTTTATACTAAGTCACTGACATTGAAAGCATGTACAATACAAGTTTACGACATAAATCGAATTTTTGTTTGAGCACTAGTGCTTATTTATATAAAGAGGATGTTTAACTAAGCATCTCTTAGATAGAAATAAGCACTAAGAAAAGCTTGATTTATTTTTATAAGCACCATACTTGTTTGGAACGGAATGGAAGATAAAGACTGCCGTATTTTCCTTCAAATTTACTTGCAGGCGGAGGTAGAAGAAGCCGGCCTGACCACGGCAAGTAAGGAAGGCATTGGAACTAAGTATATGTGTGCACGGCTGCGCCATGGATTTTATTATTCTCGACGAGGTGTTAGCAAGGATTAGTTTTCCGACGCCGCAGCTAGGAAGCAAAGAGACGAATCGTTCATCAGTCTGGTGTGCACGGCAAGTTAACTTAGTTTTAACTGAAGCGAATGGTGTTCAAATATGGCAAGGAGTATATAATGTCCACACTATAGAACTGTATGTTCTAGCCAATACAATTAAAAGACCGATCTAATTGAAGAGATTAGACAATACATTTATACTTTAACACTCCCCACACTCTATCAAAGTATCAAGATAGGTGTCTTGCTTCTACAACATTGCTATTCCTTCGAGACTCGTAACGAGTGGGCGTTACCGATTTATAACGTGTTTTTTTTGAAGTAAACATATATTTCACTAGACAATCTGTTTACAGAGATTACACATATGGCCACATGAGACAAATATGCGTGCCAGGCAACATTGCACAAAGAAGCCCGCAAGTAAAATTACAATTCTACTCTTAGAGAAACTTGTGCCTCGCCGAACCATCGTCCATCGTCCTCCGCCACCACCATGGCAATGCCGGAACAAGAGGCGAACAACCGCCATACCTAGATCTAGAAGAGCACTATCGCATACAAGGATGCTTTTCGAGCCGATGAACCGGATCGTCACAAGTGACGAGTCCGAGACTTTGTGGCACGTCGGCCGGGGATCTTCCCCGTGGTCACCAGATCCCAGCGCCGTCATCTTCATCTGATGCAATCAGAGAAGAGAAACGCCGCCGCCTGCCGTCCTCCACGCGGACAACTGCAAGACACCAAACATAACTACAGTAGCCGGCGCAGCCGCCACCCGTGAGAGTGCCGGACGCCGACCACCAGACACAAATCTCACCGGATCCGAAGATCGGAGAGAAGACAGGGCCACCTGCCCCCCGACGCCACTGGCAAGAGCAACGACGAGAAGGAGGAAGAGCAGGGACAAATTATTCCGAAGCGGCGCAGTCTCCTCCATGAAAACTGCACCCCAAGAAAGCACTAGGCCACCCAACTACAGGCTGGAGGCCGGGGTCCCCACCCCCTCCCGTCGCCGGAGCGGCGGACGGAGGAGGCAGGGACCGGCGGCTGCTGTGCGCGGCGGCAACGTCGCCCGGATCACTTCCCGCAGGAGCAGTTTCGCGTCGGGGCTGCAGTTGCGATTTATAACGTGTTTGGTAAAATGGTACTAGGCGCAAATCACCATTATGAAGCCTCGCCAGAATTTTGGCATCACTGAAGCTACTAGCGATGAAACAGCAAGTTTTGACAAGCAAACATTAATGAACCAGGAAGCCATAAAGATGAAAACTAGCAAACTCTCACAACAACCCAAACAATTTTGTAGGAGAACAATCACATAGTTCATTTTTTCATACCCTGGAACATGGGAAGAAAAATGTCCGTTTGTTCAGTAAACCGCACATAGCTCGCGGGATTAAGACCTAAAGAAGATTCATCTAAATAGTGTGTTTTGTAAACGAGCTCCGTTTCTCTAGGTGTAAGAGCAACAATAGCTAATTCCATATAATCTCGTACAAAAAGAGTTTTAGAGTACTACCATAAAGCGCTTTTTCAGCATGAGGTGGGATCTATAACAAATACATGACGATGTGCAAACTCCCACCCCTCCCCGACCCCACCCCCAAATTGTAGTCAGTGGTAACCCGGTGTGGGGGGGGCATGCCAGTAAGAACCACCAACAAGACAAGGCGGGCTGTAGAGCCAAGCGGGGGGCAAAGCACCTATGCGTGCCAGTGAGGAGCCGACTCCCCAGTGCATGGGTGAGGAGCCATCCCCCCTGGCGGGAGGTGAGGATCCAGTTGCGTGGGCCCTCGAATAACAAAACCCTAGCTAGCAAAGATCATCCTCGGATATGGCGGTGCGGTGCTATGACGCTGAGTGCGGGGAGCGAAGAAGACAGTGATGCAGCTAGAAATTGATGCGGAGGAGGGGTGGTGGGGGGGATCTGATCACGGGCCACCTAGATCGGGCTATAGAAAGGGCAAGCAACAGGGGACGGCGGCGATGTTGTCTTCGAATGGGGGCAGAACGCGGGAGAGAGAGTGGAGGGGAGTGCCATGAAATTTGCCTCTCGCGGGGCTTATGTGCACTTTTAGCATCTGAAATGGAAGCCTTTGGGGGTTTATTAAAAAACAATTTTGTCTATTTTAGGGTATATGAAATGGACTTTTTTTGCCCCCCCAAAACGTAAAATGACCTTTGTTTTACAGTTTTGCTACTTATACAGATGTATGCCTCAAATTAACCAAGTCTCGCTCGATTTTATAAATTTGGTTATACATGTCAACAAAATGTTCATAGTGATGATATATATGGTGCAAAAATAATGTAACCATTCTCTAAGTTAACTGAAAATAATTTTTGCACATCTATACATTGGATCCACGGTTCCCTAAATGGACTGAGAATCTGTCGGCTAAGAGATTAGCAAAACCAATATACCCAGCTCACAATTGTACTAACTCAGCTCACAATTGTTATGGAAGAAAAGGAGTATTTTGTTTTCTTCACGTATTGCCAATTTGGAAGGCCTCAAAGGCCAAAGCGCGGACATGAATGTAACATGTGGGCCTACACAATTTGGATCATCAAAAGTAAGATTTTTAAAAAAATAGAGATCGACACAGATTAAAGAGAACATGAGCACCGAAGGAGGACCAGGGTCCAGGGACATGAGCACCGAAGGAGGACAGGGTGAAGAGTCAGCCAAGTACTTGAAAACTAGTCTGGATAAATAGTCAGCTATTGATAGATAGATGGCATTCTTAACAACCTAAGCTTCACGGCAGTCTCTGGTACAATTTTCTCAAAGACAATTTATAACTGGAAAAAGAAAAGCAAACAAGGCTCGCTCTTTAAATCCATCCCAAATGGGAAGAGAGAAGGTTGGGCGCTAGAAGCAGAACCACTGTTCGACAGTAAGACAGAGCACCGACCAACCGAGTTGTGTATCCTGCTGCAGATTTTACACCACCCCAGAAGGAAGCCTCAGCACAAGTTGTCCACCAACAACACTGCACCACAAAAAAACAGTGGTTATCAGGTGTTTTAACTCTCTGCCGAAGTGACAGCATAGTCTTGATTGATTATGTACCTCTTCACATAGTAATAGCAGAAATCTGCAAGGATGAACGTCTGGACGATTTCAGAGAGAAGCACCATCGAAGGCCACAAACCATAGCCCAGAGCAGTCAATAATCTGCCGCGTGTATCCAAGACCTACAGAAAAAAAGTAGTACCATTTACTTAGTTTAGATGGACTTAATCACCAAATTGTTAAATTCTATAACATGAATTTTGTAACGAGTAGTTAATTGATTTCCAAATCCCATGAATAAGGATGGTATTATCCCATCCATTAGAAGTAACAGATTGTTTTCTCAAAACTGATGCAACCAAACATGCATACCCTGACAAATATACAATGAGGCAAACTATGGTGGTTTCCTGGAGTATATTATATAGGTATGAACATGAATGAGGTGACAAACCGATGCAACTAAACATGCATATCCAATATACAATGAGGTGACAAGTTGACAAATATACAATGAGGTTACAAATTGATGCAACAAAACATGCATATCCAATATACAATGAGGTGAAATATGGTGGTTTCCAGGGGTATATTACATCAGGTATGAACATGAATGATCACGATGGTAACAGCGGAAATATATATCGATTCAAAAACATTGGATCATTTGTACTTAACAATGTACCACACGGCAATGAGAGCTTGAGAAATATATTCACATTATATTACATCAGGTATGAACATGAATGATCACGGTGGTAAAATGAAAATATAAGTCGATTCAAAAACATTGGATCATCTGTACTTAACAATGTAAACAATGTATTACACAGTAATGAGAGCTTCAGAAAAATGATGACATAGCGAGCATTGCCGTTTTATTTAGATTTCTAACAGAACTTTGTATTCATCCCAATGAGTGTTTTATTCATCTAGAGTATCTGGAAAACAGATCACTCTTTTCGAATATTTCATAATGCGCCTGGTGTGATGAAAAAACTAAAATTACACTCTTAACAAGAAAAAGGACAGAGAAAAGAACCTGAAGGACCCAGTGTGCACAGCTAAGAAACCTTGCAACACCCAATGCGAACACATAATGAGCTGTGAACGGTTCAACAATCTGCTCAAAAAATATGGAGAAGTTAGATACCATTCAACTGTGTGATCAAGAGATTATGGATGTTCTATTTTTTAAATAGTTACCTTTGTATTCTGCATCAAGCGCAACTGGGGTAGCACTGAAACAGCTTCCAAGTAAACACAGAAGGCCCAGGAGAGCCGATTGACCATGAAATGTGACGTTGAAGGATGAGCGAAAAACGTGAGCACAAAACAAGGTACCACCTGGACAGTAATTATTGTAAGATAATATTTTTGGCAATAAGAGGAGGTTCACAAGATTAATGGAAGAAACACATGCAAAACAAGCCAGCACAAGGAATAGAGGAACAACTATTTCTAAAAGTGATACTGACATCTTATAGCAATTTGGTGGATGTACAAAACAGAACCCGGATATGGTCATGGTCGTGAGAAAATTGGGGGTGATTAAGAAATAAAATGCCAGAATCACTTAATGTTCTGTAGACTAATAAATCCTCACAGTTCTATAGTCTATAAGTTGATGCTGTTCTTACCACATAGTACAATGCAAAGTTGTCCTTCTCCACCATATAAGTTGCCCTCAGTTTGAACCGGATCATGTAAATGACAAAAAGAGTAGCTACTAGAGTAGCTGAATCCAGTATTGTATGGATGTCATACTCCATAACAAAGCTGCAGTACAATCTAATAGCCAGGAAAAGTGCTGTCAATTCCTGAGACTTGAGTGATAGTCCTGAAAAGATTTGAAGAGGGAAATTTTTGAACAAGTTAGAGCATGAGTATTAAATTACACAGCACTGATCATAAACAAACGATGTCAACAGAAAAATATATTCAAATTGTTTATTACAGAATATCAGTCATTTGTATGCACTTTACTGTCCTTAATGGAAACCTGGAAGGTGGTCGCAGATTCTAGTAATTATTAAAAAACTTAACTACTCTCTCGGTTCAATCTTAGTTGTCGCTGATTTAGTACCAGAGATAAGTGAGAAGGCAGATTCTGTGACCATACAAATACACATTTGCATACAAAATTCTTTCACAGCTTGAGCAGGCATTCAGTTAATTTCAGAAAAATAGTGTTTAACTTCGTACCCTCAACAGATCTTGTTTCCATTAATAGAAACTATAGGGACAATGTCATTCCACACAAATAAAGCAGGAAAGTTTCTGAAGAACAATTAGACCATGAGAGACGGGTGTTCAAGTAGGGACCAAAAAGGGGCCCAATTTTACCACATCAATCTCTGCACCAAAGAGGAAAGACTAAACAGATACTTCAACTGTCACATACACCACACTGATGAAAACAAACTATGTTACTACAATATTATTGATATAAGACTGCAATCACATTTCTAGAACACGCACATATCATGCGTTGCTTGCATTTTGCGGCAGAATCTCTACAGTAGACAGATGCAGCTAGAGACTCAGCAAGCGGAACAGGGCAACTGGATTGAACAGGCACATGGTTTTTCCTTGCACGCTCGGAGCAGAATCACCACACAAACAATTCACCAGTTACCCAAAGCAGCATGTGCTTAGTAGTATTAGCATTCCACTTCACATCGCAAGTTGCACACAGTATGCTACTAACAGTTATCCCTCGCACATGATAGAAAAACAGTGGATTCATATTTTTGTAGGCCTCGCCCTAAAATAGCAATTAATTATCTGCATCCATACGCAAATCGAGTTCAGGGTCCGAAAAACTACATCTTTCAACAAACAAAGGGGGGCAATTCGCACCAAATATAACATACGACGATGATAATAAGCTTAAACTGAAACGAAACGCACCCCATGTTTTCCTCCTAAAAATAATAAAGGTAAGCCGAAACGTACTAAAAGGGGCATAACTTTTACAAGAGAAAAAACAGATCAGGCCGCGGTGGAACCACGCGAGCTCGACGGATCGAGGGGATAGCTTCGGAAAAGGAGGGGCAGGAGAAGGGGGGAAGCGAGCGAACCAGCGCAGGTCCTCTCCTTTGTGAGCTTGTAGATGAGTACGGCGATGCCGACGGCGTGCGCGGCCTCGGCGGCGACGAAGAGGTTGTCGTGGTCGTGGACGATGAAGCGGATGAAGACGAGCGCGGCCATGCCCGCGACGACGGCGAGGAAAGCCTTGACCTTGGGCGGCTGCCTCCGCACCCACGCCACCATCACACCCAGCGGCCTCCGCGACGCCCTCATCTCCTCCTCCCCGCCGCTCCGGTCACCCTGCTACCACCACCACCGCCGCGGCGAGCGAGCGAGCACGATCGGAGAAGGCTGCGTGCGGCGCGGCGCGGCGTGAGTGGTCTGGTCTTTGGTTTTGCAGGAGGAGGATGGGTGCGCGGAGGAGTAATTGGCCCGGGCCGGGTTGCAGCTGCAGCTGTTCCGTTCCGTCCCGTCGGGATTGTCACGTTAAAAACAAGCAGGTCTCTGCAAAAAAACAAACCCAGATGGTTCTAAAAATGAATAAATCTGACGTTTATCTTGCTTTGATGAGTCATCAGTGTTCAGCGGATTTTGTTATTATTATGCACGAAATAACTTGCCTCTAACTAATTGATATTTAATATCTTTGCAATTAATTACATCCTAAAATACTGCTCCATGCTGAAATATTTTAGTAGTCTCTTCGACCCATATTACTTATCGCAACATCAATTTTGGATACAAGTAATATGGGTCGGATCGAGGAGCATAATTTTCAAAATATTAGTATTGTTGGCAAAGGTTATGCATAAAGTTAAACTCCCTCTAAATATGTTTACATTAGTTACAAAAGTAATCCCTATGAATGTTCGTCGGTTTTGCTTTTTTATCACCTAGATTTAGGTCTAACAAATACCTTTCCGAGGATAAAATTCTTACATTTTGATGTTATATTATCATATTTTTTAAATGCTACTAGTTATCCTCAAGAACTGTCCGCTGCTGAAAGAAACTAAGATGAGGTCGCCTCTACGTTCAAATGCTCGATTTTATATTTTGATTATTGTTGACTTTGGAGAAACCAAGAGAGAAGACATTGTATCGATAGATTCCTCTAGCTAGGGCTGCTAGTTGACTATATAGAAAGAATATTTTGCCTCTAACTCATGCCCCCTTATACTTGAAAGTACTAAGACACTTATTAGAGTGAGGCAACGACCAAAACCCCTTCTATCTAAGACACTTACTATGATGAGGCAACAAACCACCGCTATGGAAAAACACTTCTATCTAGACTCTCGTCGGGTTTCTAGACTCCGCACATGCTCCCCAGAGCCCTAAAGTCGTATCTTGATCTCCTACGCGTGAAAGATAAGATATGGAAGTCAACTGCATGCGAAGACCCTTTTCCAAGTAGATTGCATGTGCATTTCCTATGCATGATTTCTTTGTGACTTTATTATTATGTGCTTAAGGTTTATTTATTTTATTTGTACTCACTTGGCGCTCGTGCAATGTAATCTACTCTTGCTAACATGTGAATTGCACGTACTAAATAATAATACACCCCTTTAGGGACTAAACAAACAATGTGATGATTTCATGATGGTATATAACCGTGCACCCTTGAGCTAATGTGTGGTAAGCAACTTGTTTGGTAAATTCTCACAAGGTACATGGCATTTTCGTTATATGTGTTTTTTCTAGACATGTGTCGAATTGTTATCCACTTCGATCTCCAACTTGTGTACAACCATTTTAGAAAAAGGAAGATGGTGAAAATCTAGAGCCAACTTATTCGTCGCCTCACTGTGATAGAGATTGTAAGCAACTCGTTCCATATTTCACATGCTAGCACTATTTTTCGTTTGAACATTGAGTTAAACCTCTTATAAAAGTATTGTCGTAATAAAATATAAGAAATCTGTTACCTTGAGTATGAAAAGCGGAGCATTTCTCGCAAAAAGGACCCAACCACTTCGATCTGCTTTCATCCAAAAACCATTGGTTGAAGGGTTGTAAGTCCAATTTATAAGAGCATAAAAGACTTTCATTCTATAATTTGATTTTTTTTAAAAAAAAAATCAAAGAGCCCCTTCTATTCATCCATTTTAATTTGTATAATCACCAACAAATCTTGTAGTGTTTCGTCCGTTTTGTCTGAAATAACTTAAATGTAAAGGAGGAACAATAGTTGTAGAGACTCGAGATTGTTGACGAGCGCTGCGAGTTTGGAACGTGTAGGTACCGGAGGCTCGACAGGATCCAGCACCACGCGAGCGGCGTGGCGAGTGGGTCGATGGGAGTAGGCCAGGTTAAGCCACCCGATCGATCTACTCTACTGAGCCGATCAGCAGCTGAACGACCCGGCGTGCGGTGTTTGACTTGGACCCGCGCCGGAATTGTTAACGCGGCCCGATGAGACGACGCCTCGTGGAGTGGAGAGCGGACGACGGCGACTCGAACTCAACTCTCCCGCGGTCCCACGGATATACTAATACTACGTGTGCGGACCAATGGGCGAGCGGGAAAGGTTGGAGCGGGCGTGTCATCCGGGCCCACCCGTGCAGCGCGTCGTCCCCGAGCGCAGTTCATCCGTCCGGACTAGTGTAAAGTCCGTGCCGTGCCGTGCCGTGCTGGGGCCGCGTCGGCAGCGGCACGGAGGGATGCGTCGGTTTCCCTGTGGTTTTCTCGCGGCTGAAGATGTGCCGTGTTGCGGACGCGCGAAAGGTTTTTTTTTTACTCGCCGTGCCCCCAATGGCTGGTCTCCGCGGCCCGGTTCAGCAGTTCAGCGTCGGCCAGTTTGATGGGCTCGATGGAATGATCGGCTCGCGACGGGCCATCAGATTCGGCCTTATTCTTCTTCATGTTTTTTTCTCATTCGAAAATGGGTACATACTTCACTTGTTGTGCGAGCGACCGCGTACCCGAACACCCTTTCCCATAATAGCCTAACACTAGCTAAATGCCCGCGCGCTGCTGCTATATTAAAAGAATATGTTACCATATCTGAAACATTGCCTATTAACCTTGCCTTGAGCTATCAGTCGCATTTCCAATTTGATTGTGTAGAAGCACAAGGTACCAAGCATTGATCAAACAATGTAAGCACGCTATTACAGCAGCAGCAGGCAACGGCAATGATAGTTCTGTTAGGCAATCTTGCGATGATGAGAACCATTTCCGTGAGGGAAAGATAACAGCTTCTGATCATCACAATCAACTCTGAAACTTAACCAACAAGTGGGTGATACAAACAAATCAAAAAACCCACAAAAAGGAAACCAATATCACAAAAAAAGAAACCAATATCCTATACACAACTTCTGAAACTCCTCTTGAGAACTGGTCTGCCCTTCGTTGCATATTTCTCCTTCAGGTGGAAGTCGCTTTGCTCCTGGCATGGAGCGGATCCACCCCTAGCTTCACTCTACCGTGACAGACACCTCCCAGTCTCCAACTCTCAACTCACCACAGACACCAACAACACGTGACACGCCAAACAACACCCTGCGGCGAAACTCTTCAAGTTTGCCACAATTCAACAATTGTGTCGTCGTCTCCCCTGCATCTCTCCCCCTGTAGATTTTGAAGCACAACGTTGCTTCTCCTCAAAATCACTATGTCTGCCTCCCTCTGTAACAACGGTGCCCCAACCGCCTTCCCCTCCGGCGGCAGCACCCACTTCCCATACTCGCGGCAGCAGCGGCGCCCCAACCTTCCTTCCCCACATGCGGAAGCAGCGACGTTCCCACTTTTGTTCGATAATCACCCGGACGAAGCTATGTGCGCCTCTAGAAGGCTCAGTCTCCAGTCTCCACGTCGAAGGAGGAAAGCCTGCTGGGGCGGAGTTGGTGGCGGCGTCCACGAGAAAAATCTTCCGTCGGCGGATCAAATTGATCGACTGGTTGCCTCCTGTCTCTAGAACATCGCGGCGGACTCGGCGCATCAACGGGCCATGCGTGGACTACGACTTAATCAGTCAGTAGGTCGAGGGTGAAAAAGCAAAATGGCCTGACGGACGTACCGACGTACGTACCGGCCGCATCGCGGTTTTATTAATAGAGATCACTCTAGGCAAATGGCATTCTATTTTGCTCACAATTATCTATTTTTTTTACACCGGGTACACTCAACATACAAGCCATGTAACTCAATTATTAAAACAATAGAACAATTTCTCCTGAATGGTAACCTTGCTTGGCTACAATATATGGTGGAGCGAGCTTCTGCGTTACTATCTTGTAATGTACAAAGCAATCACTCAAAGCTACAGATACTGAATCAAAGCAAAGCAATATTCCAGTTAGGTACTGAATTAAAGCAAGTATACATACGTACTCAGCCGCCGCCGCCTCTCTTAGACCTAGCCTCCATCTCTCCTTCTACTCCACCATAGATTGGTTCCCCCTCCTCCGGCCGGCCTCGCCGGTGTTAGGAGGGGTGGGGAACCTGATCTATGAGTGGAGGTTTTGATAAAAGTAGTCTTTTTATAAGATTAGATTAGGGTTTAGTAGCCATCTTCTTGTGGCCTTTATCAATGGAGATGGCATCATCGACAATAATTGATCTCCGACCCTTCGATCGACGACGAGATCTTTCTCCCGGCGTCAATGGTGGTGTTGGAAGATTAAACTCCTTTAGGTATGGTCCTTCGGATCTTGCTTCGCCAGATCGATTTTGGATCTTTTCTCTTGGTTGCCGCGAGGAGAATTATCCTTGCAGTATTTGTCCCGGCGGCTACATCCTCGACAATGGTGATTCGTACCCTCGATTCCCCAGCGACGGCGATCAAGTTGTCCGGTTATTTTGCCCTGACATACTGGTGTTGGTACTCTTGCCGATGTGGATTGACTACTTCAATGGTTGCGCGCGTGCACGTAGCCTTGGTATTGCGGCTCAAATTAAAATTATGGGAGAACCTCCATTGGTATTTACAGGTTTATGGTTTGTTATCTATCTTAGGCTGCTTTCAGAAAAGTACAAGATTGTGTCATGGAAGAAGAAAGAATTTGAAGACCTCGAAGATTTGCTAGTTTCTTTTAGACTTTATTTTGTAATCGTTAAAGGCAGCTCGTGTAACTCTACCATGTACTATTTGTTGCTATAAATATATGTGGTATTGATTTTCAAAAAAAAAGCAAGTATACATACCAAGAGGCTACCAGAGCTAAACAGATTCATGCGTGCACACAGGCCACATTCCACTATGTGCGGATTGTTGAGATGCTCCAGGACGAGGTCGACTGTTAACATGCATGGCGGGGCAGTAACTGCGGATCAACACGACTACATGTGTAATATACTTTTTTTTTAAAGAAAAGTGGAACGATTGAAGCACAAATAGTCTGAAGTGATAAGGTTGTGTCGTTCAGGTCCATTGCGTTTCTGGCGGGAGCAGCGCGCTGGCCGCTGGCCTCCGCCTCCACCGCACGTGGCCACGAGTTGCCGGCCAGGTGCGGAGCTCTCCCTTTTGGCCTCTCGCCGCCCTGCCACCATCGACCGGAGGCTAATTTGTTGTGCGTGAATCAATCGTCAGACTGGGAAGGAGTCAGCTGCCCCTCCCATGGGTGCCGCATTTGATATGTTCGTCGCCATCGATTTGGCGACTTGTTTCAATTCCATCGCTATCGATTCACTTCGGATTCGCGCGAGCCTCGGTATCGACCGTATCGGGGGCCTCCTGGAACACCATGTCCTCGTGCTGCCGCTCATGGCGAGGCCACGTGGGGAGAAGGGAGGAGGACGGATCAGTGCGACGGCTCGCCTGGCAGGCCTCAAGCGGCGCCCCTTCCTCGCGCCTCTCTGCTCCGCCCTAGCGCCTTGCTCCGCCGCTTCGGCCACTCCGGCGGCTGCGCACGGGGGGATCTAGTTTTCACGGGAGGACGCGAAGGGCGGAGCAGCATCCTCGCTTTCTCTGAATCTTTTCACGGTAAAGAGAGGAAGAGCGGTGGGGAGGAAACGGGATCGAGGAGGATTGTTTTAGCGATGAGATTTAACGATGTGTGGCATCGATGAGACGGACGTACCTGTTTTTTTTAAACTTATGGGTGGCAATAGTGGGTAATTTTATCTGATGAAAACGTACTTTGGTTGGACGAAAGCGTATTTTATGGACACGGACCATACCTGTAGCAATATTATTAGTAGAGATTTTGCGGGTTGTTTTTCATTTTCTACCATGTTTGCCATTTCTCTTTTTTTTTCTTTGGCTAGCTTTTTCAGAAGCAAAATGCAGCTTTGTTGATATATTTTTTGGATAGATTTTACAACAACTATTTATGTAGGCGCGCGGTGGGACATAGAAGCACAAATGTTTTTCACATACAAAATATTAGGTCTTTGAAACAAAATTATTCTTGTATATCATGAAAATTATGACAAATGTAATGTACCCATAAAATATAAATGAGAAAAATAAAGTTAAAATAAATAACTTAAGGCAATAGTGAACCATTTTCATGTACAAAAAAATTCTACGTGACTACCAAAATATGATCTTGTATCTCTAGAAAAATGGTCATGCATTTATCATAGGAACGCCAGGAACATAAAAAAAAAGTAAAAATAGAATAATAAACAAAATAAAAACATGAAAAAAAATCCTTTCGTCCTTTGGCCTCGGCCAATGTGCTTAGGAGTATGCAAAGAGGGAAACTAGAGATAAGTAGTCCTTTTGATATGTCTTTTTGGTCCCATTTTGCTAGTATTTGGATCTTGATATTCATGAATCGACACTCTCTTTGTTTACCAATACAAATACAATCATATTTTACTTCATTAAGATAAGTTTTGATCCATAACTACTCTCATCTTTATAGAATTATAGACTAGGTTTTTGTTTGATTTATCAACGATACTTGCAAGGTCTTTAGAGATGTGATTATCTCTACCTAATAATAAAGTATGCAAGGGTTCCATGGTTTGGTTCTTCCGTCGGATTTAATTGTCTTATTTTCGGTACAAATTACAAGCACTGCCACCCCTTAAGTCAAATAACTGTTCATACGGCTCGACCGCGGCCCTAGGCGGCGTTCTCCTTGCACCGGCTCTCTTCCGACCCGGCAGCCCCAACGCCGGTGCGGCAACCTGCACGGTGGCTGGATTCCAGGTAACTGCGGCCCCGGTGCGATTTCCGCCGACGCGCCCTGACCCGGCGCGGTGCTCGTCGTGCCCGGCGGCAGTCAACAGCCTGCGGCGCTGCTCGGCCCTTGAGGGCAGCAGCTCGAGAAGAGGCTTGCCCGCCAGCAACGCCCTACCACGGGTGACGAGGTTTATCCCCGACAATGCCCATGTTGAAGGGCTTTCGATCTAGGGAGCGTATTGGGGACCTGGTGAACTCGACGGCGATCAGACAAAAACAGAAGAACACGGGAGTTTACCCAGGTTCGGCCCCCTTGGTAGGGTAAAGGCCTACGTCCTGCTTGTCTGACTTTGTATTGATGAGGTGGCTCTGACGATGGTATTACAATGTTGGCGTAGATTGGATCTAGCCGAACCAGAGAGCTCTGAGTTATCGAGCGCTCCGGCGTGTGATGGGTGGAAAAGTGTCTAGCCGCTTCGAGACCTCCCTCCCAGCCTTTTATATGCGAAGGCTGGGTCTCGGGATTGTTCTCCAAGTTGATTACAGGTCGGATCAGTTAGAATAAACCCTAAACGAGTCCTATTCGACTAAGTCTCCCTCCTCAAGTCTCTATCTTGTGCGCCAAGTTACGTCCCTGGGCCGCGCCAGGCCGTCATCTTCATGGGCTTTGAGATCCCTTCGACGGTATCCCTCCTGGGCCGAAAAGCCAGGTAGGCAAAAGTCGAGGGCCCATCTGTCATTCCTTCGTCAGTAGCCCCCGAGTGCCTGGGATAGTCGAAGACTATGGCAGGGACTCTAACTCGAGCCTCCCTTTCATTGCCCGAGACTATTTTCGCCCTTCCTGAAAAAGCATAGCTACACAACAAGTATGCAAATGATGTATCCGGCAGACGCGATCAATTCGAGCAATGCTCATGCTGAGCCTCGAAAAAGTGTTTAGCTTGGTTTGCAGGGGGATGCGCATAACCGGCCTGAGACTCACGCTGGGCCTCAGTTAATTGCATAGCCGCAAAGACATTCGGTTAGCTTACTCAGATTCGAGTCCCTCGACTAGAACCTGCGTGGGCTGGCGCTACCCCGACCTGAGCCGCGTTGGACTTACCAGGTCGAAGCCCATTTCATTGTGAGGCACCCGATGCATCCATCAGTGCAAACTTCATACCGTAGGTATGGAAAATTTCTCGGCAGAGCGCGCTTGATACGAATACCGGGCCATCTGGTGTTGCAAACCGTGGACTTACCTTCGTATTTGACATACGACATCCGAACTGGTATGTTGCCACCAAAATTTAGGTATTTTGAGTGTTGATAGCCCGAAACAGAGATTCGAGGGACCGGGGCCCGAACTCGAATAAAGCAGAAGCGCTGCTGGCTCGAAAGAGATGATTCGAGGGACTGAAGCCCAGGCTCAAATAATTTGAAGGCACTGCTGGCCCGAAGAAGATAATTCGAGGGACCAAAGCCCAGGCTCGAATAACTTGAAGGCACTGCTGGCTCGAAAAAGACAATTCGAGGGACCGAAGCCCAGTCTTGAATAACTTGAAGGCACTGATGGCCCGAAGAAGACAATTCGAGGGACTGAAGCCCAGTCTCGAATAACTTGAAGGTGCTGATGGCCCGAAGAAGACGATTCAAGGGACCGAAGCCCAGTCTCGAATAACTTGAAGGCACTGCTGGCCCGAAGAAGATAATTCGAGGGACCGAAGCCCACTCAAAACATCAAGTGAAAAACAAAATTGTTCAGAGAACATTGCGCATGCTCGGTGACGAGGGTTAACTCGACAAATGTCCTAGATGAAGGACTTAGGATCGGAGAGATAGGGCGTCAGATGAACTCGAAGGTAAAGTTAGTCGAAATAGGTGTGTGTCGAAAAGTAAACTTGGGTGTTCAACCTGGCTTGCTTTCAATCTGCCCTACACCGTCCCCTCCTGGCCCCTATATATAGGTGGCCAGGTCTCGAGGATCGGGTAGGGTCCGATACAGATTACAATATCGACATACGGTAAGAACTCGTATTCGACTATCATTATAATTGGGCCTAGCTTATCGGGCCTCAGGGGTACTCAACTAACGGGCTCTATTAACTATACCCTTGTCAGTAGCCCCTGAGATTCTACCAGAATTGCAGATTCGGGTTGAATCTCTAATCTTTAAATCTTCGACTTGATCAATTCTTCGACTTCTTCACATCTTCAAATCTTCGACTTGGTCTTTTCGACTTATTTTCATGATATTCTTTCGCAAGGGGTTTTGATGAGCAAGCCTGACAACTCTGACGGATCAAGAGGTCAGTTAACTGCCAGAACAGATACTTGTCACCTACTTCAAATTCAATCCCCTTGGACTTGAATTCGGGATACCGGTCAAACCCATTCTTTTGCCGCATTTAGGACTTACAAAGAATGAATCCCAGTGATTCTCAGGGTACCCAGTGCGTCCACCAGGATTTTCTTCGCGTCGTAGACACGGATACATACCAGCAGAGCGCATCCATGTGCGAATACCAGGCCACACAGGACGGATCCCGGGGTCTTACCTTCGTGACAAGTCATGGCATTCGAGTCGCGTTGCGATAACGCAACTCGAGAATCTCATGTCGCGGTCAAATTTTGACTGAAAGTATTCGGGTTTCTTCAACCATAAAACACGCTCCCGATGGGAGTAACACTCCTGTATTTCTCCAACTTTTAATGCTTTACCAAGAAATATCGTCGGGTGCGCGCTCAGCGCTCCCGATGGGAGTAGCCCCCGAGGCTATACTCGAAAAAAGACTTTTTCGAGTATAGGCTCAAAATATAGTGCAATCCATCATCCTTCACCTCGAAATACTTCAACTTCGAGATACTTTTAAGAACACCTTGTCGTCGAATATGCCTCCACTACTCCAATAAATATTTCCATTTGCTATCTTTTGAGGGGAGCAGCCCCCAAGGTTATAATCAAAAAATCTTTCACACATAATCTTCTCTATAAATTTTGCATTTGTCGGCGCCATCCTTTTTCCTTCCTATATCATATTCTTTACGACGTCAAGGAACACGTCACTCTGTATCATTGCGAACCGTTGTATGGGCAGTACTGTAAATTTCTCAATTTTTGACCGTTAGTGGGCTACCGTTTCCACTCTTTGCGCCACGTCTCAGTCCACGATTCTTCTCCCAGAAGATATATAAGGGGCGTAGTGGGGGATTTTTACTGTTTACCAGCTCGTTCCCTCCGCCGCCTCCATTGCTGATCTCCTCTGTCTCCTCCTCTCGTGCATAGCCCCCAAGCGCACTTCGTACTGGATGCGCGTGAAACACCTGGCCACCAAGAGCACCATGGCCAAGACTTCTGCCACCAACTGGGTGCGCTCCACCATCACAAAGAAGGAGGTGGAGAAGGCCAGGGCGGACGGCCTCATCGCCGCCCAGGATTCCATCAAATTTCCCAGTACTGAGCGGATCCCGAAGCCCCCGAGCGGTTATCGGGTAATGTTTCTTGCTTTCCTCCTCCGCGTTTTCTCTCTTCCTGCCCACGAGTTTCTCCGTGGGCTTTTATTTGTCTACGTTGTGCAGCTCCACCAGCTCACACCAAATTCCCTTCTGCACATTGCCTGTTTCGTGACCCTCTGCGAGTCAGTCTTGGGCATTGAGCCCCACTTCCTTCTTTGGAGGTCAATTTTTCGGCTCCGCCCCAACGTTGCTTTGGCTAGGAAACCCGAACTGGGTGGAGCCGTCATTTCTGTGCGCCCTGAGGCGCAATACCTTGAATTTTCCATGGCCGCATCTGTCCAAGGGTGGAGGACAAAGTGGTTCTATATCAAGGACCGCAAATCCTCTCCTGAAGATGAATACGGCCTGCCTCCTTTTGACGCTTCCCAGGAGGTAAAGAAATTGGCATCGTGGGATGCACTCCCCTCAGATGCAGAAGTAGAAGAAATTCTTCCTCTTCTTTCCCGCATCAAGGCTTTAAAAGGAGGTCAAGGAGGTGCTCTGTCGGGTATGCAACTCATGGCATTTTTTATTCAACGTCGAGTTCAACCCCTACAACACCGCCTTACCAAACTTTGGAATTACTCCGGCTTGGAAGATCCTACCCGCGTATCTGAAGATCTGATATCGAAAGAAGATGTCAACAAGCGAGTCAGGAATCTCACCAAGCTCACCAAGGAACATGCAGTTGCAGATTTAACCGCTGATTTTTTCGACTCCGTGCACCCTCTGCCTGAGGTATGTATCTTCGCGTTCACTTGTCGTCAAACTTTGCTTGGCTCGTTTTGCGTTTATTCTGTGCCTTTGCACTATGCTGACTTATTTATATGCAGGGTCACCAATTCCTTGTTTCTCGTCCTCCTCTTCCAGAGGCAGGGCCCCTACCGGCTGATTTAGCCTCTCCTGCATCTGAAGCCCCCGAGGCTGACGAAAGTCAGGACGGAGATGATGTCGAAGAATCAGAAGAAGAAACTAGCTCGTCGACATCGCCTCCTCCTGCTCTTGCTGAAGATGTTGGTGTCGACAAGAAAAGGAAGCGTGTCGATGAAATCGCTTCATCGAGTTCTGCAGCGGCTGGTAAAGCCCCCATTCTTGCAGAAGATATGGAGTACTTCGACATGCTAGCATTGTAAGTATTGTATTCGAGTTCTTCAATTGCATTGTTCTTGCCTTGTTTCCATAACTTATATTCTTCATGCAATGATGATGAAGAGCCACCAACATATGCGACAGCTGCTCCACCAACTTCTCCTACGGCCACTGATGAGCCTATTGAGCCAGATGTTGCGCCGAGGGCTACCAGGTCCTCTGTGAAGAAGGTTCCTCAAGCCCGATACCCCAAACGCTCAAAGAAGGCCAAAGAAACCGACGTTTCTCTGGAGGCTCATGCATCTACGGTTTCTTCTGACGATGTGAGCAATTCTTCTTTACTTGCTTTCCTTTCATACACTTCTGCTCTTACACACTCCTTTTCTCAGGCTTTATTGAAGAGATTCATCGCCCTGGGCACCGAATGTGCTGAGTACCTAAAGGTTGCAAAAGCTTCCAAAGGTACAACTTTGATGTCCAGTCATTACTTTTCTTCTGTGCTTTGCTATTTATCTGACTCCCTGTCGTCCTCTTTTGCAGCTGCTTTAGCAACAGCCAATGCTCGAATTGCGTCGCTGGAGGCGGAGCTTAATGCTTCGCAGAAGGCTTATGATGTTGCGGCCGCTGCTAAAGCAAGTGCTGAGAAGTCACAGAAATCCGCGCTTGGCAAAGCGAAAAAAGCTGAAAAAGCTTTAGCTGATGCCAACAAGGAGCATGCTCAGCGGGAACAGGCCGTGGCAGATCGTCTTCACACAATGTCGACTGCCGCTGAAAGTAAGTGCTTTGCCTTGTCTTCTATTTTCGACTTCTGTTGCACTGTTATACTTGCTGACACTTGTCTCTTCTTTTCTTTTCTATTCTCTTGTTACTGTGCAGAATTTACTAGGATATCCCCGTCGTCCCTGCAAACAGACGATGATCCTCTGATCACTGCGGTTAACCTACTCGAGGCAAACTGGATATCTATCCAGGAGACTTTTGAGTTAGTTAGCCGCGTTCTATCATGGTTGTTTGTCGGTTTGTGGCCGAAGAAAAGGTCAGCGGTCCCGAAGAACAACTTGAGTAATCTTGTCAAGTCCTTCGATACAACTGAAGACCCCACTCTTCAGCTGAAAGGGCTTTCAATTAAGCGTGGCGCCGAGGGTGCTATTGCACTTTCTCTTGCGCACGGTACAAACTTCGACTGGGAGAGGGTTAGCTCCCCTCATGGCCACACCCGTGATGAGATGAAGGCTTTTTTCGAGAAGGCGAAGAAGTTGGCACCTGCATTGTTGACAACTATTTCCCCTTCGGCATCTTCTGCGGTGTCTGCCGCACCACCTCCAGCAGCGGAAGATCCAGTGCCACCGTCGACTTCTGGCGAGGAAGTTGTCGTGCCCTCTTCTGCCACGGAACACAAAGCTGAGGTGGCGTAGACTCGGCTTTCTTTGTAGCTTTTAGTTTTCTCCTTTTGGATAAAAAACTTTAGCTGCGTGCAACCCGAGAACCTTAGTCATAGGGTTTGGCACTTATGTAAATATATTTCTGGTGTATGAAGTATTATGCTGTCTCTCTGAAATGTTTCTCCTTTCTTTCCCCCTTTTGGCTTGCAGTTGATGCGCGTCAATGATCCTTTGACTCACGGTCCTGCTCCTTCTTCTGCCTGTGTGTTCGGTTCTCAGATTTCGTCGACTCCTAGTCGATGCAGTCGATGCAGTCGATGCGCAGAATACTCTTCCAGGGTTTCCGATCTTGAATCTCTCCTGACTTTAGCCAAGCGTCAAGCACAGATGGCTATTAACAAAGCTAGCAAAGCCAGTGATTATATGAAGCAAATATCTTCACTAGA
Source organism: Dactylis glomerata (assembly GCA_007115705.1). Classification (NCBI taxonomy): domain Eukaryota; kingdom Viridiplantae; phylum Streptophyta; class Magnoliopsida; order Poales; family Poaceae; genus Dactylis; species Dactylis glomerata. The sequence continues at coordinate 5,292,723 of QXEO01000542.1, read as the reverse complement.
CGAAAAGGTCTCCAGCTTGATGGCTAAGATTGTTCATAATGAAGAATGCGAATCATTTATTCTTGGCATTGTCGAGTCTGCCTGCGAGATGTTGCGATGTAAGTTTTCTTTCGACTCCTTCTTTCCCTGATTGTCCCCTGCTATTTTTGTGACACCTTTTGCCGCGATAGGCACTTGTTTGGATTTTGCTGCTGAGGATCGTCGGGTTGCTGAGCGAAATGCGGCTTTGGAGAAAATGTCCGCTGGCTTTGAGACTTTGTGGTCTGATCCTCGACGCCGGAGTGCCATTGTACTGCTTCAGGATCGTGCCCAGCATATTGGCGAGTCAGTTGATGGTTGCCGACGAGCTCTCACAACTATGCACTCTGTTATGCTTCCCCGCAATCCTTTGCCTGCGACTTTCCCGCTTCTTCTTGATACTTTTAGATCCAGCCATCGTATTCATAGATTGATAGAGCTGAACTTAGTGGCAGATGCCAATTTTGCTCTCGGGTGGATACGCAAGTGGCACCCCAGGCTGAATTATAGCACGATGTCCCTGAGTTTGGCTCCAGGTGGGGCTAGCCTTCGGGTACATATGGAGAACACGCTGCAACCTGCTCAAAGACTCATAGCTAGGCTTCTTGAAGCGGATGCTGCGTTTTTCCGTGAGTACCATTATTTAGATCCTTTAGGCGTAGATGATTCTGATAACCCATTATTGTAATATTTTTGTAACGCGAGAGTGTCTTACTTTGCGACTTGTATGTCGAAAAAGTTTGTTCTCAAAGTGTTTGCGTGCGTTTACCGCACTTTTTCCTTCGAACGACTCGTAAACTCGAATGTGAGGAACGTTTCATCTTTATTGTACTTGTAATGTAAGATACATGGGGTGACCCAAGAGATCCGGCCTGTGACCTGTGTTCTGGATCTAGAGGGCATTGCCCCTGGTATAACTAGTGGCTTTTACAGCCTTATTGTTCTATTCTACTCTATTATCTTATGATGCTTATGCCATCATGGTCTTCCCTTCTTCTCCTGCGTCTTTATCTTTTTCTGATACTCCTGTGCGCGGCTTCTTCGTTTCGGGCTCCGCGATGCGTCCTTCGAGTAGCTTGACGCCCTCTGTAATCGCGCTTTTTGCTTTTTCTCCATGGTTGGCTATTACGCCAAAATTTTGCGCCATCTTGTGGAACTCCCTGTCGCAGAGATCTGAAACTTCAAAACTTCCTTTCACTGTAATTATTCCTCTTGGTCTTGGCATTTTGAGTACCAAATACGTATAGTGAGGTACTGCCATGAATCGCGAAAACGCGGGTCGTCCGAGGATCGCGTGATATTGAGATGGCCAGTCCATGACTTCGAAGTCTAGCTTTTCTCTTCTATAGTTTTGTCGGTTGCCGAAGCAAACATTGAGTGCTATTCGACCCAGTGGGTAATTGGCACTTCCTAGCACGATCCCGTGGAAGGAACAATCTGTTGGTTTCAGGAACTCTAGTGATATATGCATTGCTCGGAGTGTTTTTGCATATATCAGGTTAATTCCACTCCCTGCGTCCATGAATATTCTGTCAACATCATACGCGCCGATTTGAGCTTTGAGTACCAAAGGCGCGTTTCCCGGCCGAGGTACTGTTATAGGGTGGTCTTCTCTGTTGAATTCGATTGGTTGTTCTGACCAGTGCAGATACTCTGTTGTGGCTGGCGGTGAGATGACTGCTAGGTTGACTTGTCGAGTTATACTCTTCTCTTCTTTGTTCGACTTGGGCACAGGTTGTATCATTGCTGTGATGTGTCCTCTTGATGGGACATACCCTTCATCGTCGCCGTGTCCCTGGTTTTGCTGGTCTTGTCCTTGAGGAGCTCCGTTGTGCCCTTGCTGTTTTGCCGGAGGGTTGTTGCTTTCTTCAAATCCTTGTCGCCTTGCTTCGGTTTGCTTGTTTAGTGCTGCCTCTTGTAGTTTTAAGAATGTTGTGCAGTCTTTCATTGCGTGCCTTGATACTCGCTTCCCATCGACGAATGTTGAGTGTATATGACACGGCCCGTTGAGCATATCTTCTGGCGATGGGTTGTATTCTCTGGGTTCTCTTGTAGGGAACTTTTTATAGTCCTCCTTTCCGTAGCTTCGATATCCCGAGCTTCTGCGATCACTTCCCTGATAGCTGTTGTCTTTGTATCCTGCGGCGACTTGGCTATGGGAGCCGTAGGTGTCATAATTTCGAGATCGTCTCCTTTGACTTCCGTATCTGTTTCTTCTGTCGTCCTCTGGAGATCTCGTCCGCTTGTTGTTACACGCATCTTCTCCATCTGCAAATCTTTTTGCTGTGTCCATGAGGTCTGATATTATTTTCGGCTTGATTCTACCCATCTCCTCGACTAGGTCTCTTCGTCTTAATCCAATGATGAACGCATCTATTGCTCTTTCGTCTGAAACTTTGACTGCTGAATTTTTGATAAGGCTCCATCTTTGGATGTATGCCCGTAGTGTTTCGTCGCGTTGTTGCACACATGCTTTGACTTCTTCTATTGATGCTGGTCGTTTGTATGTCGACCTGAAGTTGCTTGTAAATTGCTTTGTGAGGTCTTCCCAGCTTCCAATAGATTCTTTCTCTAGTTTGCTCAACCATGACCTTGCTGCGCCGGTGAGGTGTAGTTGCAAACTTTGCATTGCTGTTTCCTTGGTTCCTCCTAATATTTGAACTGCTTGTAAGTAATCTGCGAGCCATGATTGTGGTTCATGTGATCCGTCGTATTTTTGCTGATCATGAGGTAGCTTGAATCCTTTGGGAACTGGAGTGGTGCGAACCCTGCGGGTAAAGCATGATGCCCCCATCTCTTTTTCTTCGTCCTCATAGTCGCGTTTTTCATTTGGGGATCGCGATCTTCGAGTTCCACCGTGCTGTTTTGGTGATGGCGATCGAGATCGGTGCTTGCTGCTTCTGCGCCGAGGACTATTGTGACGGTGAGGTGACCTTGCTTTGTGCACTTCCTTGTGGTGATATGCTTCTTCTCCTTTTGCTGATAGCTTGTGGCCCACCATATTGAGCCCGTTCAGTGCTGCTCTATGCATATGTTCTCTAGGATCTCCTGGACTTGGTCGAGTTGTAAGTAGATATGCTTGTGCTGCCACTAGTGCTGCTTCAGGAGTTTTCGGTAGGATGTTTCCCTGCTCGTCGACCGATAGGAAGGACGAGTCGAGGTTTTTAGAAATACTTTGCCTGTTGGAGTACTCGAGGTTATCGTACCTTGAACCGTGTCAACGATTTTTCCTTGCGTTGCTGTGTGATGCGTCGCTTCGTGCTTTTCGAGCAGCTTCGCTAGCTGCAATGGCTGAATCTTTTCTTCTTTGTATCTCTATTTTCTCCTTTGCTAATTGCTTGGCCTGTTGCCTTAGGGCGTAGTGATACCCCAAAAGCATGTCTTTGCTAGAATTTGATGGTATTGGTGTGCCGTGTTCTACGGCTTCTCTTATTATCCTCCATTCGTCGACTGATAGTCGAATTTTTTCCCTGGTTGCGAGGGATTCTGGTGTTTGCCCTTCTGCTAGGTGATTTGCTCCTCTGTCGATATTTGCTGGGTTTAGTACTGGATTGTCGTTTTCATCGAACTCTTCTGAGTTATCTCCAATAATGGCGAGCACCTGGCATTGTTTGCCGATGTTACCCTTGAAGCTTGAGAAGATCGAGTTATTATCCTCAGAAAGCTCTAATCCTGTCTTCCATGTATCTGTTGACTTGTCCGCAATATCGTCGAGGCAGATCGTGAGATCTTCGAGTTGGACTCCTACGTCAAAATTTTCCCTTTCTTCGTTGTCATCTGCGTTCTTTTCTTTTTGCACTTCCTCTGGGCTGACCGGCGAGTTTACCTCGCTGGAAGAGCCTTCAGAATATTCCATCATTGCTGTTGTTTTGGGCTCACTTGCCGACGGATCTTGTTTCGTCGGATCTGAAAGGCGAGATGAACCCGACAGTCCGATGAGGATGTTTAAGCTTCCGATTGTCAATTCCATCTCTTGATTTTCGTCGACTTCTGTACTGCTGTTGGCTAAAAGCGAAAAAGCCGTCGAATTCATGATTCCAACGCCCAAGTTCCCCACGGTCGGCGCCAATTGACGAGGGTTAACTCGACAAATGTCCTAGATGAAGGACTTAGGATCGGAGAGATAGGGCGTCGGATGAACTCGAAGGTAAAGTTAGTCGAAATAGGTGTGTGTCGAAAAGTAAACTTGGGTGTTCAACCTGGCTTGCTTTCAATCTGCCCTACACCGTCCCCTCCTGGCCCCTATATATAGGTGGCTAGGTCTCGAGGATCGGGTAGGGTCCGATACAGATTACAATATCGACATACGGTAAGAACTCGTATTCGACTATCATTACAATTGGGCCTAGCTTATCGGGCCTCAGGGGTACTCAACTAACGGGCTCTATTAACTATACCCTTGTCACTCGGGCAGTGCAAAGAGAGCACGAAAACTTCAAAGAAAACTCAACACCAAAAAGTGTTCTGGTCGCTAGACGCACAACCTCTGAAATTTGAAGGAACCCTCGTCAACCTCACCCGTTGGGTCGAATAGGATCAACTTTTCCTTAGAGCCACGTCAGTGCTGACGCCATATTTCCTCGAGTTGTCACGCCATCCTCTACTGGGATGGCCTGACTCTGACAAGACTAGACGCGCGGTGGGCCCAGCGGCCGCCCGTCCCGGCTGTTGACCGTGTTTGACCACACGTCCCGCGTGTGGGTGAAAAAAGTCCGCACGGTCTCCTTGATTACCGTGCGTAGTGGAGGCCTTGGCTCCTGTGGTGTTGACGCGTGGATGGCCAGATCTGCTCCGCCGTTTCCACTTCATAGCGGACGGCCCAGATCAACTGTAACTTCCAGAATTAAGGATAAAACGGCAGCAGAGGGGTAACAGCTCACCCTACTCCGCCGCCACCGTCTTCCTCCTTGCGTTCTGCAGCAGTTGCTTCCTCCGCCTACACCCATTTCCACAGCCTTTGCTGCGCGCCGAGCCCATGGGTAAGAGGGGTTCCTCCGCAACCGGCGCCGCTGCCGGCGCCGCCGCCAAGAAGGCCAAGACTGGAGACGCTGACGCCTCCGTCATTGGCCGTTGGGTTCAGACCAAGGCCGGGGACAAGGAGCTGTCCTAGGCCGAGAAGATGGGCCTTCTGAAGAACACGCCGGCGGAATCGCTCGCCGCCGGCCCTGAGATCATTCCTCGGCCTCCTCCTGGATTCTGGGTACTTTTATCGCCTTTCTGTTGCGGGGTTTGTCTCTTCCCCCGCATCCTTTCCTCCGCGGCCTCCTTTTCGCTTACGGGATTCAGCTTCATGATCTAAATCCCAACACAATCCTTCACATTGCGTGCTTCATCACGCTCTGTGAATGCTTCCTGGGGATCGAGCCCCACTGGGCGCTGTGGTGCCGAATCTTCGTCATCCGGCGCCCTCTGCAATTCCAGACTGGTGGCTTCAGCTGCCAAGTGCGCCCGGATGTCCCTTACTTCTCCCTCCAGACACCCGAGAACAACCCCGGCTGGAGGACGAAATGGTTCTACGCCAAGGACAAGTTCTCCGACGGCGAAACCTTCGGGCTTGAGGAATTCCAGAACACCACCATCCTTCGACCCCGTGTATCCTGGAAGCATGATCTTTCGGACGAGGAGATGAAGATCACGGAGCCACTGATGAAGAAAATCGAACAGCTTCGAGCCACTCCGAAGAAGGAGCTTTTGGGCCTCCAACTTATTCGAACCTTCATCGAGCGTCGAATCCAGCCCCTCGCTGCTCGAGCCCACTGCATGTGGGATTACAGCGATCGCCGGGATTCGACCCAAATCTCCTCGGACGAGTTGCGCGAGGCCGAGATCGACGAGTGCGTGCGCGCTGTCACAAACATCAAGAAGAAGTCACCTGTGCCGAAAGCCTTTGGCGCGGTGGCCTTCAGCAAGGCCTTTCCCCGCACCGAGGTACGCTTTTTATCTTGGTTGAACACTACTTTTGTTCCACAACTGTGTTGACCAGTATCGAATGCGATTGAAATCCTTGTATAGGTAATCGAGGTAGCTCGATGCTATCTGCCCCAGCCCGAAATGGGTGAGTATCCAGGGCGCGACTTTACCAAAGTGCTGGAGGGATCGACCTCTGCCGCTCCATCGCCACCGAGAGCCCCGAAGAAACAACTGATCGCAGATGTCGTCGAGGACTCAGAAGATCTCGATGATGCCTATCTCACTTCAGGTGATGACAACGACAGCGTGATCCCCGTAATGCCTTTGAGCAGCCGTCCTCCTCTTCGAGTAGGGAAAAGGGCCCTTCCGAAATTTGGAATCGACGCATCGTAAGTTTCCTGTGCCTCATATAACTTTGCTTCGAAATGGCTGTGATGTATTGACTTCGATGCTTGCTTCAGATCATCCACTGAAGAGACCTCGGCTAGCCAAGGGGACCACGACCAATACCATATTTGGCCTCATGACGACACCCTCGAGCACACCGCGGATTCGCAGGAGAGGGCAGCTGGAGATGCCGCTCCTGACGTTGACCCCCCGAAGCCTCCGTCTCCTTCGAAGAAAAAGGTGGGCGAACCTGAATTCGTCCTGATTTCTTCCTCTGGCGAGCCTTCCAGCTCCAAAAGCCATGTAAGTCTGAGATTTCTAGCTTTTATGCCTCGTATGTTTTCTTATCAGTAGCCCCCGAGGGTGAGTCGAAGTGTTTACACTTGGGCTCGCCCTCCTAACAATAATTCGAAAATTTTATCCTTGCCTCTTCTTGCTCAGCCCGTTGTTAGGGACTTATCAAAGGTATGCAAGAACTTTCTTGCGCTGGAGGAAGAGAACAGACGACTGACCACCCAGCTCGACGACGTTCGACGTGAGTACTGTTTCTTCTCTTGTAGAATCTTGCTCTGAAGGCTATTTCGCTTCACATCCTTACGACATCCTTTAAATGGTTAGGGATCGGAGTGCAGGCTGCCGCTGATAAGACGTCCCTGAAGACTCAGCTGGACGATCTTGCCGCGGAAAACTCGGGCTTGAAGGCTAAAGCCGCCGAGCTGACCGACGAAATCGCCCGATTAAAGGTCGAATCGTCCGAAGCTCAAGAGCATGCGAAGAAGAGTCGCCTGGATGCCGAATCAAGAGAGAGGGACTTGCACCAGCGCCTGCAGACCTCGCTCGATGCTTTGCGCGGTGAGTCTTCGGTATCCCTTGATTAAGTTTTTTCATGTCGATTGATTGCTTCACTTAACTGAGGAGCTTATCCTTTCTTGCAGATGCTGCGGAGTTGGATGCCGGTGCTATGAAGGAGCCTGCTGGACTAGAGTCCAGTGTCAGTACCGCCGAGCGCCTAAGTCGGGAAGTCTGCAACTTCCTGGCGAAGGTGTGGTCTACGCTTATCCGCGTTCGGGACACATCTATCCCTGACTCGGTCAGCGATACCATGGCTGGGATCCTCGAAGCCCTGGCGGTGAAGCCGGATGGCGAAGATCCGTTAGTTGCTGCGGTGCGCCGACAGGTAACTATCGGTTCCGAGTCTGTCTTCTCTCTGATGATGATGCATGAGGTGGAGTTCGACGCCGACAAGGTCACGAGCACATACCCGAAAGACGTTGACGGACGTGACAAGTCGGCCAAGGGCTATGTTGCTCATGCTCGTGACTTGGCTGCTCGGTTGACGAGCTTCCTGGCCGAAAGAAATGAGCAGCGAGTGGCGGCGCGGGCTCAAAAGCGCGGGACTTCCGGTGCCCAATCCAGCAAGGCCCCTGGTAGCTCAGCGTAGTGCCGTTGATGCCTCTGTCGTGCATCTGTAATTAGCCTTGTGATGCTATGTCGAACAATGTTGTTTTAATGCGGGTGCACCATCTGCTGTAACTTTGCTGCACTTATTTTGTTATCGTATTCTGTGTTTGCTTTCTTGACTACCGATGACTATACATGACCGGGGTCGCCTTGTGTAGGATGCGTCCATGCCTTCGAGTGCCTAGCTTGTTTCTTACGAGACAGTTGCTAGTTCTTCCAGTGCCACTGAGAGGAGAGCGCCTTCCACGGGCGAATTGACCTTGATTCGGTCCGTGCGCGATCAACTTAGGAATACGCAGCAACAGCTGAAAGCAGTTACCGCGAAGGTCGACGTCGCTCTGTCCAAGGCATCACATGCTGCGGATTACGAAAAATTCCTTCTCGAGGAGATCAAGAATCTTGGGAAATCCCTGAAGTGTAAGTCTTTTGAACTCTTTCGTTGTGCCTTGTGATTTGAGCCTATAAAATTTGATTTTCTACCTCTTTCTGCAGATGTGTGCCTCGACAGTGCAGCTGAAGCCCGACGTGTGAATGCGCACCTTCTTGCTGCCCAAACGCACGCCAATTCGGTTGCTGACAATTTCTGGGCAGATCGGTCGAAGGCGATGAAGCTGACACTTCTTCAGAACAGGATAGCCCAAGCTGGAGTGTTGGCTGAGACGAGCCGAAGCGCCCTTGCTCTGGTGCACGAGGCAATGTTCCCTTTGAACAACCAGCCCGAAGGTCTGCCGGCGCTGCTCGACCAATTCGAGAATGGAAATGCTGTGTACTCCTTTGTCCGAGAGCATTTGCGTTGTGGAGACGTGGTTGCCCTTGCCTTCGTGCGCGCTCATTATCCTGAGGTCGACTTGGAGCTACTGAAGACACTTCCTCCGTCCCCCAGTGGTCGCGTTGACATAGAGCACCATTATGCTGCTTGCAGAGGCACGGCCGATTGTATCGCTCAACAGATTATCACCGAAAGTGATCGTCAGAGAGCAAACCAGGGCGTCGCAGCACACTGAGCTGGCCCTGTACCTGTACCTTGTGTATATATTGTATATGTGTGTCTTCTCTGGAGTTCGTCTGGGTGCTTTGAGTGGATTATGCGAGCTTTGTAGCAAAGCCCTTGAGCGTATGTCTAAGGGGCGAAACCTCCGAGCGTAGGGCGGAGCCCCCAAGCGTAGGTCGAGAGGGCGAAGCCCCCGAGCATAGGTCGAGAGGGCGAAGCCCCCGAGCATTGGGCGAAGCCCCCGAGCGTGGGTTGAGAGGGCGAAGCTCCCGAGCGTGCGTTGAGAGGGCGAAGCCCCGAGCATAGGGCGAAGTCCCCGAGCGTGGGTCGAGAGGGCGAAGCCCCCGAGCGTGGGTTGAGAGGGCGAAGCCCCGAGCATAGGGCGAAGCTCCCAAGCGTGGGTCGAGAGGGCGAAGCCCCCGAGCATAGGGTGAAGCCCCCGAGCGTGGGTCGAGAGGGCGAAACCCCCGAGCATAGGGCGAAGCCCCCGAGCGTGGGTTGAGAGGGCGAAGCCCCGAGCATAGGGCGAAGTACCCGAGCATTGGTCGAGAGGGCGAAGCCCCCGAGCATAGGGCGAAGCCCCCGAGCATAGGGCGAAGCCCCCGAGCGTGGGTTGAGAGGGCGAAGCCCAGAGCATAGGGCGAAGCTCCCGAGCGTGGGTCGAGAGGGTGAAGCCCCCGAGCATAGGGAGAAGCCCCCGAGCGTGGGTCGAGAGGGCAAAACCCCCGAGCATAGGGCGAAGCCCCCGAGCGTGGGTCGAGAGGGCAAAGCCCCCGAGCGTGGGTCGAGAGGGTGAAGCCCCGAGCATAGGGCGAACAATGATGTGGGGGAATAAACTTTATTACTCGCCGAAGGCGCAATGGTTGAGCATGGTCTGATGCCGACGCTTAGTTACATAGAGATGGGGGGGATGTGCTGGCTCTAAGGATAGAACCGACGCAGCTGCTGTGCGTACCATGGATTGTCGATGTCTTTCCCCGTCTTGGGGTCGCGTAGCCGATACGCACCTCCTGGGATTGCTTCGTGGACGAGGTATGGGCCCTCCCATGGCGGTTCCAGCTTCGACGTGCTTGTTTGCTTGAGTCGAAGGACAAGGTTGCCAGGCTCGAAGGACCGTCCACGTACCCGTCTGCTGTGGTAATTGCGGAGGCTTTGCTGGTAAACTGCCGAGCGTACGAGGGCGACATCCCGAGCCTCATCCAGCAGGTCTTGTGTGTCTGCCAGTGCCTTTTCTGCGTCTTCTTCAACGTAGGCCACCACGCGGGGCGCGCAATAGCGCACGTCCGTAGGTAGCACTGCTTCTGCCCTGAAGAGCAAGAAGAAAGGTGTGTAGCCGGTTGAAGAGTTCGGCGTGGTTCGCAGGCTCCACAGAACCGAAGGCAGTTCTTCGACGCAAGCGCCTGCCGCGCGCTTGAGGGGTCGAAGAAGTCGCTTCTTCAGGCCCGCGCAGATGAGCCCATTGGCTTTTTCGACTTGGCCATTGGACTTGGGATGTGCGACCGAGGCGTACTTGACCTTGATGCCGAGGTTTTTGGCAAACTCCTGAAACTCGCCTAAGGTGAAGTTGGTGCCATTGTCGGTGATGATGCTGTTCGGCACACCGTACCGGTAGACGATGGACTCGAAGAACTTGACTGCTGTGGTTGCTTCTTGGTTGGTGACCGGGACAGCTTTGATCCATTTGGAGAATTTGTCCACCGCGACCAGCAGGTATGTGTGACCTCCTCGAGATGACTTGGGCAGAGGTCCCACCTGATCGAGGCCCCATTGCGCGAAGGGCCAGGCGACGGGTATAGTGTGTAGCTCGGACGCGGGCGCGTGAGGTTTGGTGGCGAAGTGTTGGCATGCCTCGCAGTGCTGGACGATGTTTCTGGCGTCGTAAAGGGCAGAAAGCTAGTAGAACCCTGACCGAAAAGCCTTAGCCACAAGGGTTCGACTGCTGGCATGATGCCCGCAGGTTCCCTCATGGATTTCTCGGAGGAGGGCGATTCCATCTTCATGCGCTATGCACCGTTGGAGTACCCCTGTGGTGCTACACTTGTAGAGCTCCCCGTTGATTATGGTGAAGGCTTTGGAGCGCCTCATGACTTGTCGCCGATGGATGGGGTCTTTTGGGAGCTCGCCCCGAATCAGGTAAGCCAAGTACGGCTTCGACCAAACTGCTTCAACGAGCATAACTGCCGTTGCGTCCTTAGGGCGGTCTTCTGTTCCCGCTGCTGGGGTGGTGCTGCTTTGTTGAGCCCCCGAGCGTGTTGCTAACGCCGGGTCGGTCACTGGTTTGATCTTGATAGAGCACTCGAATATCTCCTCGAAGAAGACTCTGGGCGGTATTGGGAGGCACCTTGACCCGATGTTGGCAGATTGTCTGCCTCTTCGTTGCTTTCCCTGCCGATGTGCGTCACTTCGCAGCCCTCGAATTCGCCTTCGAGCTTGTCGTACATGGCGCGATATGCGATCATGTTTGCGCAGGTTGCGTCGCACTCCTTCATGACCTGCTGGGCGATGAGGTTCGAATCTCCATGGATCTTAATGCGGGTGGCCCCGCAGGCTTTCGCCATGCGCATGCCATGGAGAATGGCTTCGTACTCTGCCTCGTTGTTCGAGGGGTTTGAAAAGCGCATGCAGAGAACATAGCGCATCCTGTCCCCCTATGGTGATACGAGAACCACTCCTGCTCCTGCCCCCGAAACCCGTTGGACCCATCGACGAATATGGTCCAGCTATTTGACAGGTCTGGGAGTTCGGGCATCTGAGCTTCCGTCCATTCGGCTATGAAATCCGGTAGGACTTGGGACTTGAATGCGGACTAGCGCTGGTATGTGATCTCCCAGGGTCCCAGCGTGATTCCCCATAGCGACACACGCCCTGTGGCGTCTGGGTTGTTGAGGATGCTAGAAACTGGATTCGAGGCCACCACTATGATGGAGTGGCATTCGAAGTAGTGCGGCAGTTTCTTCCTCGTCATGTAGATGGCGTATGCTAGCTTCTGATAATGGGGGTATCTTTGCTTGGTCGGAGATAAAACTTCGCTCAGGTAGTATACGGGCCTCTGTACTCCGTGCTCCTTGCCTTCCTCCGCGCGTTCGACCACAAGTACCGAGCTGACGACTTGATTTGTAGCCGCGATGTATAGCAACATCGGCTCTTTCTCACGGGGTGTGACGAGAACTGGGGAGGTCAACAGACGACGCTTGAGGTCATCGAACGCGGCTTGCGCCTCTTCGGTCCACGTGAAGTTGTGTGTCTTCTGAAGCAGCCGATAAAAAGGGAGTGCCTTTTTGCCGAGCTTGCTGATGAAGCGGCTAAGCGCTGCGAGTCGACCTGTCAGCTATTGGACATGTCGAAATGTCTTTGGAGGCTGCGTGTTGATGATGGCCTGTATCTTCTCTGGGTTGCCTTCGATCCCTCTCTCGGAGATGAGGTAGCCCAGCAGTTGGCCGGTGGGTACCCCGAAGGAGCACTTCTATGGGTTAAGCTTGATGCTGTAGCGGTCGAGGTTGGCGAAGGTTTCTTGCAGATCGTCGAGTAAGCTGTCTGCTTTCGCCGTTTTGATGATGATATCGTCGACGTAGACCTCGATGTTGCGACCGATCTGTTCCTTCAAGCATTCCTGCATGCACCGTTGATAGGTGGCTCCGGCGTTCTTGAGCCCGAAGGACATTGTCATGTAGCAGTACACCCCATGTGGGGTGATGAATGCTGTCTTGTCTTCGTCTTCGACCTTAAACCTTATCTGATTGTATCCGGAGTAGGCGTCGAGGAACGAAAGGCGCTCGCACCCCGCCGTAGAATCGATGATCTGGTCGATTTGGGGCAGTGGGAAGTAGTCCTTTGGGCAGTGTTTGTTTAGTGCCGTGAAGTCAATGCACATCCTGTATATCTTGGTGTCTTTCTTCTCCACCATGACTGGTGGCAAGAGCCACGTGGCTTCCTTGATCTCTCTGATGAACTTGGCCTTGAGTAGGCGATTGATTTCTTCGCCCATTGATTTGGCCTTTTCTGGGTTGTAGCGGCGCATGGACTGCTTGACTGGCTTCGCGTTTGGGAAGATTTTGAGCTCGTGCTCGGCGAGTTCCCTGGGGATGCCTGGCATATTGATACGTCTCAAACGTATCTATAATTTTTGATGCTCCATGCTTGTTTTTACACCATTTGTATATTGTTTCGTTACACTTAGTGGCATTTTTATACATTTTCCGGAACTAACCTATTAACGAAGTGCCACAGTGCCAGTTTCCTGTTTTCTGCTGTTTTTGTGTTTCAGAAGTGATACACAGGAAATATTCTCGGAATTGGACGAAACAAGTTCCTGAAGTCATATTTCACGGGGAAGCTTCCAGACATCCGAAGAGCTGACGGAGGGGGGCCACCAGGGCCCCACACAAGGGGGCGGCGCGGCCTAGCCCCTGGCCGCGGCACCCCTGTGTGAGGACACCTGGTCCCTCTCCTGACATCGCCCCTTCGCCTATATATACCCCCTGACGAGAAAAACCTAAGGCCCGATCAGTTTTCCAGAATACATCGCGATCCGCCGCCGCCGTCGACCCGAAGATCGGGAGGGTCCAGAAGCTCTTCCCGGCACCCTGCCGGAGAGGGGAATCGCCACCGGAGGTCTTCTTCATCACCATGCTTGCCTCCGGAGCGATGAGTGAGTAGTCTACCTTGGACTATGGGTCCATAGCAGTAGCTAGATGGTTGTCTTCTCCACCATGTGCTTCATGTTTAGATCTCATGAGCTGCCCTACATGATTGAGATCACCGTTATGTAATTCTATGATGTTGGTTTGTTGGGATCCGATGAATATTGGTGTTTATGATTAAGTTGCTGTACTGAAATATATCTTTTGTTATCTCTATGTTGTTTATGATCTTGCATGCTCTCCGTTGTTAGTAGCTATCTTGGCCGAGTAGTTGCTAGTGACTCCAAGAGGGGGTATTTATGCTCGATAGTGGGTTCATGTCTCTATTTCACCCGGGGGAGTGACAGAAACCTCTAAGGTGGTAGATGTGCTGTTGCTACTAGGGAGAAAACAACATTCATATGCTCAAGGGCATATGCTTTGTTTACATTACACACTTTGCTTAATGCAATTATCTGTTGTTCGCAACTTAATACTTCTAGGGTGTTCGGATGATATCCCCGGGGGTGGATTATTAGTCATAGATGCAGTTGGATGGCGGTCTATGTATTTTGTTGTAATGCCCAGAGTAAATCTCATAGTGATCTTCTTGACATATCACGTTATCTTTATTCTATCAATTGCCCAACTGTAATTTGTTTACCCAGCATGTTATTTTATCTATGGAGAGACACCACTAGTGAACTGTGGACCCCGGTCCTATTTTAATCATATTGCAATCACCTATTTACTTTTCCCGCACTGTTTACTTTACTCGCATATTACTACTGTTTTCCACTCGATACACTCATAACCTTTGTTTCAAGCAAACCGGTGAGATTGACAACCTCATCGCAAGTTGGGGACAAAGTATTTGTTTGTGTGTGTGCAGGTTCCACAAACACCTTCAGTCGTCATCGTCTCTCTTCTCCTGATCGATAAACCTTGGTTTCTTAACTAAGGGAAAACTAGCCGCTACACTCATCATACCTTCCTCTTGGGGTTCCCAACGGGCTGGTCATCACCACGCACAAGGACTTACTGCTCCCACGTCAACTAAACGCCACAGTCTTTTCTGGCGCCATCACACGAGTAGCAGCTTCTTTTCTGGCGCCGTTGCCGGGGAAGAGAGAAGACTTTTGCGAGGGGAGTTCTTCGCACACACATTCTTTGCTTTGTTATTTGTTTTGCTTTACTTTATTTTATTTTACCTGCATTGCTTTTTATATCAAAAACCCAAAAAGATTAGAATCCTTGGTAGTTGTTATTTCTTTACTTTAGTTTATCATGTTGTTCCCTGAGTTCGTTCTGGAGGACCTCTCTGTAGGGAGTGGTTCGATTATTGGCAAAAGTAACATTGAGGAGTTCTTTAATCACATTAGTATGCATGAGGAAGTTGAGGAAAAGTCTTTGGTTGAGTTAGCTCCTAGCTATGAAGTTGCTTCTGCTCATTTAGTTCACATGTTAGAAGCTAGGTTTGCTAGTCATAATTCTTCTATGCAATACATGTTCCTTAAGCTTCATGAAATTGAGGATCCCGAAAAGAAAGCTTTCATCTTAGAAACCTTGCGCACGGAATTTAGAGATGTTGCAATTAAGGCTAGGAAAGTTTTTAAGAAATTTAATAAGCTTGGCTCGCCTGTTAAGGTTGTTGGTACGCCTGATGATTTTAAAACACCAATACCTTATGAACTTATAGGAATTCATGATGCTTGGGAAAAGAATTCCAGTTGGATTTGTCCTGAAAATCTTTTCGATGAAAGTAGTTGAAGGAAATATGCCCTAGAGGCAATAATAATATTGTTATTATCATATTTCTTGTTCATGATAATGTTTATACTCCATGCTATAATTGTATTAAGCGGAAACATTAATACTTGTGTGGTTTATGAACAACACCGTGTCCCTAGTACACCTCTATGGACTAGTTCATTGATTAATGATGGTTAAGGTTTCCTAACCATTGACATGAGTTGTCAATTAATAATGAAGTCATATCATTAGGAGAATGATGTGATGGACAGACCCAAATGGAGCAGAGCAATTAGATCGTGTCATCGTGTTCATCTTTGCGAAGCTTTTCTTATGTCATGTATTGTATTCCTTAGACCATAAGATAATACAACTCCCTAGTATCGGAAGAAAGCTTTGAGGTCATCAAACATCATTCTATGTGAGGGTGATAATAAAGGTGTCTCTCAGGTGATCAGAAAGTACTTGTTGGGTTGTATGTATCGAGATGGAATTTGTCCCTCCCGAGTCGGAGAGATATACTTCGGGCCCACTCGGTAATCGATATCAACACCGCTTGCAAGCACGTGGTTAAGGAGTTAATCACAAAGTGATATCGGATTACGGAACGAGTAAAGTACTTGCTGTGAACGAGATTGAACTAGGTATGGCGATACCGACGATCAAATCTCGGGCGAGTAAAATATCGTGTGACGAAGGGAATACATATACGGGATTAATTGAATCCTGACATCGTGGTTCATCTGATATGATCATCGATGAATATGTGGGAGTCAATATGGGTTTCCAGATCCCGCTGTTGATTATTGATAGAAGATCATGTCTGCATATTCTCGAACCCGTATGGTCACACACTTAACGTGCATCGACGCTAGGATAGAATGGATAAATGGTTTATGAGTTTTAGTTCGGAGTCTCGGATGAGATCCAGGACATCACGAGAGGTTCCGGAATGGTCCGGAGAATAAGATTCATATAAAGGAATGCAGTTTTTTTTGGATTCCGGAAAAGTTTCGGAGTTTATCGGTATTGTACCGGAAGGTTCTAGAAGGTTCCGGAGTGGGACCAACGTGGGCCCACTTGATGGAGGCCTGCGTGGGCCTAAGGGGAAGTGCCCTGGCCGCCTTGGGCCAGGCGCACAAGGCCCCTAAGGCCCAGCCGGCCAGCCCAAGGGGAAACCCTAAGGGAGTCTTCAAAGAAGGAAGGGGGGGAAAACTTGCCCCCCACTCTTCCTACTCCAAGTCGGCTGGGGAGAGGCCAAGGTGGCCGGCCAGCCCCCCATATAAGGGGGGGCAAGGGCGCAGCCCACCACAACCTCTGAACCTCTGAACCTCTGAACCAAACCCTAGCCGCCAACTGCTGCCCTCCCTCTCTCTCTCTCCCGACTGCGCGTAGGCGAAGCCCTGCCGCAGAAACTCTCCACCATAAAGCACCACGCCGTCGTGCTGCTGATCCAATCTATCTCTCCACCATACTTGCTGGACCAAGGAAGGAGGAGACGTCGCTGCACCGTACGTGTGCAACTCTCGGAGGCGCCGCCACTTGCGGCGCAGGATCGGATCGGATCGCGAGGAGGAGACGGCTTGTACGACTACGTCATCCACGTTCTTTTGAACGTTTCCGCTGTGCGATATCTTCAAGGGTATGAAGATCTCATCTACCTCTCTCGTTGATTACATCTCCTAGATTAGATCTTGGCTTTCTTGTTCGCATCCGTAGGAAAATTTTTGATTTACTATGCTGCGAAACCCTTCAGTAGTGTGCCAAAGCGTGATCGTAAAGGGGTTTCAAAAACTCAGTTAAACACTTTTTCCTTCATTGTTGATAAGACCTCTGCTGTTGATCTTAATGCTTCTTCTGAAAATACTTGATTCGCAATTTTCTGCGCCTAGCTCAAAGGCGTTAAAGAAAAGCACTCTTGGGAGATAACCCATTGTTTACTTTTCAGTAATTTTTCTTTTATTTGAGTCTTGGAAGTCATTACTACTGTAATGACCGCTCCTTATCTTGTTTATTTCGTTTTTGTACCAAGAGAAGCCTCTAATTTGAGTGAGGTAAAGATTTGGGGATATTGCTGTCCTGAAACTGTTTTCGGTGCTGCACCGTAAAAATTCGTAAAAATTCTCTGTTTATCTTTTGGACCTGCGATTTCTTGTGCATATGCCCCAGGTTATATCCAAACTTTTCTTAGTTGAACACTTTTTGATTTGAGCAACGGAAAATCCCTCAAAAATTCGTCCTTTGTCAGCTGTCCAGTTTTGACAGATTTCTGCCAATATTTGTTTTTGCCACTTTATCGCTTTCTTTTGAGTTCTTTTTTATCATGGAACTCTTGTGGAAGTTGCTACAGTAGTATATACTTTATATGTGGTGGTTTTGGGTTGAAACCTGAAGCTAAAAGAGGTTGAATATATTTTATGCTTACACTAATGTTGCTAATAGAATTGTGTTTAGTTTTGTATGAAGGAAGTTTTCAAGTGTAGGGATTGGAGAATGATGAGATGAGTTGAAGAATGGACAAAAGCTCAAGCTTGGGGATGCCCATGCATCACCCCAAGAAATATCCAAGAAGTACAAGCGTCAAAGCTTGGGGATGCCCCCGAGGCACCCCTTCTTCATCGGCAAAAATCAGGTCACCTTTCAAAATACTATATTTTTATTGCTTCATGCACTATGTGTTTTTCTTGGAGCGTCAGTTGTTTTAGTTTTCTTAGTTGGTTTAGTTTGTTTGTTTGCTGCAATAAATGGTTGGACCCCAACAAATTTCCCTTTGGAGGAGATGTACTCGTTTTCATTTGCAAAGAACGCTCTAGTTTTCACTCTTATTAAAAATCGAGCGTTCATCTTTTTCTGCTACTGCTTTTGGTTTTTGTTTTCGCCTTGATATGCGTTCAGATCTTGTCATATCTTTTCATCAAGGTGTATTTTTGCCTCTGGTCTTTATTGGTTTTCATCAAAAGAGGTGTTTATAAAAATTTCAAATGGTGTTGGAAAAGAGAAAAAGCTTTGTGCAAAATAGTGGTACAAGAAGGAGCTTGTGTAGACTGCGGCTTAGGCTTTTTCATGTCATGCTTGATGTCTTTTTGATAGTATGCTTAGTGGTTTTGCTGTAGCATGACTTGTCTCAAATAACTGAGATTGCTTAATGAGCCTTTGAAAAAATCATGCGTTGTTTTTATTGTATGGAAGCATTATTTTGGTTTTCTCCTTGATGCTTTATTTGGGTTGACTTGGCGCATGCTCACACATGTTAGACTCTTACAAAGTCGCCTTTAGCCTTCATGATCATTTAGTTTTTGACTTTTGATGCCATCGTATGCTTCTTTTAATGTCGCTTTGTCGCTTTGCATGATTATGGCCATTACTGCTCTCTTAGTTGGTCGCTCCCAGTCTTTTGCTAGCCCTCGCCTTGTACTGAGTATGAGCTCTACTCGTGCATCCAACTCCTAAAAGCCAAAGTTTGCCATTGTGTCCACTATAAATTCCTATGCATGGTATTTGTAAGCCATTCCAAAGTAAAATTTTCGTGTGCTACCTTTCAAAAACCTTCAAAACACTTCTCGTTTTGTGACACTGTTTTCAGCTCATGGGGACGTAGTGGTCGGATTTGCTATCTTCCATATTGCTTATTCCAAAAAGAAAAAAAAAAGAAAAAAAGGCACTCCTCCAATGAATGTGAATGTTGGTGGGCACCCGATGGAATCGGCTAGCCATGGTATGTGAAAGGAAAAGGTGGGGAGGAGTGCCAAGTTTTATAAAAAGAGCACAAGAGTGCCAATCTCTCTCTCAAAAACTTGCTTTATTTTTGTATGGAAGATAGTAAGAACCCCATTGCCAGTCGTTGACAAAGACAACCACCTCTCAAAATCAAGTTTTATCTCTCTGTTTTACAAATGAAAAGCTCTAGCACATGCTTAAATCACTGCTTCCCTCTGCGAAGGGCCTTTCTTTTACTTTTATGTTGAGTCACCACCTTCTTTCTTTATGCACCATTAAGAGAGCATAGTTGTCATTCTTAGTGTGATATGCATTGTCCCAAAGTTCATTGATTGACTCATATTGTTGGTTTTAGTTGTTCTTAAATTATTTGTATCTAGTCGCCCTCTTAAACTTTGAGGTGTCCTATGCATTTATGTTTTGCTCTCTTTGAAGGACAAGCTGAAAACCATTTGTATGTTTTTCCTTATGATTTGAACACACGTTTGACTTTCATTCTTTCATTATCATGATCTTTTGTCTGTGTTCATTTACATGTTTACAACATGGTTGCTAAGTTCTTACTATCATGATTATATCTTTCATGCCCTTGTTTTAAGTTCTATTGATCCCAGCTCACCAATGCTTACATATATGATCAAGATTGTGTAGGTGCATGTCACCTCAAAAATTATTCTTTGTTATCACTTACCTACTCGAGGACGAGCAGGAGTTAAGCTTGGGGATGCTTGATACGTCTCAAACGTATCTATAATTTTTGATGCTCCATGCTTGTTTTTACACCATTTGTATATTGTTTCGTTACACTTAGTGGCATTTTTATACATTTTCCGGAACTAACCTATTAACGAAGTGCCACAGTGCCAGTTTCCTGTTTTCTGCTGTTTTTGTGTTTCAGAAGTGATACACAGGAAATATTCTCGGAATTGGACGAAACAAGTTCCTGAAGTCATATTTCACGGGGAAGCTTCCAGACATCCGAAGAGCTGACGGAGGGGGGCCACCAGGGCCCCACACAAGGGGGCGGCGCGGCCTAGCCCCTGGCCACGCCACCCCTGTGTGAGGACACTTGGTCCCTCTCCTGACATCGCCCCTTCGCCTATATATACCCCCTGACGAGAAAAACCTAAGGCCCGATCAGTTTTCCAGAATACATCGCGATCCGCCGCCGCCGTCGACCCGAAGATTGGGAGGGTCCAGAAGCTCTTCCCGCACCCTGCCGGAGAGGGGAATCGCCACCGGAGGTCTTCTTCATCGCCATGCTTGCCTCCGGAGCGATGAGTGAGTAGTCTACCTTGGACTATGGGTCCATAGCAGTAGCTAGATGGTTGTCTTCTCCACCATGTGCTTCATGTTTAGATCTCATGAGCTGCCCTACATGATTGAGATCACCGTTATGTAATTCTATGATGTTGGTTTGTTGGGATCCGATGAATATTGGTGTTTATGATTAAGTTGCTGTACTGAAATATATCTTTTGTTATCTCTATGTTGTTTATGATCTTGCATGCTCTCCGTTGTTAGTAGCTATCTTGGCCGAGTAGTTGCTAGTGACTCCAAGAGGGGGTATTTATGCTCGATAGTGGGTTCATGTCTCTATTTCACCTGGGGGAGTGACAGAAACCTCTAAGGTGGTAGATGTGTTGTTGCTACTAGGGAGAAAACAACATTCATATGCTCAAGGGCATATGCTTTGTTTACATTACACACTTTGCTTAATGCAATTATCTGTTGTTCGCAACTTAATACTTCTAGGGTGTTCGGATGATATCCCCGGGGGTGGATTATTAGTCATAGATGCAGTTGGATGGCGGTCTATGTATTTTTTTGTAATGCCCAGAGAAAATCTCATAGTGATCTTCTTGACATATCACGTTATCTTTATTCTATCAATTGCCCAACTGTAATTTGTTTACCCAGCATGTTATTTTATCTATGGAGAGACACCACTAGTGAACTGTGGACCCCGGTCCTATTTTAATCATATTGCAATCACCTGTTTACTTTTCCCGCACTGTTTACTTTACTCGCATATTACTACTATTTTCCACTCGATACACTCATAACCTTTGTTTCAAGCAAACCGGTGAGATTGACAACCTCATCGCAAGTTGGGGACAAAGTATTTGTTTGTGTGTGTGCAGGTTCCACAAACACCTTCAGTCGTCATCGTCTCTCTTCTCCTGATCGATAAACCTTGGTTTCTTAACTGAGGGAAAACTAGCCGCTACACTCATCATACCTTCCTCTTGGGGTTCCCAACGGGCTGGTCATCACCACGCACAAGGACTTACTGCTCCCACGTCAACTAAACGCCACAGTCTTTTCTAGCGCCATCACACGAGTAGCACATATCTGCTGGACACCAGGCGAACATCCTCTAGTGCTCACGGAGGAACCCGACGAGCGCGCTTTCCTATGCGGGAGAAAGGGAATTCGACACCCGCGCCGTCTTGGTTGGATCCGTTGGGTGGATCTGGTGCTCTCGGGTGTCTTTGCTGGCATCGAATGAGAGTTCTGGGGCGTTCTGCTGCGCCGGCGGATCGATGTCCATGTTGGTGGCCTCCCTGATGTGATGGAGCTCCTCGTGCACTCTGAAAGTCTGGGACATGCTGTTAAAGTCCTTGTCGCAGTTTTCGGAGCGGGCAAAGCTACCGCTGATCGTTAGCGGTCCCCGATTGGCTGGCATCCGCAGCTTGAGGTAAGCGTAGTGCAGGACCGCCATGAATCGTGCAAACGCTGGTCGCCCGAGAATGGCGTGGTACTGCGAAGGCCAATCGACGACCTCGAACTCGATCTTTTCCTTCTGGAAGTTCGAAGGGGTGCCGAAGATGACATCCAAGTGTATTGCTCCTAGTGGGTACGTCGGCTTCCCAGGGACTATTCCATGGAAGGATGTCTCGGTTGGCAAAAGATTGTTCATCGGGATCTTGATTTTGCGCAGGGTGTCTGCATAGATCAGGTTCAGACTACTCCCTCTATCCATGAACACTTTCTTTGAGGTGAACCCCCCGATCTGTGCCTCAAGGACCAAGACGTGGTGTCCAGGGCGCGGGGTCTTCGGTGGGTGATTTGACCGATCGAAACCGATTGGGTGTTCGGACCAGTTCAGGTACTCAGGCGTGGCAGGTGGTGCGTGCTCGGCGTGGAACACCTCCCTCGCGTGCTTCCGCTGGACTTTGTTCGTCGGGCGCCCTCTCTGAATCATGGGCATGAATCCTCGTGGTGGCGGGAACGCCTCCTCTTCGTCAGCTGGCTGCCGTGGCTCGCCATGCTGGATTGTAGCGGCTTGGTGACCCTGTTGGACCACGTTCGCCGGTGGATTGGGCGACAGCGGTGGAGCGTTGTAAGCTACCGCGCCGGCTACTGGTTGCGCTGTCTGCATCCTCTCTTGAAGCGCTCGACTGAGACGGAGGAATTCCCTGCACTCGATGAGGAGATGTGCAGGTCTTCGGATGCCGTCTTTATCGAGGTAAGTGTGCCTTGTGCACCCTCCATCGAGCATCTCTTCTGCTGACAGTTGTGGCTGGTCGCATCGTCGACGCCACTCTGTTCTTGGCTTCGAGTCACGGCTAGCGCTTCTGCTACTACTGCCATAGTAACTGTTCCCTCGTCGCGGTAAGTCGTGATTGTCATCGCGGTCTTCGTGTATGTAGCCTGCTGCTACCATGTCTATGTTTTCCGCGTCGTTGAAACGGTTCCGGCGGCCTTTCTTTTGGGAGCCGGAATGGAACTGGTATTTTGCGTCGACGTCGCGCTCTGCTGATCGGCGACGGCTTCTGGGTGCTACGATGGAGTCTTCGCCATTGGCCCATTCGTTCGCTAAGCTAATGAGGTGGTCGATGGTCTTTGGCTTGCAGCGCCCAAGTTCTTCCTTGAAGTCGCGTCGGAGGAGACCGTCCCGAAAGGCGTCGATGGCCCTTTCGGGCGAAATATTTTCCGTCGTGTTGCGGAGGCTGATCCATCGCGAGATATATGACCTCAAGGTTTCTCCGGTCTTCTGCACGCACAAGCGCAACTCTTCAAACGACGTAGGTCGGCGTGAAGTGCCTCGAAAGTTAGTGATGAACGCTTGACGGAATTCCTCCCAAGAGCGGATACTATCTGGGGCAAGATTGTTCAGCCATGCCCTTGCATTGTCCTTCAAGTGCAGCGACAACAACTGGAGGGCGTTATCCCTGGATCCACCGCTGATTTTGACGGCGGTTACGAAGTCGTCGAGCCAAATTCGGGGGTCCTGCTACCCGTTGAACTTGACTACACCGTCGCTAAGCTTGATGCCCCTCGGCAACGGTGTGGAACGGATTAGGAGGCTAAAGCACTCTGCCCCGCAGAGTCCGTCGTTAGCGCCGCCGAACGTATCACGTTCTTCCTCGAAACGGCGCGCATCGCGTCGTGCTCGCCCTTGGTCGACTCTATTCTGAGCTAGACCATGCCGAAGCTCCCCGTTGATGGGTTCAATCGCTTGTGCTCTGGGCGCCATGACTGGCACCGCTGCTGGGTGCCTAGATTGCTCCGCCAGTGGGGCGGCTACCCTTGGTGTCGCGTCGTGTCCTGAGCCGGGCGTACCTTGAAGTACCCTTACCCCTTCGAGTGCCAGGTTTCGCAGGTGCCTCATGTGCTCATCGCCGTTGGATGCGTTTACGGCAATGTATGCTGCCGCGGCCATGATAGCAGCTTCCTTGGTCTTGGGCTTCAACTCGGCCTCGTTGAATTCTGCCTCCAGATTTTGGGTGATATTGTGCATATCGGCCCCAGGCTGAGTGCGTGACCTTGACCTATGCTGGACGCTTGATGAGTAATGGGACGATCTTTCGGCCCGTCTTCTGCTGGATGCATCAGCTTCTTCTCTTCGTCGTTCCAGTATTCGCCTGTCGGCGCTGATTTGGTCTTTTTGCTCCTGAACGACGAATCGGAGCGTAGCCATATCGCTTGGGCTTGGATTGGGACCGAAATTCGCCTCTCCTGCGTAAACCCTTCTTGCGAGCCGAATCTGATCGTGTGTGACCACCTGGCGGCCGCTGTTCGTCCGGTTTCGGCCATCATTAGCCCTGTTCTCGTTTCCGTCGACGTGTGACGCCATCATGCAGTGGCCTACGGACCACGGGGTCGAATCATCGCTGATTTCGCCCAGCGCTAGAGGATAGACGTCGTCATTTTCGATGTATGATCCGACCTCGATCATGAAGTCAGAATCGTAATCGACCGCGTAGTCGTCGCTTGATGCGGCAGATTCGCTTGGTGAGCAGGAGCTTGCTGAATTGCCGATTTTCGCCTTAGCTTCGGGGTAGACGTCATCATCGTCGTCTGAGCATGTGTAGTCCGAATATAACCCTTCGACGTAGTCGGGGTCATATGGCGCAGTACGGAGCGTGAGGGCATTGAGGGCCCGCTCGCACTCGGATATTGCCGTGCCCCCCCCGAGGATCTTCACAGCCGGCGATCTCATGAGATGAGAAATCTCCGGCACCCACGTAGTGGTATGTGTCGCAGTATGTGGTGGTTGGGGATGGAGGTGGATCTTCAAAGCCATTGGACCCTACCGACGGGGTCAACTCCTCTAGCCTTGGTTCCTCCTCCAGTGGCGCCGATGGCGCTAGCGGTGCGGTTGCCGAGGGATTGCCCCCGGTGACTGGTGGTGTGCCTGGGGTCATCGCAGGTGGCGCAGAATCGCCGACGGAGATTAATTCGGCGACTCCGTTGCCGTCCACGTGGAAGCTGAACAGCCCGAAGGCCATATAGAAACCTCCAGTGATCGCCGAAACTGCTCCCGTCGTCCCCGAAATTGGGCCGACGATAGTCGCGGCCGGAACTAGTTCGGTAGCGCTTGACGGGGTGGTGTCGATGCTGATGTCAGCGTCGGCGTCGGTGTAGATCGGCACAGCGATGCCGACGGCGGTGTCGATAGCGAGGTCGATGTCGATCTTGGCGTTGGTGTCAGCGTCGTTCGGCACAGCGATGCCGGCGGCGGTGTCGATGGCAGAGTCGATGGCAGAGTCGATGTCGATCTCGGTGTTGGTGTCGGTGTAGATCGGCACAGCGATGCTGACGGCGGTGTCGATGGCGGGGTCGATGGCGGGGTCGATGTCAATCTTGGCGTTGGTTGGTGATGGAGCCGACGAATCCGTAGATCCAGATCCCGTCGTCCCCACGGTCGGCGTCAATTGACGAGGTTTATCCCTAGCAATGCCCATGTTGAAGGGCTTTCAATCTAGGGAGCGTATTGGGGACCTGGCGAACTCGACGGCGATCAGACGAAAACAGAAGAACACGGGAGTTTACCCAGGTTCGGCCCCCTTGGTAGGGTAAAGGCCTACGTCCTGCTTGTCTGACTTTGTATTGATGAGGTGGCTCTGACGATGGTGTTACAATGTTGGCGTAGATTGGATCTAGCCGAACCAGAGAGCTCTGAGTTATCGAGCGCTCCGGCGTGTGATGGGTGGAAAAGTGTCTAGCCGCTTTGAGACCTCCCTCCCAGCCTTTTATATGCGAAGGCTGGGTCTCAGGATTATTCTCCAAGTTGTTTACAGGTTGGATCAGTTAGAATAAACCCTAAACGAGTCCTATTCGACTAAGTCTCCCTCCTCAAGTCTCTATCTTGTGTGCCAAGTTACGTCCCTGGGCCGCGCCAGGCCGTCATCTTCATGGGCTTTGAGATCCCTTCGACGGTATCCCTCCTGGGCCGAAAAGCCAGGTAGGCAAAAGTCGAGGGCGCATCTGTCATTCCTTCATCAACGGGGGTTCGACCGCGGGACTGCGGGGCGGCCTCCAAGAGGCTGGCGTTGCAGTGGGCACTCACGATAGCCGGACGATGGTTCTTCCAATCGAGGAATTGGGACCTAAGGTCACCGGCCGATGGTGGTTGAACTGCGTTGCGGGAGACCAGGTGACGCACTTCTGTTGGAGATGACCCCGGGCGAACGCGGAGTGATGGTAGAGGCAGCGCCGAAGCTCCGCCGCCAAACGCCTGGCTTCGATGTTCCCGTACCATCGGCATCCCGCCTCCCCAAAGGTCCCCAAGATGAATCCCCTCTCGCCATGAGAATTAGAGAGGAGTCTAACACCAGATTTGACCAGTCTGAACCGTGCCCCACACCTAGCAAAAACTCCAGCGCCAGTGCATCACAGAAAATGTCTGAGGTGGACGTGGCCAGTTCCAGGACGTCCTTGCCGAGTGGCTCAAGTGTGGTTACGAGGGCTCCGAGTAGGACGCGCTGGAGACGATGATTCAGCTCGCCAGGGCGGAGTTTCTTTTCCACCCGTTGCCTGACGCGGTTGCCTCCATGCTGCAGTTGCCGAGCTCGGGGGATTGGAAGGATAGAGTAAAGAGAATCACAGGATCATGAGGGGATCAACCAGGTGTATTCACCGAATTGACGGCGCCCATGGCAACATGAATTTAGCGATGGAGCCGACCGTGATCTTCGTGGAGGGCAGTATTGAATCGATTAATCTCTACTAGAAAGGGGATGAGGAGAGAGAGAGAGAGAGAGGCTACAACGTGCGGCTGCGTTCTTTTTGCTAGAACATGCGTGCAGCTGCAATTTTTTCAAAGCACGCGTGCGCGTACAATACAGGTTTACACATGTGTGGAGCAATGTATGTTTTTTACCCATATAGATGTGTTAACTAGTATTAATAATGGGTTCCATTTTCTTTTCTTTCGTATTTCTTTAAGTCAGTTCAATATCTACCTCTATCTTCTCTTCAATAATCTAGAATTCTTATTCACTATATGTATTATTCCTATTTTGTATATGTGGAGTATTGTCTTATATTGACTGGGTAGTAACAAGAAATTAATAAAACTAGCACAGTGGCCCGCGCAAGTGCGCGGGCATAATTTTTAAAGTATTTCAATACTCCTCTATTCGGTTTTATTAGTCTTACGTGGAGTTCGTGTTCGTCAATTTAATCTATATAATAATTATTATATATCATAAAAACTATATCATTAGAAAATATAAAATCCGAAGTTTCCAATAATATAGATTTGTAATATAGAACTTACATTAAGTCGCTAAAATGATGATCTAGAACTACGCGTAAGAGTAATAAACCCGAGTGGAGGGAGTAGTTATATAAAATGGCTTTAATGACAGAAATAAATATTAAGTTGTGTGATACATACAAACAAAACATATATGGTAGCAGTTAGCAAATTTTCAGATGGATTGGCGAAGCCAAATGGTATAGATGTGTTTTTCATTGAGATATCATGTAAATCTGTCTACAAAAAAGAATGCTATAAATATTGAACATGCCAATTGTTTCATCCTCATAATTCTTCAACATGTTTTATCGAATGGCTTAATTATTTATTTAAACAAAAATAAAATCAATGCAATCAACTTTATAGGCTACAAAATTTAAAAATAGAAAACATTGGATCATCGCCTTCTGACTGAACAAACATGGTGTGTAGATGTTGCACTATTGGATAGTTTATAAAGGGAAAATATATTATCCTAGATTAGTACATAGAAAATAAGGGAAAACTTGTCCTATTTGATATGGCTGATTTAATCAACTTGCAAGGGAGAGGGAAAAAGTAATAAGTTCTTGAAACACCATTTAGTGGATGCAAATTTATATGTACAATTTGGTGACAGCTAATGTATTCTAAAAAGCATATAAAACAAAAGATAAAGGTGGTAAACATCAATGGTGAACTATCAAAACCATGGGTGCGTGTAAGCTTTAGTAGAACATGTGGACCATACACCCCTTAGTCTATTTTAGCAGCACATTGCACAGAAATTTTGTTGCCATAATAGGGGTGATTTTCTCATAAGAAATAAGGTGATCCTCAATAGATGTATCCATCAAGATAAGATAAGAGAAAACTGACCCCCCCTTTTAATTGTAGTATATATTCATACATCATTTTTTCTTGGCATTTTATGCTTACATGTGATTCACATTAAGTCTAGATGAAAATTTGTAGAAAATCTTTTATGAACTAACTATAAGTTAACCAATTATTCTAGGGTAGACAAAAATCAAAATTGCTTGTGATTAAAGTATCGTGTTATAAAATAGTAATCGATTATTTCATTTTTATATCTTTCACAATCATGTGACACATTTGGTTTCGTGATATCATAACAATAAAATCTATCGAGAAGACATCATAATTATGGTGCACACGTTTAAATAGATATAGAAACAATTAGCGAAGATCTGTACCGCTGCTTCAAGGCGTCAACCAATCGCTAGGAATGGTATACCTGCTTTTGGAAAACAAATCTAGTGACCGTGTACAATAATACTTGTTATTAAGAGTTTTAATTATTTTATTTTATTCCTATGAATTTCGAGTGTACCAGTTGTTTCATCCTTTCTGATAGACGTTTGGGGAACTTTGGTTCAAGCCTTTCTTTTAATTAAAAATATAAACATAACTCACATTTATATGCTATAACATTGAAACTATGCAACAGAGCAATTAGCGCTATAATACTTTTTTCTTGCATATTTATAAATATTAATACATCGTTGTTAAAGTAATAGAGGGAGCTCAAAGGAAACGTGCTATTACCTGACTGCTTTCTGCTGTCTGGCTGTGTGCATGATGCAAGTTTTAAATTACATGGATCGATCCATCTTCATGACTGCATGCAGAGCCGCATGTCCCATGGTGCTCCAGCAATTGCCGCACACTGTTTTTTTTTTCCTTTTGGCAGTACAAAGGATGTATACAAATACGGATCAATGATTTTTTTGACAACGTTTCCAACTAATAGCTCTAGGCAAAACAATATTTTTGTAACCATGCTAAAGAAGAGGACAGTGATCGACATGGACCGAGAAGTATAGAAGAAATCTGACTAAAACTTGCGTCCAGTTTCTCCACTTCAGACTACCAAATTAGCAATAGCACAGCGAACCAAGTAGATGTTAGCAACAATTTATTGATTTTGTTAATAATAAAATTTGTAGAGTTGATTATAATTAAGGAACATCAGTGTCTATGTGAGGCTAGATCTAGCGAAACACATGTTAAATGATCGGAACTGAATGGGCTTCAGAATTTATAAAGTTCAGAAAAAGGAAGTGTGAATTTGCCTTTTGTTCTTCCACAGCCTTTGATCATACATACGGAGTATATAAGACTTATATACTGTACTGTGAGAAATAGATGTCGCACTCAATGAAAATCTCACCAGCAACTGTCTGGCTTAGGGATGTCCACCAGGACGCATGAAGAAAGTTTTAATTCCATGAATCCATCCATGTTGCATGGATGCATGACCGCATATTATACTCTAGTTGTGTGCACTAACTTCGCATCATCAGCAGAGAATTTTAACCACTGATCACCATCCTAAAAATTGATCAGATCAAGCCTGTATGCATGTTTCCCCAATATTCTATTCTGATCTTACCTAGTACTGAAATATGTAGCAGGGAAGTGTTCGATCAAATACTAACCCTCCGACTGGTCGGAACTCGGACGGCCGTCACATGGGCATGGACGTGTTGGAGCATTATAGACAGCTCCTCCATCCACAATCCTGATCGCATCCACCTGCAAGATTAAGACACCGAACCGGAAGGAATCGAAAACGATCCACAAGAGGCCAGGCATGCCATCACCCATGCTAATGCATCTGGTAATGTAGTTCCCATGCGGGTTAAAAAGAATGGTCCGGCATTAAAGACAGCAACAAAGCGACGGGCGGAAGAACTCAGATTAGGAGAACTCAAAACTTACCTTCCGTTTCTCGGTTTGCTCCATGGTTTGCCAGGTACTGTGTGCCTGCATGTTGCTTATACGAGTCGGTCCAGAGAGCTTGCACTACGCCAGCGATGAATCTTAAAACATCTGGTCAGTTCGTCAATCAATCGGGACATCTCGGCATCGGCGGCCGAAGTCTTACCAGCGCCGAACCACCGGAAGCCGATCAGGAGGCAATCATGATTGAATCATTAACCGCTGGTCTGCATGCACCTAGAGTGAGTTGGTCAGCCAAGAGCACCGAGACGGCGGCCGCTTGCGTGACGCCATAGCCTGTTTTTCTTTGAGATTGTGACCTATTAGCTTGTTAGCTAGAAGCCTAGAAGATATATTATTGAAGGGGTATGTAAATAATTATGTAGGGCAGTGGTGGGTAATTTTATTGAACTTTTCTACCGATATGTTATCGCCAAGATCCATCGGCTGTCATCAGCTGATTAGATAAATTAATGGCTAGATTTTTCTAATTATTGTGGGATTTTCTAGACTAATTCTCTTAATTTTAAGAGCCCGTCATTTACTTTTAATATATAATAGATATAGACTGATGAAATATATAAGTGAGAAATAAAGAGGCACATCACTGTGGTGGTTCATGGTACGAATAAATCGTAATTAAAGATTAGCAAACTTGGGGCAGGGTTGTTTACGCTGTGTCTAGCTTTTTTAGTATCAAAGTTATCTTTTTCACCCGATGCAACGTACGGGCATGTGTGCTAGTATAAAAATAAAAATATTTGTAAGCATCAATGCTTCTTTCTATAATGGAGGTATATTTTAGAATTTGCTTTATATAAACTAGCTAAATGCTCGTGCGTTGCAACGAGACAACCAGCTAATTGATATTATTTCTTGATATTATGTTTGGAGAATCAGACTAATCACTTCACAGTTGCCCGGATACTGATATGAACAATTAGTTGAAATGCTTATCTTAGCACCATTGGTAAAACAGTTCACAACATCTCAATTTTAAGTAGAAAACCAATTAACAAATAAGTTGTGAGAAGAAAACAAGTGCTAATTGCAGCCATTACTTGTAATCTCCTTGTAATTATTCCACCATCTCTCAACAACCTTCATTAGTCTAAATCATCTATTCACTCGCTACTTGCGGCGCATGGTGAAATATCAGGAGTTCAGGACCAGCAATAAATTGTGCAACGGAAAAATATTGTGAAGAAGAAGGAATAACAACACTACAGGACACCCATAAACTACCGGAAATTTCAATAAATTATAACGCAAGGAATTAGCTGAAAGCCTAATTAAGATTCATAATTTACTCTGTATAGGAAATTGCCCGTGGTTGCAACAACAGTGAAAAAAAATCAACTTCTAGTCAAAGTCTCGTGTAACCTTAGTTTGACCTTTCCTCTCAATCATTATTATTTTTATTATTTGATCTTAGGTTATTTTTTTTTTGATTTACTACTATTTTAGACTATATTTTTAAATTCAATTATAAATTTATTTGAGTATGATAATCTAGCTACTTTTCTCTTCTTCTTTTTGAACGGTTAGCTAACTCTCTCCTTCTCTTTTCCTCAACTCTTCCATCCCTATCCCGGGCAATCCATTTTCCAGATCTGAAGATTTGTGACATCAAATTAACCATCACCAAATTAGCACCAAGTAGGCTGGTTGATTGATCAGTGGACAGTGGAGATGTACGTATTGGCTTGCTTAGCTAGGACATCCGAGCAAATAAATCCCAGCAGCTACACATCCGAGGAAATAAATCGATCTAAATGCCATGCGAATTTGATTGCGATACGGGTGCGACGAATCTTGTCTGGGTCCGCCTGTTTGCCATGTCGACGGCGCTGAGTATCTTGTACCCGAGCCCGCTTTCTGCCCAACAAACTTCATCGGTTTGCGACCGTCATTGCTGGCGAGGTAGCCAGGGCCGTATGTACGGTATCAGGATGGGAAATTACGACCCATCGATTGCTGGAGAAGGCCGGAGGACCACAACCCGCTGTCCCGCAGCTCAACCGTGGCACCCTGCATCGATTGCCGGAGACAGCCGGAGAACCACGACCCGCTAGTATCCCGCAGCTCCACAGCGGCACCCTGCATCGATTGCCGCAGACGGCAGCCAAATCGAGGGCTGCGGCGGCCAGGTCGACCTTCAGGGCCTCCACGAGGAGCAACGTGTGGTGGATGGCTCCGCTAGTGGCAATCAGGTAACGATGCGATGAACCAAAAGAAGATATTTATACAGATCAGAAATGCAACATATTATAATGGACAAATAATTAAAATATTATCACCTGACGGAAGTGTAAAATGTGTATCTCTGTTGGTCGTTTAATTCCTCATGAATATTCAGCTCTAGATCAAAAAACTACTCCAGGTTGGAAGGGCTTTGATAGAACGGAAGAAGCGGGCACCTAACTGGCTAGCAAAAAATCAATGACTTGACTAATATCAGAGAAGTAAGTATATTGACTTTCTCGTTACAAGAAGTGCATCCATAAGTAAATGACTTGTAGTAAGTCTGAACATGTAGCTGATTGCCATGAGATTAAAATCATCCACATAAACAACAACTGATTCTGTTGGCCATAGGGTATCATACAGGAGATGGGGTTACTTTCCATCGTGGCACTTGGCAGGGCAAGGAGTGACTGCCCAGGAACACGAACGGTGTCAAGGAAGTGAATCGCTGGAAATTCTTCACTATACTTACAAATCTGGTTCAAGCTGATTTCCTTGAGATTAAAATCATCCACATAAGAAACAACAACTGATTCTGTTGGCCATAGGGTATCATACAGGAGATGGGGTTACTTTCCATCGTCGCACTTGGCAGGGCAAGGAGTGACTGCCCAGGAACACGAACAGTGTGAGGAAAGTGAATCGCTAGAAATTCTTCACTATACTTACAAATCTTGTTCATTGCAAAAATACAGATAAGTCAGATCTGAACAAGAACATAAAAATACGAAAGATGGTCTAACCTGCAACACATGATTGGAGATAATTTCAGTGTAACAACAAACTGTCTGACCTTCACCATCGTCGTTTCACCGGAAGCTTGGCCAAGGAGCGATTCCAAGGGCACGATCCATGATTGAAAGAGGACTGGTGGGAGTCCACTTCCAGGGAGAACTTGGATTACTTGCAAGACAGGGAGAAGAAGACCGTGAACCTGCGGTTCCTGCTGCGCCTTAGCGGCCGTCGACCGCGAGCAGGCCCGTCCCTAGCCGCGTGGTGGTCGAGATGATGCGGAGCAGCCAAATCGAGGGCTGCGGCGGCCAGGTCGACCTTCAGGGCCTCCACGAGGAGCAACGTGTGGTGGATGGCTCCGCTAGTGGCCGGAAGAGAGGGTTGCGCCCGTAGCCCATCAATGTGATGGAGGAAGGGGATCTAGGGGACGGAGGCAGAGGATCGGGAGGAGATGAGAACGTGTGCCGGGCGGACAAGGTTGTCGAGCGTGAATCTTAAAAAACGTTGTCGAGCTCTTTTTTTCTCGCGGGGCGGGCGCGTTTGATGGGACGGACGGAAACATATTTTGCAACCTCCACGGACCATACCTCTAGCAATATTATTAGTAGAGATTAAGATTCTCCAAAAGAATATAATATCATAAAATTTCCCCCAGTCTCCACCTTTAGATGCCATACGTAAATAATTTTAAAGGAGAAGATTTTCTATTATTTATACATAGATATTTAAAATAAATAGAGGAACTTTTTAACAATTTCTTAAAATAATTCAATATTAATTACATGGTGTACTTTTTAACAACATTTTTTTATTTCCATTCCGTAAGAACCATTCATAAAATATCTACAATTCACCTAATTGGACCATAAAATTTACAGTGTTGCAGGTACACATTTACTACAAACAACATTAAATATATTTCCCATGTATGTGATATTTTATTCAAGATAATATATGGATGTTTATAGAAATCACATCATGAAATTCTATTAATTATCGCATTCAACATATTAAAGATAATTCCTTCGCACCTGCGAGGGCCACCTGGCTAGTTCAAAAGAACTTTCAAATGGTATAATTTTTATAGCATAATTTGTTAACAAAATTAATGGTTAAAGTTTTTTCTCAAACTATGTAATTACTTAGTAATTTATACCTACCTAACAATAATAATAATATAATAATAATAATCATCTATATCTATACCTAATAATAAAAGTAATAAGGTTTCCGTCGTCAACCACTTTTTCTGAACCAATTTACCCTCTCACTAATCTAAATATTACCAACAACTAGCTGAATACCCGTGCGTTGCTACGGGCTTTTAAAATTTAGTATTATGTAAAATTTGTGAGATTTTAATTACCATTTTAACAGTAACATGCATAAAAGTATTACCATTTTTAACGAATACATAGAAAATATGCCCACACGGGCAAGAAAAATCTATATCGTGAAAATGCATAAAATAAATTTATTTAATAAAGTCATGACGTGTCCTAGACACCAACCAGCTTTTCAGTGTGTCCATGGCTCACTCCGCAGTCAGGTCTATAGGTGTTTCTACTTACTAATTTACAAATGCAGCTATATAGACTAAGCAATAGTTTATGTCTTCTCATATATTCCCGCTAGCTGGTTTACATATTTCCTTTAAAACTTAACCAGTTAAAAATGCAATTTCCAACATGAAACTACTGCCAACCAAGGGTACTTTAGCTCAATACATTTTGTTTGACTGAACCGAAGTACCAAGTGGAAGTAAATATCTACAGGCCACATAAATTTCACAGAAATTGCCCTAACAACAAAATATCCACCGCCGCCGCTGACAATATCAAATTCGACTGTAGCCTCTGCTCTAAAAAATGAAACAATAAATCTAAAAGAAAAACCTGGAACAATAACATCAACATGCCTATGCAGAAAAGATTGACCTAAGCATTAGATTTTGACTGCTACAGTTTGGCACATGTTAACAGTGTCAAGATGGAAATCATGCAATAGAAAATGTTTTCTCTAAACCTTAAAAGCATTGCACTATAGGAAATAAGAAATAAGGAAAACAATCTGGTATCTACTGTAGAAGAAGGAACTCTGTAAAAGAAGGAAAATCCACTTTGGCTCATGGGTGTAGATGCACCCATTACTAAAAATATATATTTCAGTATGTCTAAATTTTTTGAAAAAAAATATATTGATATACATTTAGACATTTTGTGTTCACTCACAAAGTTTCGTGAGAAAATCTATAAAAAGACGAATTCCGGTGCTCCAAAATTGCTATTTACATCACCATTTTTTTTGTCTTTTTATACTAATCTGAATCGCTATCACATCCAAATTTGAGGAGAGAAGTAAAATGAAATCCACGGTAATACCTCACGGGCTCAAGGTCACAGAGCCGACCACCGGGATGGCAGGATGGGGATCTGTAGAGCAGGGGCGCTGCCTCTGGGATCAAGAGAAACAACATCGTCCCGTCCGGTGCTGCAGACTCCAGAGTCGACATCAGCTCGCACCACGGTGATGTCTACGCACGCGTCTATTCTTGTAGACAGTGTTGGGCCTCCAAGTGCAGAGGTTTGTAGAACAGCAGCAAGTTTCCCTTAAGTGGATCACCCAAGGTTTATCGAACTCAGGGAGGAAGAGGTCAAAGCTATCCCTCTCAAACAACCCTGCAATTACGATACAGAAAGTCTCTTGTGTCCCCAACACACCCAATACACTTGTCAGATGTATAGGTGCACTAGTTCGGCGAAGAGATAGTGAAATACAAGCGGTAGTGATGATTATAAGGAGCAAATATAATCTGGAATAAATATTGTTGTGAGCAAACAAGTAACAAAACAGCAAGTAAACGGTGTGCAATGCTTGGAAACAAGGCCTAGGGATCATACTTTCACTAGTGGACACACTCCCAACAAATATAACATGATTGAACAAATAAATAACTTCTCTTCACTATGGTACTCTGAATTACTCTCCTATTGAATAACACTAATCATTGCGTAGTGGCTACAGAAGCACCCCTTAAAGTTCATCAAGTACTTGACAAACACCACTCATAGAGATATCCAAATCAGATCACAATTCAAGATAGATATTATTGTAACTTAGACCAAGTACTAACACGGTGCACACACTGTCAACATTACACCATGAAAGGAGGAATAGATCACTTCAATACTATCATAGCGATAATTATTCTCATAATCCATAAGAGATCACAATCGTAGCCTAGACCAAGTACCACCATGATGCACGCACTGTTACCGTTACACCATGGCAGAAGGAATAGATTACTTTAATAACACCACTAGAGTACACATAATATCTGAATAATAACATCTACTTGTTCAACATGATACAAAGCTCACGATCACATAAAGATCACATCATGGGAGAGAGAGGTGAACCACATAGCTACCGGTAGAGCCCTTATCCCCGGGGATGAACTACTCCCTCCTCATCATAGGAGACAGCAAGGTTGATAGAGATGGCGGTGAGGTCGATGGAGACGGCGGAGACGGCGATGGAGACCGATGGAGATGGCTCTGGGGGCACTTCCCCGTCCCGGCAGGGTGCCGGAACAGAGACTTCTGTCCCCCGAAATTTGGCTTCGACGGCGGCGGCGCTGCGGAACTGTTCTGGAAATTTCGTCGACTCCCCTAGGGTTTTCCGTCCTGAGGCTTTATATAGGCGAAGGGGCGATGTCAGAGGAGGGACCAGGCGTCCTCAGACCATGGTGGCGCGGCCAGGGCCTGGGTCGCGCCACCCATGTGTGAGCCTGGCCTGTGGCCCCTCTCCTACTCCTCTTCGGATCTCTGGAAGCTTCTGGGCAAAATAAGACTTCAGGAACTTGTTTCGTCCAATTCCGAGAATATTTCCTGTGTATCACTTCTGAAACACAAAAACAGCAGAAAACAGGAAACTGGCACTGTGGCAACTCGTTAATAGGTTAGTTCCGGAAAATGCATAAAAGTGCCACGAAGTGTAACGAAACAATAGGCAAATGGTGTAAAAACAAGCATGGAGCATCAAAAATTATAGATACGTTGGAGACGTATCACACGTCACCAGCCACCAGTCCCCGATCTATCATCAGCTCTCTCTTCTTCATCCTGCCTCCTCCCTTCTCTCACCCGCAGACCAGGCCACCCCGCCGGCTCCCCCACCTGTAGCGCCTGCGCCGCCCTTGCTTCTGCTCTCGGTCCTTTCTCACCATCGAGCGGGTCACCGCCGGCTCCACACCCGGGGTTGACCTCCCATCCGGGGATCCCCACATTCATCCAGCAGCTAGGCCTGCGCCTTCGCCAAGTACCAACCTCTGTTGCCGCTAACACCCGTCGCCTAGCTCGCCCACACTCGCTTTGGTCGCGCGCCCTGGCCTGGCGGTGTCCCTGACTCGGCCTTCACTCGTACCTCAGCGCCGGCCAGCTGCCCTCCTATGCAGCACGTGCACCCACTGCATTCCTGACCGTCTCTCGTTCTCCGCCTCTGTCACGATTCGATTCACCTTCTCTTTGCTGCCGCCGCCGCCGCTGAGTCGGGCGACACGGTCGATCTCGGTCAGCAGGAGACTGGTGGCGCCAAAAGACCGTCGCGATCGTTGTTGGACAGCGGGAATCAGGCGGAGATGTGTACTTTGTAGCTGGCTGACGAGCAGTTAGGGGCGGGCAGGGCGGCGGTGCCGTGGGCGCATGTGCACGATGGGGAATTAGGCGCTTAGGCGCCGAAGAGGAAAGGCTCGACGATGGGGAAAGACGATGGATTCGATCCGGCGTTAAGAAAGAGAAAAAAAGAAAACGTTTCGGGATAGAGGGTGGATTGAAAGCGTACTTTTGGTGGACGGAAACGTATTTTGCGACCGCCACGGACCATACCTGTAGCAATATTATTAGTAGAGATAAGCACTACTATTTCTTATAGAACCATGTTTAGTTTCTAAGGAAACTCTAATACTTTAACAGAACCATGTTTAGTTTCATAAGCGAATCTCTAATTCTCCATTCGCAACCTCAGTTTTTTCAAAACCAAATTATTTTAGTGCATGGACAAGTTACTTTTGTTTTTTTGTCTTTTCTCTGGTTTTTTTAAAAAGGTCACATTTTATAATACTTCAATAATAATAGTTTTTAGGATATCATGTTTTCAAAACTTTAATATTTGTTAGGACCAAACACCTATAAATATACTAAACATTTTTTTTACAAACTACAGTATTTTAAGAAAACTTCAAAAATACGGTGCCACCAAACACATCCTTGTTTATTTTCTTTCGTATTTCCACCCCATATAGGTTTGGAGATGGGAAGGGATTTGATGAATTTCTCTCATTCTCCCAATTCCGTTCAATCCCCTCAAATACGCTTTCTAAAAATACACTGGCATAACTAAAAGATTTTGTGAGGCTAGTGGGGATATCTTGGAAATATACCGTTCCATACTTGCTTAGAAACGGACCATTGGGATTTTCTCATGATCCTGGATAATCTCCTCTAATTTTCTATAATACACTTTAAATACATTAGAGAATCTTCAACAACGGCGCTAAATTAACCGCCGGAGGCAAAAAAAAAAGTTCCTCCAGCAGGAGCTCTATATCGCGCGGCGCTGTAATTTTTTATGGCCGTTCTACACTATCCTAGGCGGTATACTTTGGGCGCCGGCTGCAGCGCGCCATATCTCCACTCGCGTGCAAAAAAAACCTACCAAGAAATTTCTCTCCCATGTCTCGCCGCCCCACCGTCAAATTCCCGCCTCCGCGCGACCGCCGGCGCAATTCCAGCAATTGACGCGCCCTCCGCCACCCCGACCCCTCCCTACTCTATTCCACCTACCACTGACGCCGCCGCCGTCATTGGTGCGTCGCCGAATGCGCCAAACCCTAGCGGTGGCACTGACGTCGGGAACACCTTTGCCGCCACCCGAGCCCTCTTCATCCCGCCACGCCCGACGCTCCAGACAAGCACCGCTGCTGCGCAGGTCACCGGCGAGGCGCAACCACCGGCCAAGAGGAAGGTGTCCGCGTCCAAGCGTTCGTCGCCCGCGGCGGGTGCCAATCATCCGGCGCCGAAGAAGGGGAAGGTGCCCACTACTCGGCGCGTGCAACAACCTCCGCCACCGGCGCCATCAAGCAATCATCCGGCGATGCCATCATCGCCGCCATCCACCGACCCTTCGGGCACACACATGGTGTTCGATGAAATGCCGGATAGGTAAAAAAAATTCTTTTTATCGATTTCTTAGTTTAGATGCATACAAAAGGTGAAAGTGACATGAATTTCATTGCAATGTAGTGACGATGACGCGTGTTTCATGGATGTAATGAATGTTGGATCTTCGTTCTCTCATGCACACGCGAATGAAGAATTTGTTCAAGAGGAGGAATATGATGTTGATGAGGAAGGAGAGAGGTTGATTGGAGCGCGCCATACCGGTCGGTCGGCGAACTACACCATAGCGGAGGACAAATTGCTTTGTAAGACATGGTTGACAATTGGAATGGATCCAACTACCAGCTCCGATCAAACTAGAGAGACCTATTGGGTGAGGATGAAGGAGTACTTCGATGCCAACAACACAAGCGGGAATGAGCGCACCATGCGTTCTCTTCGGTCTCGTTGGTCGGGCATCAACACCGATTGTCAAAAGTGGGCAGGCGTGCAAGCCAATGTTGATGTGATTAACCCAAGTGGCACAAATTACCAAGATAGGGTAAGTAATTCTACTAGTTTGTTGATCATCTGTACGCATTCTATATGACTCAATTCTATTTGTGTGTTGCTCATCTATTCTCTTTTATTTGCTTTGTAGAACACCATGGCTCAAGGCATGTATAGAGATGAGAGAGAAAAGAACAAGAAAGGCAACAAAATTCTTGGCAAGCCATTCATGTTGCATCATTGTTATGAAGTGCTAGTGAATGAGAAAAAGTGGAAGACCCGTGGAAAATTGGATGCGGCAACCATAGCCACCAATGCAACCGGTGAGGCAATAATCATCGATGATGATTGAAAGGACACAGATGTCGCCTAGAGGGGGGGGGTGAATAGGCGATTAAAACTTTTACGAAAGGCTTGTACAAATGCGGAAATAAACTAACGTTTAATTTGACAAACTTACAAAACCTAATAAACTAGGCTCACCTATGTGTACCAACAACTTATGCTAAGCAAGACAAGTAGCAAGGTGATAGCAAGATATATAACTTCAAGCACGATGGCTATCACAAATGTAAAGTGCATAAGTAGTGGAGCTCGGATAAGAGTTACCGAGGCACGAAGGAGACGAAGATGTATCCCGAAGTTCACTTCCAAGGAAGCTAGTCTCCGTTGGAGAGGTGTGGCGGCTTAATGCACTCCGAACGCCACAAAGGCCTCACCTTGAGATGTGGTAGCACAATGCTCACCAAATGCCACAAAGGCTCACCTCAAGATGCGGAGGCACGCTACACACCAAACGCCACAAAGGCACACCTTATTCTCCTCGCGCCCTCGCACAAAGCAAGATGCCACGATCCACTATGGGACACTTGAGGGTGGTCACCGAACCCGTACAAGCTTGGGGCAATCTCCACAACTTAATTGGAGGCTCCCAAGAATCGCCACAAAGGTACCACAAAGGTTGGGGAATCTCCACAACTTAATTGGAGGCCCCAAGTATATGCCACAAAGGCCACTAAGCTGTCTAGGGTTCCAAGAACCCAAGAGTAATAAGCTCACAACTTCCACTTACCCGAATCTCCGAGGAGAACTCAAACCGATGCACCAAATGCAATGGCAAGAGCACACAAAGTGCTCAAATCCTTCTCTCCCAAATTCTACCAAAGCAACAAATGCTATGGAGGAATATGAGAGGAAGAACAAAGGAAATCCACAAAGAACTCCAAGATCTAGATCCAATAGGTTCCCCTCACTTAGAGGAGATTTTGATTGGTGGAAAGATAGATCTAGATCTCCTCTCTCTTTTCCCTCAAGAAGATGCAAGAATCATTGGAGGGATTGAGAGATAGAGCAAAGCTTCAAGGTCAACAATGGAGGAGAGAGAGAAGGAAGCCAGCACAGCCCAAGGAGGAAGAAGGGGGCCTTTTATAGGTCCCCCACGAAAACTAGCCGTTGCTGGGCACTTACCCCGGAGTCTCCGGCCTTTGGAAGGCGGAGACTCCGGGCAGGGGCTAAAAAGTCTCCGCCCCCATCTCTGCGCTGAGCGACACCTCGAGTTTTTGAGGTCCGGAGACTTGGGCCGGAGTCTCCGGTCCCTAGGGGCCGGAGTCTTTGGCCTGGAAAAGTACCCGGAGGTTCCGGGCCAAATCTCCGGACGAAAAACAGCGAAAACACATTTTGGGCCGGAGTCTCCGGCCCTACGAGTCCGGAGTCTCCGGCCCTAGAAAAGGCAGAAACAGCTGAAACCAAAACGACCATAACTTGAGCGTCCGGACTCCGTTTTTGATGATCTTGAGCTCGTTGGAATCACAACAACGAGATCTATAAGAATATGCATAGAAACATCATAGTCCAACAAGTGAGGATAAAACCAAATGATGAGAGGTTTGACCTCTCTTCAAAGACGAACCGGTAAAACCTCCAAACACCAAAAACTCAATAAGTGTTTCATGCAAAATCCGTTTTTGATGAGCTAGAGCTTGTCATGGAAATAACCACAAGCTCTAGAACCTCACATGGATAAAAGCCAAATAAGAACCAAGAAAGATGATGCCAAGAATGCAAAGGTTTGAGCTCTCTTCGAATGATGCGATTAAGTTACTCACTCGAGAGCCCCTCTTGATAGTACGGCTACCAATCCTATAACCCGGTCTCTCAACTAACATCATGAGACCGATAAGAAAGAAACCCTATCAATATCATACCTCTGCCTTGAGCAAAATCCACTTGATCTAGATGATGACCGTCTTGTCTTCCTCAAGTTGGAACACCTTTCTTGATCTTGCTTGCTTGGTGAAGTCTTGCGAATTGCTCCCCCATACACCACTATGGGAAAGACACTCTTTAAGCATATCTTCACTTATCCATGATCACAATATATATGGCAAGTTTCAAGCATATGATCTCTTCTAGATTCCATCTTGAACTTGCGCTTTGGCTTGATCAATTCTTGAATCAACTCTTCTTTCTCCACAATGATGGTGTCTTGAAGATTCACATGAGAGCTCACTCAATCTTATTCTTCAAGACACACTTGATATAGGCTCAACTCTCTTATGACCGACTTTAGATCACTCCTTGAATAACACCTTGGTCATCACAAAACCTTCTTTATTTCCATCTTCATACAACCTTGAAACCAACAAATGGTTCAAGCATTGTCTATGGACAAGTCCTACAAATATAACTCAATGCAACCATTAGTCCATAGGGATTGTCATTAATTACCAAAACCACACATGGGGGCTCCATGCTCTTTCAATCTCCCCCATTTTGGTAATTGATGACAATCTCTTTGAGAGGGTTTATATAATGAATTTAAGGAACCAAAATGGTTGCACTAACATCAAATACTACAAAAGTATATGATGTTAGTAAAACCACCATATATAGAGCAAACTCCCCCACAATCTATGCACGTGTGAATGATCTTGATTTCATTGCATATATTGCCAACCAAGGTTGTTGGTGGAGTTTCCTCTATATACTCAACCATGCAAAGCATGAAAGGCAAATGCTTAAGAACAAAACCAAAGCATAAAACCCAATTCCCTTTAAACCCTCGAAACTTCTCCCCCATTGGCACCAATTGCCGAAATGGGCGAAAGAACTTAGAAGGCCAATATAGTGAGAGTTCCTCCATAATTTGTGCATAAACCAAAAGTATAATTGAAAACATATGCACATATCCAACTATGAAAACTCGGAGGAAATCATCCTATATTGAGGATCAAAGATTGCAAATAAAATAAGATCACATGGTGGACAAACTTTAACAAATGAAGAGAGCAATCAATCGATCCAAAGAACAAATTGAATAAAGATATTATGATAAGACCAAAAGGGTGCTCTAAATAATATGAGGAAGCTCCCCAAGGTTTGTGCACAAAATATTCTATTTGAATTAAAGTATAAGGTGCACAAACATGGAATCATCACTCCCTCAATATTATTCAAAACAAAATGATACCAAGTGAAGTCAAATACTATGATAACCGCAAAATGGTGCTTTAAATGAAATGAGGAAGCTCCCCAAGGTACGTGCAAAAAAATGGAACATTTGCATTTGAATACAATTTGCACAACATGGAATCCTCACTCCCTCAATAAAATTTAAAACGCAACCATTTGCAAGAGATCATAGAGAAGAAATTAAGCTTAACACTTGCATCAAACAAATGGTTGAGCAACAAGCAAGGGACAACATATTAAAAGGCTCAACCAAAGGAATGTGAGAAATGAATGACAAAGCATATTATAAGACTAATACAAGGATAAGAATAGAGCATCCACATAGTCTTCAATGAAGAAATTGCTTAGCATTCCATCCCAACACATAAGGTTCAAATAAGATATCAAATAAGGAGATATCATCTCTCATGTGTATAAGTTTCTAAGTAGACAACATCACAAAGATAATTATCACAAAGAAACATGTACACACAAAATAGATACTAAGAATAGAACATGATATCCAAAATGAAGTCATTAAATATACCAATGAGATTTTTTGCTTTTAAAGCACGGCCAAAGGCTCAAATTTTCTTATTGTATATTAAAGAACTTCAACCACAAACAAGTCAAAGACATCACAAATATCAACAAGGGAAAGAAGATAGTTGGGATGCTTTGAGAAAAGCAACAAGTATCACAAAGATGGATACCAAAAGAAAGTACTAAATTTACACTTTCAACCAAATTGCACATGTGAGAGACTTGAGGAATTGATATGCAATAAA
This sequence comes from Dactylis glomerata, assembly GCA_007115705.1. NCBI lineage: Eukaryota > Viridiplantae > Streptophyta > Magnoliopsida > Poales > Poaceae > Dactylis > Dactylis glomerata. Next base: position 5,249,266 of record QXEO01000542.1, on the reverse strand, counting down.
ATTGCTAAATTGACATATATGGGATAGGAGAATCATGAGCATGATTTTATATGTTCCCAATAATATGCACTCATCTCAAATTACTCACAATTGCAATAAAGAGGTTTCATTAAGACCTTTGCAAGAAGCATAACATTTGCAAATAAAGATATTCCATGCCATGAAACAACCTACACAAGGTTGGATACTAGAAAAGTATGCATGAAGAAGATACTTGTTACCGAGATATCAATGGTAGGATCTAGTAGATAGGAGTCCTTCAATAATCCTAGCTTGCCTCAAATTATCATTTAGTCACCACTTCATCCTTATTATTGAGACAAGCACCAATATATCTCCATGTACCTAAAAACAAAGTTCAAGTACAAGATGGTCCCCAAACTCATTGGGTCCAAAGTAGTTAGAGAAACTATAACATATAGGACAAACTCCACATAAATATGTGCATATATAAATGAAATTGAATTTCATGCACATCTTAGCCGATTTAGGATTTGATGGAGCTTCTCCGATATATTAGATCAAAGAAAGCAAAAGCATGCCATACAATATACATTTAGTAAATATGCATGCACAAGACTTTCAAGAGCCAAAGGAGATACAATTTGGACAAAACACCAAGAAGGACAAGCGAGCACACGAAATTGTGAAGCTACAAAAGGTTGTCCAAATTATATCAAAGAATCAAATCAACACAAGATTGACTCCAAAGTTCAACTAGTGAACTAAGCAAAAGCCAATGAGCATAAAGGATAACTAAAACAGACATGCTCAAAGACATATCTCATTTTAAGAGTGAAAAACAAATTACAAGGAATGAGATAAGCAACTCCCAAAGAGAGCAAGGTTCCAACAACAAACCAAACTCTCCACACTTTTTATGATGGCACACTAAGTACCAAAAAGAAAAGATTTGACTTCCAACAATAATCAAAACCAATTGAAATAAGCACAAGAGTGTGTTATAACAAATATAGGAGAGCTCCCCCAAGATTAGTGCATTATTTATGATTTTGCATTTGAATACAAAATGCACACAAATGGGATCATCACATCTACCTACATAGAAATAACACAAAATAAGTTCAACAAAATCAAATGGAATCACAAGAGTCAAGAAAGACAATGGGAGTTAAAGCAAATACATTTCTTGGCGAGAGATAAGGCAATTAAAAGCAATAGCCAAAGTGAAGATGATCAATATAAAAAATACCACATGATAGATTACCAATTTTCCAAGGAGAAGAGGTATATGGAGTTATTTCTGGTGGTAGTTTACACATAAATCCAAGATCATCTTCACAACAAAAGAGCATATGAAAAAGGATAAGAATTAAGCACCATGCCAAACAAAGATATTCTTGATAGACTCAAATAGTTAAACAATCACACAAACCAATGATTAGGATAACTTGAAGCAAATGGTTTTCCAACTTTGATGTAGTATTCCACATTTTAGGAAAACCCTATCAAGAAAGTATCTCACAAACAAGATCCAAAACAAGAGCAATAAAACAATTTGGCAAATTGGAACTTGTTCGAGAAAACATGCCACATAAAAGCAAGATAATTTACAATATCAACACTATGTGACACAACCTCAAATATACACATTTCATGGATTTGTAATATGCACAAAGCACAATACTCCCCCATAATGTGATAAAACCAATTTTCAAATAAGTTGTTAAAGTCAATTTTCATAGGGCCCAGAAATTCCGAGGGGGACCGGAGTCTCCGAGGTTGAACCACCGGAGTCTCCGGAGTAGAACCACCGGAGTCTCCGGGGTAGAACCAACGGAGTCTCCGGGGTAGAACCAATGGAATCTACAAACCTAGAAAATTAAACTTTACCAACAAGAGGCAAATAGAATCCAACAAGATGATTAATGGACATTATAGAATTTGAATTT